>WEIV01004910.1:57275-125648 GCA_013390005.1 Calyptomena viridis
ATTCTAAGTTAGAGCCTGTTTTGCTTGTGTGAAGTAGTTAATAAACAGTTGCTTGTAATCCTTATCACAAAGGTTGAGGGTTTTTTTTTCTTCTCTGAGAAATTTTAGATCTATGTGTGGGCTCTCGGCTTTTAGCCAAAGTCAAACCACAACAGTTACCATTAATACATGAGTTTGACTTTTCTAGGGTCTGGAACAGGCCACTAAGTAATAGGAGAAAAGGCTTGAGATCCATGCAACAGATCCAGTTTCTGGTGAAAGTCTTACTAAAATTACTATTTTTTCATTGAAGACGTGAGATTCAACAAACAATTGTACTGGAATAAAACCTATATAGAGACCATGGCACTTCTAGGGCTGTTGATTCATAAGCAGTCTGTAATCTTTCTTAGTTTCAGCTATGAAGAATAATACTTCAGATGAGGCTATATAGCAACTATCTAACCGTCTAACAAATACTGCTCAGGGGAAATGCTAAAGATGAATAAACCAATTTCATTTCTATATTAGTTGAGGTCCTTCCCTCAGATGAGCAAAGGTCAGGCTGTTCCAAATTCTATTTAGCTGTCCATACCAGAGGCATGGTTTCAACAGGAAAAAAATCATCAAACTGAAAAGTAGGAGCAAGTATACTCCCTTGTGAAGCAGATGATGAAGGTTTGTGTACACTCTGTAGTCTGAAATAGGTACAAACGCACACAGATAAATGGATGATTTCCATATTCAGCTATCTTTTGTGCAGGTAGGCAAGCCCACAGTAATAAGAGTTTTGAGAATCTCAGCAGTGTAATAAATTTTCAGGTAATTTTATCCACATATGTGCTTCTTAGTTTTGTTGTGTTTTACCTTTTCTTTTTTCTTTTTTTTTTTTTTAATATTTTCATTAGTGTTTCCGTATCTCTAACTTAATTATAAAGAAAATTTTGAAAAATTTTATACTAAGAAAAAGCTTCCATCATAATACACTGCTGGTTTCTGCTGGAGAATGGTATGTTCTTAAGGTAACTCTTCTCTTAACAAGGAGGAGGGAAGAGATTTTTCCACGAATCACTCTTACTAACAATACTTTTTTTTTTATTAAAAGCTGTATTGTGGCTCATAGGTTATTAATGCTATTTGACCTTATGCTTTACACCGAAAGTGGTGGAATGATCATCATACTTTATTTGCTACATGGGGAATTGCTCTGCACAAGACCATGACTCCCAGTAGCAGTATATTTTGTTAAGTGATTTTATTTTTGCAAGATAGAATCTTCTTCAGTACTATCTCATGCTTCTGACATCAGGGAAGAACCAGGGCAATTTTTTTTTTTCTGACAGGCTCGATAACATTATAATGAGATTCATGGACAGTGTTGCCATATGTCCTACGGAAGCTAGACTATGCTTCATTGGAAAACCTAAAAAAATGTCAAAGTAATTTTCTGGAGCTCATTTGCTTTTTCCAGAAGACTGAGAACCTGTTCTATATGGATTCTTTACATCACTTCAAAAATTTGAAAATTTTCCAGTGGTGTATTTATCTCCATGGCGGACATCTGTATCATAGAAATTCTTCCTTATGTCCCTCATCTTCTCTAGGAGAAAGAAAACAATGGGGTTAATGGACTGTTACTGGGGGCTGATTTTTTTACTGTTTAGTCTAAAATATCTGTTTATTGTTTCATGTTTCTACATTATTGGAGACAAGGATAGAATTATCTTTGAATTATTGAATTGAATTATTTGAAGATTAAAAGATGTGGTATACTTTTATTTGATAAAGGAGCTTTTTCTGCAGTCTTGGAAAGTCTCCCAAGGAAGGAGTTTCCATAGTTATGGATGTATTGTTTCAATATACTCAACAACTCATGACCTTTAGTATGTCAGAACTTTAGGCAATCCTAGAGCTGTAAGCCATCCTTTAAATCTCACGGGCTCAGATCATTAAATGCCCTGTTTAGTTTTGTGTTTGTTTGTTTGTTTTGAGGTTTTTTTGTGGTTTTTAGTTCTTTGCGTTTTTTTTTTAATTGACCAATTGATTTGTTTCATGTTAATTATGTTACCTGTATGGCAAGTTTGAAATTTTAGGGGAAAAAAGGGCAAAGAATTCATCCAATGTTTATGGTCTCGTTAGACACTAGTATTGCCTTCTGAAGCACATTTGGCACCTTCTCTAATTTGGCCAGTGCTGCAGTTAGTTCCAAAGTGCCGTTGACTCAGTGTAAGCAGAATTAGTGCAGTGTTGATAACTTTCTGGGAAAACAAAAAAAGAATATTACAAATAGAAATTTAGTTTGCTGTTTCTTCTTATCTTTCCAATCCTGACATCATGACTTGCCTTAAGTGATGTTCAGTCATTAAACTGAGATCCAAGATGAGAAGAGTTTAATGGGAAATGTAATGTTCAAGTAAGGATGAAAAGAAGGGAAAACATCACCGTTAGTTTCATTCCTGTTTATTGACTCTTGATTTCATTTTCCCCATAAAACTCAAACAAAACTTATGGACAAATCTAAACTTTTAGTTTCTGCTCTTAATTTCATTTGAGATCACACATGGGCATTTTAAGAAAGTGCTTTAACACTCTGCTTGACTGGAAATGTTGGAATGAACTGTGTTCTCAGCTGATTTATGGCAGAATGTTTCAAATAGCTCAACTCACCAAACTTTTCATAAGATTCATGTCCAAGCACTCTATGTCCTCACACAAGCAAACTTTGACTGGGATCAATCATTCAGAGTATCATACCTGTGAATGTTTCCCTTCAAGTCCAGGATAGTCAGGAAAGACTCAGTGCCACCAGGGAATTAACTTTCTCAAGAAACATGTTTCTGTGCTAAATGATATTCTACATGATTCATCTCCAAGAGACTGTTGTAAACGGCGGGAGAAATGCGGCAATCGAGATGATTGATCAGCAAGACTCAATCTTTATTAGCAAGCAGCTACATTTATACCGTACATAATTAAGCTCATACATATTGCAAAAATGAAGCTCATTATTGGTCACTTTTAAAATTATTTACCCCTCCTTCTAATTTTTCTATGTGGCTTTTGTTCACTAGTTATTCTGCTGACTTCTATTTTTTATCTATCCTATTTTATATAATTGTTAATATCTAATGTCCTTGCCCCACATCTTTCTCAACTTCTCTTTGTCTTTCTTCAAGTTCTCTTTGTCTTGCAAATGTCTCAGTTGCACGTAGCTGTACCCTGTCTACGTGACTTCTCTCAGCAGCATCAGGTCTACGTGCCCTCTCTCAGCTAACCATTCCTCCACAAGAGACTACCCAGACTTGTCAAAAAGAAATAATCAAGACTAAATGGAGCTGAAACACCAGAAACTCAAGTGTACTTTATACGACTATCGTATACTAGTGAAACTCTCAGGAAATCTGAGGAAAATCAAATTCTAAATCTGTTTGTAATCACTCCATTAGTTGAAATATGTAAAAACTTCAATACCAAGGTCCCTTTTCTTCTTAATAGTAGATTGATCAGAAACTCTTGAAGGGTCTCTCAGATTAAAATAATTACAACGGTATAAAGTCTTTAGTTCAGCTGTTGCTTCTGTGCAGTCTTATTTTTGTCTTTTTTTTTAGTTAGATTTTATCTTTGTTTTCTGCAAAGCAGTTTTGCAGAGCCAGAATTAGGTTAAACCCCATTAATGACTATGTATCTAAAGCACATAGCCAATTGGAATGAGTTCAGTGTTGGAACGCCCTGTATTTTACAATTGTTAAGAGCTGGCATGCAAGGAACTATTTTCCATGGAACTGAGTTTCTCTTGGCAGCTTGCCTAGGTACTCCTGCACCTCACAGCAGAAAGAAGTCATCGCAGTTCTAGACGGATGCTTTCTGTGCATATTGCGGGCACGAATACACTGTCCAGAATGGCATCATATGCATATAGATTATTTTTCAGATTTTTTTTAGAAGGTATTTCTAGTGCTAGTTAGCCTGTCACACTCTCAGGAAATAAATGCTTTTATGTTATTCAATTGTCTTGGAATCACTCTTAATTCAAGCTACCTTTGAAGTAAAATGCATCATAAAAGTATTAAGCTCAAAATAGCTGAAAAGACAGACTTGCTACAAGCATTTATAAAAGTCAGAGATGATTGAATGAAAATTCTCACTCCCTTATCCATGTGATTTCATAAAGTCTTTTCTGACCTCCATTTCATCAAGAATTCTTTCTTTCTGCAAGCCTTAGATTTTTGATTGTGTCCAATAAAGAAATTCTCCAAGTAGGCCAGCTTCTACTTAAAAAAAAAACAAGTTTGTGTTTGAACCACAATAAAATCTCATTCTTGAAATCCATTCAGGTAAATTTAATCTTTCTCCATGCAGCTTTTTAATTTTTTTCTTATTCATAAGACAGTTTTATCATTCCTCTAAATTAATGCCAGTTCCTATTCTCATAGGCTGTAGTATTTTTGTAAAGCCAGGTGTCATTTCCTGTGTGTGACCGATCAATTAACAGCCTTTTGTCTCAAGAGGGATCAATCCCTTCTTTGATAACTCTTTCAGTGTGAACTGTTTTTTCTGCTGAATCTTATATTTTATAACAATCTTTAATGAAAATACTTGACAGAGAAGTCCAAATGGGTGAATGGATGTAGCTCATTAATGGAGTTCAATTAAAAATAAGCATTATGGGATGTAACCTCTTCAGAATGACAGTGGGTGATTGAGGTGATTAATCTGGAAGATTTTGTTCTAAAGATAGTGAAAAGGCCTTTAATCTTTTTGGACCATTCCCTCTTTCCGATTATACTGGTTAGTACTGTGCTTCTGAAAAGAACATCAGGAATTCTACATAAAAAGCCTTAAAAAAGAGATATCTGGAGTTTTGGAGGAATGGGCTATTTTATTTTGGGTAAAGAACCTTAGGTCAAAAAGGACTCTCTCTATGAACAAGGGTTTTGTCTAAGGATCCTGTCTTGCTTTGTACTTCTCTATAAGGGGATTTTGCCCTGAGTTTTAAGGATTTGAACTTCTAAATCATAATGGAAGAAGCACTGAGACCACATTGAATATTAGTTCAATTGGTACAGACTGCAGATTAATTTTCATTATCCTATCCTGCAGCTGTGGAAACAGATGGAAAATCATAGAAACCCACCTGTAAGTTATTGCTTAGGAACAAATTCACTATCATTGATCAAGCTCTTGTTATAGACAAACCAGCAATCCCTCTGATTCTTTCTGCTTTGGAGATGATCAGACCAAAAGATCTACTCTGAGCCTCCTTATGTTCACAAGTGAGAGAATTTGTGGGTGCATCCAGTATTCACCAGGGTAAGGCTCTCACAATTTGTAACTGGATACTTATAATTCAAAAATGAATATTACTTGATCAAATGTTTGATGTCTTGATTGGTATTTTGAATTTTGTCTTTTCTTCATTTGTCATGCATGACTAGCTGTAAACCCCAATTTTATATGTTTTTGATGCATGTTTTTTTGGTGAGATTCTTTTCCTCAGTAACTTAAAAAGTTGTTGTAGTTAAATTGCTTTTTGTTCAGGCTAATCAAATGATGTCAAGTGCTTGAAAAATAAGCCTCCTGCAAAGGATTTGGTTAAGTCAACAGAGTCAGAGATGAGACACTGGAGAGAAGAGGTCCACTGGTTAGACCGGTGCAGACATCAGCCTACAGGTGTCCAGAAGACATCTGTGTTCTGAAGAAGTCTGTGTCCTGATCATAGATGACTTTGGAAAGGGATGCCTGGATTTCAGTTTGCTGTTTTATGTAGTAAAAGAATAGATTCTGGTTTTCAAATACATTGAAAGAAGCTTATCCATCCTAAAAATACCAGTTTGGTTGTTCTTGGCACTTGGAGAGGATAGTTTTTACAATAGCTTAACAATTAACATGAAATGGTGCAATTGAAGTCTATTTTTAAATCAATACCAATATGTACCTCTATGTTTGATGTTTCTATGTCCTGGTTTGGAACAAATATATTCAGAGGGATAAATATTCTCTGATAAAAACAGGCTGCAATCACTCTCTCCCACCAGGTTCGAGGAAAGAAATATTTCCTTGAAGGAAAGTGAAAGGGAAAAAAAGAACTATTTATTTAACCAACACACAANACCCCAAGACATTCTATAAAAGTATTTCGGGAATTATTTTATATTTTATTGGTTTTATTTCCTTGGACAAGGGTAAACAACTTGAGATTTTTGTATATTTCTGTATTGTCAGGCCCTCTGCTTCTGTTTCCTTAGTAAATAGTTTATCCACAGGAAAAATGGTCAACTTTCTTTAATCAGTTTAGATATATTTTGTCCCTTTGTCTAGCCTGCCTTGGTATGTGTGCTATCTTGGTACATGTGTTTGAAATATTTTTTCTGTTTGCTGCTCTCTTACTTTGTATTCAATACTGCATATTTCTTTCTACTTATTTCTTTTCCATTTTAATCTGTCAGCTGACAGCAAGCTAGAATGATTTAAGGTGGACTATGACTTTGTGAGAGACTGAGATGTTAATCATTAGTGGCTCAAGCTTTCTTAAGATCACCAAAGTACTTTGCCCACTGTAGCAAACTGTGCATAAAAGCAACTGCTCATCTGTAACCACTGAAGCCCACACCCCCTTGAATATGTCTCTGTGAATTCCTGGAAATTTGGACAGCGAGTTAAGCCACCTGGCAGGAACTGATATAAGATAAAGTTGGCCAATTATCTGAGGTCTAAGAAGTAAATCAGGCTAGGGGAGAATATCCACAAGGAAAGCCCACTCAGCAGCTGCACTGAAAATCAGCTCTGGTTGGGCCCAGCAGTGGGAAGCTATTCTGATGCCTTCCGTCAGAGGACTGCGCATGATCCACAGTGTTGCAACAGATCCACAGTGTGCAGAAAACTCTCTTGCCAACTGAGGTACCTGGGTGTTACCACCAGAACCTGAACATACATTTACTTGCTTAACTCTGTTCCACAGGCTTTCTTCCATCCCTGACAGATCAAGATTGTGGCCACCACTTTGATCAATGGACATCAAGATTTTATGCCCAGTCACAGTTCTTAGCATGGCTGAGTTTCTTTCTGCAGGAAAGGATCTACATCACTTCTGGTTGAAAGTGGTGTTCCCAACTTCTGAAAACTTTTACCTTTCAGCTTTGGAGGGAAAGAAATTCTCTTGCTCTGATAGTACAATATTACATTATGCTCTGATTTACTTACCTACACAAAGACTTTGTTTTTTAAAATATATCCATATTTGTGGAAACCATTTAATTATTTTACATAATTTTTTTTTCTACATTTACATAATTAATTTATATCTTGTCATCAATAATTTAGTAAATAAATTTGTAAAATATTGTGATGTAGCTGATGCATGCATACACTTTCCATTTTGAAACTCTTCCCTGTCTTGATTTTTTGGTAGAGGACTAATTCCCTATGCAGCCATGAAACACACGGAGCCCGAATTATTCTTTCCACTCGAAAATAGGAAATTTTGATATGGTTGCTGGAGCTAGAAGCCTTCTTAATTTTCTTCATCACTGCTCTTTATGTCCCACATCATAACCATAATCTGTTTATCTAAGGGCTAATTGGTTTTCAACAACAACTCCAGTGTATCACTTTCTCAGCAGCAATGCATACATTCAACACATACACCATCCTCTACATAAATTGCTTTAGCAATATTATATATTGCTGAGTTACATCATTGTACTGTCAAACTTTATATGCCTAGGTAAATGGAAACTCTGGGGAAGACAAACATATACCTCATCTAGACATTTTAATCAACTTTATACTTGGAAACTGAAATGGGTAATCCTTTATATCTCTGTCTATTTGTTGCATATAGGATGACATACACATACAACACACATAGAGAACTACAAATTGAGATTGCAGTTTTTACCACTACTAACTTAAATTCTTAAAACACGGGAATCCCAAAGACTAGGACAAAGGATTGTTCTGAATTTGTAGATGGGAGCTAGAAAACATTGAAGCTGTGACTTGTTCAACAAATCTTTTGTACCACGAACACAACACCTTCCTTAGGATGCATCCTTGGAGCTATATAGGAAATGACAGGAACTGACGAGAGATGGTCTTTGCACTGTAGTGAGGAGATGTAGAGTTGGAACAAAAAAAACAAGAGGGAGAATAAAAGGAGTATTCTGTATTCTGAGTTTTCTATCATAATTTGAATTCTTTTGGGAGCAAAGACAGAAAATTGCAGTTTGAGAGGCAGTGACATGGTAAACTTCCTCCTCAAGTGTTTTGGGAGTTGCCAGGAAAAGAGTTATTAAAGGTGTAGGTAGTTTCAGTTGAGACAAAGTGTCATTGTAGATTGAAAACTTCATCAGAGATAGCATCAAATATGTAGCACCAGCAGGCAACTATACCAAAAAAAGAAAAAACCCTTGATTTAAAAAAAAAGAATAAAAAATTGAAAGATCAAAAAAGGAAGGATTTGGGTTGGTGGTGTGACTTTTTATCTGATACTGAACCGTATGCTTGTTGAAGATGTACTATCTTCACCTTCAACAAATGCATCTTTAAAACAATGCTGCACAAGTTCAAAGGGCTAGTTGTTTAATACACTGAAAGAAAAAGGCAACATGTTTAGTAGCAATAATACGTTCTTAACAGCACTCAAAGAGTTATCAAAGCATTTTATTTTCATAGAATCCCCAAAATTAAGATAATATTTTTCTGAGGGAAGGAACTTAAGTTGGTTGATAGGCTTCTTGGCAGGCACTCATATGACAAAGACTGACATGGGGTTAATGTGAAATCTCTAAAACTTCCTCTCGATGATATTGTCTTAAAATTTATATGCAGCTGTATTATGCCATTTCTCACTAACAAAATGAAAAATATCACTAATGCACTAACAGCCAAGGAGGAATATAAATTTGCATGGAAAGATAGGTAGCAGAATGTGAATTGTCTGCATGGCACTAAAGATTAAGCCTCAAAGGTTTGATTGATAGTTGTATTTTATGGATTTAATTTCCGGTAAATCATTCTGTTTATTACTATGGCTTTGTTTTCTGCTAGGTGGTAGGTTTCTTAGTACATTTGAAGACTGAAAAAAACAAACAAGACATTCAGATAAAAATAAACAGTTTTATTAAAGAAAGACAAATTGGAAAAAATTCCTGCTATGTAAAAAAAAGGAACAGATAGTACAGGAATAGAAATCAAAAAAATTAAACATGAAATCTAAAAAAAAAATAAATAAATTTACCAATAGAATTAAAATAGTGAAAGAGAATATAATCTGGTTTAACAAAATGAAGGAATTTGCAAAAATGATATGATTAGGCCTTTGTCTTGAATTCTGTTCAGCCACGATTGCCAGTTTAAAAAAAAAAACCCAAAAATAAATAGAAGTGTTAGTATGAGTCAAGGTTCTCACACACACTATTCTGTTAATGGAGAGTTTATGAATATCTATCTGTTATTCCATAATTAAATAGTTCTGTCTTTTAAATGCTCTATTAGATTTCATTATTATTTAATTTTGCTACCTCTTTTGGACTAATTTATTTTTCCTCCAGTGATCAGTAAAAATATATCTGCATTATTAATAGATTTTATTATTTTTTTAGAAAATTCTTCTGTGTGTAACTCTTATTTGCACACAAAAGAGCTAAAGGTTTTGTCTGGGCTATAGTAAACTTTAAAGCCTAGTTTTGTAAGGTTGTGCCCTTACCAACTTTAATCACATTTGTTAAATATTTGCAATATCTGGTACTGCTCCAAAGTATTTTGTTAAGTCTTCTTTATCTTCCAATCATTTTCTTGTTATTTTTACACCAGAAAAGGTGTCATTCATGAAAAGCTGTGTTTACTCGTAGAATAAAATATATTGCCATTTTCTGCTGTTATTTGGTAAATGGAGAAGGAAAACCTCTTTGAAAAACTGTTCTGGAAATTTACCTTTCTACTTATTATAGGTGTTATTTTCTCTACCATCATCATTGCTGCAGTCATGCTATATGAAATACTCCTTTCTAATGAATATACAAAATTATAAGTTCAGAAGATGACAAGCTCGTTTTTACAAGTATGACTGGCAATCCAGGTCTTTACTGGAGGCAGTTAACTCTGTGGTGATACAGTTTGTTGTCAAATTGTGTCTTTTCCCAGATGCTGCCAGTAAACTACTCCGTACCACTGTAGAGGGTCCATGCTGTCAGCTCATCAGGAGGGTCTCTTTCCTCACCCCCCTCACCCAAGAACTGGGTGTCTTCCCTTTCACTCCAAGTTAGGTTGGAAGCATTTACAAATATTATTACAATTCTAGTTCCTGACTAGTATACAAAACAACTAGAAAGTGACATTCATGTTTCAATTGCTAGATAAAAATCCTGTAGAGGGAATTGTTTAAACTGTAAAGCAAGAGGAGCTATATGGAGGCCATGTGTTGAGCTCTGAGGTTCATATCACAAAAGGGTTTTTTTATCTGTGTCCCTTTACAAGAGTTTAAAAAGGTTGATAGCACTAGTACCACATGTAAATAACTTATCCTGATTGTCTTCTGAATGCAATAAACAGAAAATAGCAAAAATGCAAATATTTGTCAAAAGTAGCCCTACTTTAAATTGATGCCTCAAGGGCCATCTACCAGGAGAGCTGTGATGAAATATGACAACTGATTATTATTGTCATTTTTCCACTGTTACTTTAGGCTTGACACTAGTGTTATCTTACATTTACAGAGCTGTAAGATGTTATCTTACATCTCAGAGCTGTAAGATTAGGTAGCTCCTCCTTACGCCCATGTTATCCATAGCACCTCAATTTACTTCTCGATGATTGCTCTTGACAACGTGCATCACATTTTGGTGATGTAAACTTTCTCCGAAATTTTTTTCTGCTGGAGACTGTTCCAGGTGCACTATACTGCTCATGCTCCATGTGTTAAATAACCTGTCACCTTTTGGTGCTGGTTGTTGTTCACAGCTGTAGTGCTTAATTACAGTCTATGCTGATAAAGGTTGAAAGCTGAGAACAGCAGAGACTAGATTATTGGGTAGATATTTTGGCCAGCTGATACATGCGTAGCTGAATTGAATTATTTCTACAGAATAACGTAAATAAACAAATAGTCTAACAAAACCCGTCAACTGTAATAATGATGTTACAACGGAATTGTAGGCAGCCTAATTAGCTTCAGTGTTATAACCATGAGGCCAGACTTCACCACATCGATTATTCATTTATAAATCTTTCAGCTGACGTATAGGAAGGCAAATACTACCACCCTGAGTTTCTCTGACTTAGAAGAAGAATCCAGGCCAGAAGTACCCTATAACATGAGTGTATTTTCGACACAGTGCTCCATGGAAAAGAACTTCAGCTTTCACAACTTTATCTAGAACACTAGATACTATGGAAACTAGTGGAAGAAAAAAATGTTGTTGTTCTCTAATGTCTCCCTGGAAATAATGTTTTATATCCCCATTCTGGTTATTAACTTGCAAAATAGCATTGTAATAGCTCCTATAGCAATGCATAGTTGCTGTTAAAAAATGTTTACTCTTTTGAACAAGAAGTACCTTCTTACATGTTTTAGTGTTGAGTGTGATGCCTTGCCAGAGATCTGGTAAAATTCCTCAGTTGTCAGGCAGATTCTTGTGCTACTTCCTCTAATCCGCTCTTGAGGTGCACTAGATATTTTCTGCAAACAAGGTACACCTTCATGAAATTTGAAAATGAGATTATTGTGTGCACTTACAGATTGACCTGCAAGGGAATGGTAGAAAAAAAAGGCTGACAATATGTTGTTACCAGAAGGGCTCATTCAGATGATAGCAATTTTGCAGTGAAAGATCTATGCCTGCATAATTTAAAAAAATTTATGGGAGTAGCGTATAGGAAGATGGTAGGGGCTGAATTCTTTGCAGGAATTTTATTCAGCACCCATACATTACACTTTGCCTTTGTAGTATACTACTTCCTTGGTTATAAAAGCACACCTCTGGTTTCTCCCATGAAAGGTCCCCATGTTTTTCCATAAAGCTTCTTTGCCTAGATCCTGTTGAAACTCTTTTTCATCACTCCTCTTTTTTGCTCTGTCCAATCCCTATCTCACATTTCTTTCTTTTACATCAAGACAAAAAGGGGATAGTTATTTTCCTGTCTCTAATGTAGTCCTGAGCCAACTGATTATTGACCATAACTGGAGTGTTAATTTCTTTGCTTTGTGGAGATGTTCTGACAGATATTTAGATGCTTTGTCAGAAAAAAGGTATTCATTTACATGTAGAGATGTGTGATAATTTCAGCTGTAACACTTTCACGGTGTTCGAGAGAATTTGTAAGTTATGCATCAGTTCCTCATATCTTTTCTAGACTCAGATGACTTTTGTACAAATGTTTGCTACTTCAAAGCTAAGCTCATGCTTAGATATATTTCCTGTTCAAGTCCTTAGTTAAGATACAGCAAAAGAGTGTAATAAATAAATGGAGCAAAGATAAGGAGTTTTAATCATTTATCGATTGTATAAAACTTGATCAATTTTTCATTCCATTTCCCTGTGCATAAAGCTTGTGTTTAGTACAAAAAGATACTCTTGACAGAGAAATTGTTCATTGTTAGCTAAACAGTGCTTGCAAACTCTTTAAAATTTACTTGTTGAGGAATACTTTTCCATGAAATATTTCTTAATATGTGTGCTTTTTGAACAGTAATTATTCTGCCTTATGCTTTTTGTCTTTTTGTAAAAAATCATATTTATTTAAATATATTAAATTAAAATTAATTTCATAACCATGGCACCATCTCATACTTTGGCTGCCAACAATTAATATTATCTAAATATAATCAGAAATTATTGATATTCTAACATGATGATTTACTTGAACATTGAATATCTTTTAAACTCAGTACTATATTTTGTACAATGTTATTATCTACATCGAGTTTTGATATTTAACATGAAAACAAAATCTCAGTTACTCTCTATAGGCACCTCTGATCTGAATAGTTTGCTTCATGTTACCAAGGAAACAGATCTTTGCAAAGATATAAGGCCACTTTGATGTCATTGTAAACCACTAAAGTGGAAATCTTTAGCGTTTGTCAGCCTCTTGAGAGTAAGCAGTTTGCTCTAATCAAAATGAATATAAAATTATTCTGAGCATGTAGAAATGCAGTATTCCTGAAGCAAGCATGCTCACTAGTAACCACACATCTTTTTTTTTTATAATGATTCAGGACCAAAAGAAATCCAATTACACTTTATTGAAAGATACATGGATATCTAACCCTGCATATTCCTGAGCATTTTTGTTCCTGAAAGTTTAAATTGACACATGTATAACAAATTGCAAATTGTATATTATTCAATTCAGCTGCATATTGTGATTTGGTCAAGGGGATAAAACATGTTTATTTTTGAAACTTGTTGAGAATAAAATGATTGAAACATGCAGGGGGGAGAAAAACCTCAATCAATAAATACTTCTATTCTACTCTGTGAATTTGGAGAAGCTAAGACCCTTTGTATGAAATGGCCTCACAGGCATTTGTGTTTAGGGGGTTAAATGATTGAGTAAATCAGAAAAATAGTAGAAAAGATCTACAGGGAAAAATAAATCTCATTTGAAATATAAAGGCATGCTGCTGTGAATATGGAAGGTCAGTTTCTGCTTATCTTTCCTTCAGGAGTTCAATACAATAATAATAAAATCCTAGACTAAGGCAGCTAGCTCTTTAATGCTTCTAAAAATAGTTCTCTGGCTACAGGGGCTAGAAAGGCGTACACATACGTTAAGGCAACATTTTGTCATTGGAAATGTGGACTATAAAAATGAAGGAAAATGTGAAAAATTAGCATCTCTTCAAGCTTCAAAACCTGTTTGCTTGACCGCACTGATCTCAATGGAAACTGCTGGATTTGTGATGAGGGGGAAGAGAACAACAAAGTTGAAAAGTACTTTCAGTGAATGTATGAGAGAAAATGAAAGTAAAAGAAATAAAATGGAAACAATTTGCAAGGAAGAGCAGTGGAAGCAATGAGGCTTTAAAAGACATAACCTGAAACAATCAGGTACAAAAAGCTGGGAGACAGAGGGTACATCCACACATGAGTTGCAAATAAGAACCAAGTAGTATTAAGGTGAAATAAATAAAACAAATAAATAAAATAAATAAATAAAAGATACCAAGGAGATAGAGGTGGAGAGCCCTTGCTTGCCATGGTAGTATGGCTGATCATATGTGGTTGGTTTTTTCTGCCCTCACATGCTCCCTTCACTTTCTAAACTCCTTGTTTATTTTGTTGAATATAACGTAAAGATGGGACAGCTAAACACTTTTAACTTTGTTAAGTACATTCTGCTAAATCAACATCTGAATACCTGAGTATGTTTGTGTATGCTTTTGGTTAAGCAATACATGTCATCTCTCCAGTGCCATCAGCAGGAATAGGGTAATTGTGCATATTCACAGTCCAACATTACAGATAGGTTAATGTTAGTATCAATAATGCTTAATTTACTTAACTTTTTATGAGAGCACTTACTATTAAAAATATTTATTACCTCATTTACACATACACCAAATGCACAGGAATGTTACTCATATGCCTTCATATGTTAAGGATAAAACATTATATATATGTTTCCTTTATACTCTTACATCTATTATAACCTCCTAACAAGTCCAAATAAATGACTTGTTAATACCTGAATAAATTCTTTTTGTCAGCTGAAACAGCCATTATTTTCTAGAACTACAGTATAAGAAAAAACCTATACAACAGGTCTTAGCCTTATACAATTTCATCAGGATGCAATATTTCTATGAAGCAGAGGAAAATACTACTGCCACTCTGCTTGGGCCTGATAAAATAGCATTTTAAATAGGATTTTAAATACCATGGGTATGATAACTCCAGTTCAGAGGTACAGAGAGCCTATGTTAATACATATTGTAAGATGTCAGTTTTGTTAACCAATAAAAACCAGTGCTTTGAAGAGATATATTTATTCTTTATGAAAAAATTGGTAGTGAGAGGTAAATGAAGAAGAAAGAGAATAAATATTCTCCAGGTCAATGGTGATATAAAACCAGGAAGGAATTGCTTAAAAAAATCTTAAGCTGTAAATCAAAAGAATATTTCAATTATGAAAAGAAAAATGTTCTAAGATAGCTTTCCTACAGGCATAGTGGGAGAAAATAAGCCAAAGAATTTTTTATAGTATATCTTGATATGTTTCACAATTGAAAGAAATGCTCTTCAATCTGTGAAATCAGATTCTGTCTTTTATTCCTATTTAATATAAGAATCTGATTGGAAGGTGTTCCAGAAAATCAATGGGTTATTGATACCATTTATGTAAGAAGCTCAGGCTTTATAAATGCAGAGTTTGCAGTATCTGTTGCCTATGATATACATACAGATATACATACACTGAGCTCTACACATAAAAATATAAATTCCATCTTGTAAATTCACATAAACACCATGAGATCAATAAGTAATGAATTTTAAATACATATGTATTGGCTGGAGTTTATCACAACTTTAGTTGTTTAAAATTTAGGTGTCCAGACTGTCATGGCTCCTTCTGGGCTCAGTGCAGTCAGCTCTGGCAGCATATTCATCCCACTTGCCATATATACCTGTTTTAGAGTGAGGTTAATTCTTTTGTCTTTGTCCTAGCCACTGCCTTAGCTGGCTAGCTTAAATTAAACATGTAATTTTAATTACTGTCATAAATCAGTAATTTCCCTCTGGAAACTGTAAAAAGAACTTTCAAAAATCCTACATAATATTTAGTGGCAGTAGTTTATTTTTAGTAATGGTTACTCTCTAGGTGTTCAGATAATATTCGTAGTAAGACACAGTGAACTACAGTCAAAAAGCTCTGCAGTGAATTAGGGATGTCAGCATTGTGGGATAATGAAGGGGCTGACTTACAATGCCACACTATAGGGTGCAGGCACCATGTTGGCAACATCTAGGGATCAGCTGAAAACTTCCTGCAAATAAAGATGCAGCCCAGCATATATCCCTAAATGGTTTCCTTCAAGTCAGCAGGCAGTTGACCACCTACTTTAATGAGCAGAGTCCCTTGTGACATGAAGTGTATCACACACATCTATGCTAAAGAGAAGTGGTTGGAAGAAGCTCCTATAGGAATGACAACTATGTAAGCCACATATCCAAAGTTTGCTTTTCCAACTTTTGCTGGAGGGCACAGTGCTAGGATCAATTCTTACAGCTTTGATTCTATTCTGGCAATAACAATTCTGCCAGCCAGAGATGATACATGTGCATAAGACTATGGTATGAGGTATTTCATCGTGGTGTACAAAGGCACTTCTCTTGCCTAATACAGTCAGTGTATTTTATAGGGGGAGTAGTGGTGATAATAAAGGGAGGACAACACTTGGCATGACTTGTTTGCAGAGGGATTCCAGTCATATCATTCACAGATTTACAGATTCACAGAATAGTTGGGCTGGAAGGGGCCTCCGAGATAATCACGTCCAACCCATACCCTAACACCATAGCTCAATAACTAAATGAGGACACCAAGTACTGTGTCCAATCTTTTCTTAAACACATCCAGTGCTGGGGACTCCACCACCTCCCCAGGCAGGTTATTCCAATACTTTATAATTCTTTCTGTAAAGAACTTTTTCTTAATCTCTAACCTAAACCTACCCTGGCACAGCTTGAGACAATGCCCTCTAGTTCTATCTGTTGCCGCCTGGTGAAAGAGACCGACCCCGACCTGTCTACAACCTCCTTTCAGGAAGTTGCAGAGAGCAATAAGGTCACCTCTAAGTCTCCTTTTCTCCAGACTGAACAACCCTAATTCCTTCAATCTTTCTTCATAGGGCTTGTCCTCCAAGCCTCTTACCAACCTCGTCGCCCTCCTCTGGACACGCTCTAATATCTCAACATCCCCCGTAAACTGGGGGGCCCAAAACTGAACACAATACTCAAGATGTGGCCTCACCAGTGCCGAGTACAGAGGAAGGATCACCTCCCTACTCCTACTTATCATACAGTTCCTAATACTGGCCAGGATGCCATTGGCCTTCTTGGCTGCCAAGGTGCNTCCAACAGTATACTGTGGGAAACAGTATCGAAGGCCTTTCTAAAATCTAAATAAACGACATCCACAGCCTTACCTGCATCTACCAGACGGGTCACTTGATCGTAAAAGGAGATCAGGTTGGTCAAACATGACCTACCCTTCATAAACCCATGTTGACTGGGTCTAATCATGTGCCAGTCATCAGCCAGTAATTTTTGCTAAATATATATTGCAGACAGCATTCAGTTTGCAGCTTCACAGAGGAAAATCTTAGCTCTGCCACACCATCAACAGCAATGGAATTCTCAAATGTGACAGTATTTCTTAACCACCAACACCTAAGTCTGTGCATTTTAACTTCAGAAAACAATGACTAGCATTTTTTTTCCAAATTTGCTAGAATCATAGAACAGTTTTGGTTGGAAAAGACCTTAAAGATCATCTGTTTCCAAATCCCTCAGAATGGACAGGATACCTTCCAATAGATCAAGTTGCTCAAAGCCCCATCCGACCCAGCCTTGAACACTTCCAGGGATGAGGCATTTATTAGTGCTGAAGTGGAACATCATGTTCCAAGTGCTAAATTAAAAACAACCCAAATCTCCATAATGTTAGTGTAACAAACTGTAATTTAAAGGTGAGAGGATCATCATCTCTTAGTTACAATTCAGTTCCAGCTCTGCCATACCATCAACAGCAATGAAATTCCAGCAATCACTAGTTAATCACCAGCCCTTAAGTGTTTTTTAACCACCACACTTAAGCATTTTAACTTCAGAAAACAATGACAAGTGCTGACGTATCTGCAGATTCTCTATCTCATAGTGTACTTTGTTTCTAGTGTTGTTGGGGTATGAAATACTTTTAACAGATAAGTTTTTCCCCAAAACAGACTTTTCTAGCTAGACAAACACAAAGCAGAGAATCTCAGTAATGCCCCAACAGGGTATCATGCCAGCATTTTTGATTCTTTCAGGAAAAAAAGAAAAAAAGGAAAGAAAAGGTAAAATAAGAAAAGGTAAAAAGAAAGGGAAGAACAGGAAAATTATACTGGAAGTACGAGGTTATATGCATTACATTAACCAGACAAACTTTGTGCTGAAAGACTAGTGTACAGAATGTCAAGCAGAAAGAATCACGTGGCACTAAGGAATGGAATAACAGAAATAAGATAAATTTTAATAAAGCATTAGTAGTACTAGAAAATTTGAATAAAGTAATGATGAAATTATAATGCCTTTTGCATGAAGAATTTTTGTCCCAACAAGAATTTCTGATATAAACTTCATCATATGGAAGCCTTTTCATATGGATATAACATAAAAGAGAAAATTTTATGTGACTAATGACAAAGGATAAGTTAAAACTACTGATACAATGTGGAACAGAAAAGGATAAATGTAATCATAGCAATCCACTGAGATACAGTGTGAACAGAGAAGTCTAAAAGATATATAAATGGAAATAAACTGGCCAGGAATAAAGATAAGCTAAAAACACCCAGAAGGTTCTTAAGATAGTTAGATGGGTTCTTCATCTTCCATGGCAGAAGCAGAAAGCAAAAAGAATGAAAAAACCCGACCAAACAAGAAGACAGGTTTTAATGTTAAACTGTGTAAATTAATAATTTTATAGACCTGCATTATGGTGAAACAAATTACTAGATTTGAGGATCAAGGAGATCCCTTCCAGTCATACATTTGCACTTTGAGGAAACTGGAAAGTATATTTTTGTAGGTCAAAGATGACTGCATCTTTATTCAGCAATATGTGCACTGCACCTAGAAAATGTTATGAATACTTTAAGGTACTTGAGAATGAATCAAAGTCAATTGACATGTCTTGTTATTCAAAATGAGATAATAGAAGCCTGGCATAAAAATGGCCAGAGTTATTTTTGAAACTATTCCTAGGACATGGATCTTTTTCTGCTGTAGTATACGAAACTACAAATTTCTACAATAAAAAACCAGCTCTGTTCAGCCAGAAGCCTTCTCGTTTCAAATGAACTCTCATCAACTTCTACAGGCAAGCTTAGACTTCTAAGAATGCACAAGATGCAACAAACAGTGGAGAAATGAGGTACTGAGCCTATGCAATAGCAGCTGATTTTTAGCTATCTCTATGGCATTTCAACTACATCAAAAATCCTGGATTTTCTTGAAAGATTAGATGCTTCAGCAACAAAGGTCAGGCTGTCAATAAAATCACATTTAATTCACCTCAGTCCAATTGAATTGAAAAAAAGCTACAACTTATCTTTAAAGATTAGTAATTGAGCTATTGAGAATGCTCGAATAGTTCAGGAAAAGTTCACCAAATAAAAATAGAGACACCACTAGTCATGTTTGGTAAAGATAGCTTTCTTTCAGTGCAAATTATTTTGCAATGGTCAGCATTTGACAAGTATTTGAAGTTAAAGACTAAAAAGGACTCCAACTATGGTAAAACGTTCAAGGTACATAGTTCCAATTTCCAGCAGTTCAGTTCATTACCCAGCCTATAGAGAGATCACTGATTTGAGCAGACACATCTCAATTGCAATTCAATGGCAATAGCAGGGCCCTGAGGGTTCTAAAGGTTGTAATGGCCCTCCTTAGCCTGCCCAGGGGCCTCCCCACACCCTGCCGGTGCCCACATCACCTCCAGTCCCAGGCTGCCTGAGCCTCCTTTTAGAATAGCTGAATTCCATTCTTTTTATGGTCCTACCTCCTTTGGCTCCTGTTTGGATAATGGATCATTACTTGGCCACAAGTAGGGCTGTAGAGAGAGCATCTCACTCACAGTCAGCTCTTCCTGCTGTGTTCAGACTTTTCATGACTTTTCATGACTTTTTCATGACTGTCCCAGCACAGCCTGACCTCAGGTCCCAGCTCTCAGCCTCGAGGAAGCAGCTGCCTCTTGCTGCTCCCTGTGCTGTAGCAGAGGTACACCTGAATTAAAACCAGAATACCCCAAAAGAAAAAAAACAACAAAAAACACCAAAGAAAGGCACTGGAGATAACACTGCAAGGAGGTAGAGCTTCAACACTTGTCTCAAAGCATAGCTTCACAGAATCATAGAATCGTCAAGATTGAAAGAGACCTTCAAGATCATCTACTCAAACTACCAATCTAGCACCACCTTAGTCACCCATAAATCATATCCCCAAGCTTGAATGCTTGGTGGGACAATCCTGGCTCAACTGTCAACCAGATTAAAATTGTGGAGTTACAATTCAGAGGTTTTGCAAGAAATGTTAACCTCAACATGCATTTCCCATAAATCATGGCTTGTTTTGAAGCCTTTCAGAATTGTAAGTGATGCTTTAGTTTTATTTACATAATGATTAAATATTTTGGGATTGGGGTTAAATTTGTATACTTTAAATGTAAGGGATAAAATTGGTTCATCATTTAGTTTATGTATTCACTTACTAAGTACAGGATTGCTTCCTTTGGTGCAGTCCTGGACTCTCCTTGAGTCTTTCAGTTATTTTGCTAATTAATTTGCCTTTAGAACTGTAATGATTTTTGCTTTGCTTTGATTATACCTCTGATTTATCTTTGGCTTCTACAAGTATTGAACTAGTGCCATCCTCAGTGACATAGAGAAATATTATTTCAGATTTAAAACATTTCTGTGAACTGCAAAAACTGTAACATTAATAAATTTTCTCTTTTTCTACCCTAACATCCACAAGCCTGTTAGTGAAGGGTATATGAAATTAAATAGGAGTACCTTTGTTGTGAGATTGAGACCACACGTCTAATCTACGTGTAATAACATCACTACAGAGGTACTAGTGGTTCATCAGAGAGCTTTTGCTTTGGATATTGAGAAATCCTTTAAAAAAACGCGTTCTAAGAAATACTGGGCAGGTGATAGCACAAGACGACAGTAGCATTACCTTAGTAATGTCAATTACAGCTGTTTTCTCAGTCAGTTATGCTCTATCCCAGGTCTGAGGTGGGTGTGGACAAACTGGCTGAACTGTGCAATATAAAAATCATGGTGGGAAGTCAGGGGAAAATTCACTCTGAGCAATGGAGGCACATACTCTATATACGTCTTCAGTCTTTTCCTAACACATTATAGTCTTGGTTCTTATTATGTTCTTAAGAGTTCATTTCTCAGAGTTAATTATGTATCTACAGAACAAATGGATGCTAAAAAAGACTACCAATAAAGTCTTTGACTAGCCACAGTCACCTTTCATCATTTTGATGCTTTGGGAAGTGGTCTCTTGACCACTGAGTGGGCTGGCTGTTCTGAGCCTGCTTATCCTGCTGGTCAGGTTACTGTTAGTTTGCTTCACTGATATGAAAGGCACCTGACTAAAAATTATTAGAGGCATCTGGAGTACTTCCCCATAAGTGAATATTTGCTTTGTGGATTTGTTGGGGTTTTTTTGTCTCACACACACAGAGGATGACTGATTTTGTAGTTAAAATGACTACAGTGAATGAAAGCACAAATGACTCAAATGCAGATTCATCAGCATACTCATGGTAGAATGTGAGTGAAACTAAAGACTTTGTGCAAGTGCATTTTCTGAGCATTTGTGTGGTAGTCAGTGTGGTGGCAGTTCATGTCCACTTATCTTATTGCTCATCAATTCTCATGTTTCTAGCAAGAAGATAAGTGTGTTGTGATTGATTTATAGATCTTTAGAGAGGCCTAAAGGTACAACCTTTAATTTCTTTTCAGGTTCAGACGTTGTCTTACTAGTTTGAAATGGTTACTGCTGCTGTGTTAGAGATTTTTAAGAAATTTGCTGACTCCCTGTATAAGTCCATTGCTATTCCGAGGCTCATTGTTCCCATGCCCATGTCAAACTGTTATCTGTTATTAGAGTAATAGGAGGAAGTGGAGAATAGTTGAAAATTTTGGAAGCTGTCACATTCATGTCATCATTAATTTTGATTTATTTACTTTTATTCTGGAAGCATCTCTGTAAAGGGTAAGAAGTAGAAATCAGAAAAATGTCAGTTCCTATCAAAAAAAGGTAAGATTTTCTTATCTTGATGAAAACAGCAATTTAAATGCCAGTACCAATGACAAGCTTGCTAACCTGCACAGTCCATGACAAGTAAGAACAGTTGGGATGGGGGTAGCAGTGGAGGTGAAAGAAACTCAACCAAGCTTTAAGCAAAAATACAGGGAATAAATGTTTACATCTGCAAGTAATACAGGAGCTCTTCTGCGCTCTGTCTACAAATGGGACTAAAATTCACATACACACTGAAGCACTTCAGACAGTAGTGTTTAGTGGTAGTCTAATCCAGCTTTTTTGGGAATGTCTTGCTCTTTTTTTTCAGTTCTGGGTTTAAATAGCTGTACTCCTAACAATATTCAAGCTTGCTGGTTTAAAAGTAGTTTAGGGCATGACTACTGAACTGTTGGGACAGAAAAAAGTTCAGTATAGGTTTTCCCTAGGGTTGAGAACCCATTTTCTTTACTTTAAAGATTCACATTAACAGCATTCTCAAGGAATTTTGCTATTAAAATTTAAAACTATCAGACAAACATTAAATATTGCTTTATAAACAAAGTAGTGCACAAATGGGAGGGAGAAGCAGAGTACCTGCCTCCATCTCTTTAGCAGAGGAAAGTTAAAGGTGTACCTTCTTTACTGCCTGCCTTTTCAAGGTGTGAGTAGAAGAAATATTTTCAAAGTCTCTGTGAAGTGTAAGGCCAAAATTATAAGAACTATTTAACATTTCATATAAAAGATAAGCATTTAAAAAAGATAAAATGTGACCATATGATGATTCAATAGGAATGTCCTAGGAAGGTCTGCTGAATTTGCCTATTGCAAAGAAAATAAAAATTCCAGAACTAATACTGTCCCCAACAAAACTGCTGCAGTAAGAGCCTTTCCACTTATTTCAATGGGAATTGGGTCTATCCTTCTATTCTCTAGGCTAAGCAATGATACCAGTCAGTCTTTAAAACCGTGACTTATTATAAATGCAGCCTGCCACCAATGGAGCATTTCTTTGTGCTCAAAATAGTGCATCTTTTCAGACAGAAAATACAGAATATACAGTCAGAAGCAGTATTGGATTCATGCTTGTGTTATTGCTCCTCATTTCTAAAGATGTCAGATTTTAATTGGCCAGAGTATGCTACTGAAATGGACAGCCAGACTCCCTGGTTGTAAGATAGGATAACATCTGTCTTTTCAACTCTCTTTGGCAAAGGAAGCATGCACAATTTTTTGTTATTCCAAAAGCCCTTGAAGCATGAAGAACATGAAGTTCCAATGAACTGGAACTTCCTCGTTCCAGTGATGTTGTGAAAAGTTGATTTCTTATCTTTTTTTTTTTCTCCTCTGTCTTGTCTTTCTTTCTTTCTTTCTTTCTTTCTTTCTTTCTTTCTCTCTTTCTTTTCTTTCTTCCTTTGGCAATGTTTGTGAAGCTTCTAAAGTTATTTTGAGACAATCTTAGTTGATACGCTAAAAAGAAATCCTTCCTTCTTATGTTATTTTTATTCTTAAAATTAAAGCTTTAATTAAATTGAAAAAACTATTTGCTCTCCAAATGATGCTGGCAAGCATGTATAACATACTGAGATTTGCATTCAAGCAAGCTGTTTGTATAATTTTTTTTGTGTGTGTGAGGCTTTAAAAATGCACAGTGTTAGCTGGCTTCTAACATTTAAGTAGAAATATTCACCCGGAAGTGAAGAAGGGTACCTAATACAAAAGCAGAATGAACAGAGTTCTTCAGCAAAACCCAGTCTAATTTCAGTGAGTTTTTATAACATAAGTGTTAAAGAGAACAGAGGATGAAGATGTAAGATGGTCAGATGTGCAATGAATCTAAAGAAATGCAATTCAAAGGGAGCATGAAAAAGAGCAACTAGTTGCAGTGAGGCAGAAGTAATGTCACTCAAACTGCTGGAAGTTCTGACCACTCCCAAAAGATACTTTTGGATGTGCTTTAGCTTCTTAATCGTTCTCCAACCTATAACACTGGGCTGCTCTCAACATTGGCTACTTGTCTTGTCAAGGAGAAATGGTCCCTCTAAAACGTGGAGAATAAGAACAGACCCCTGAGTAGACGGGGATACCTAGCAGATTTTATTTTTCCTCCCCTTCACCTTTCTTCCAGCATAGTTTGAATCAGTTAGCTAGGGCTTGTGAAGGTCATTTTCAGTACATTGTTTTTCACTAAAGGAATAAAGGTGGGAACAAACACCATGAACTTTCAGCTGGGGCTGAGATGAATGTTTCAGGTGCTGCAATACCTTTGAAGTGTAGACCTCCAGAAGTAATCAAGGACAGTCTTCTTTATGGTATAATGTTATTACATGTGACACTTCTGTGACAGACCTCTTTTATGCGCTTTTAGCCTATGGCAATATGTTATGGAGAGAAGAATTCACTGACATATCCAGGAAAAGAAACACAATGCATAAAAAATTGAAATGACAAGGTTGACAAGGTTATTTTGTAGCCTTTGTTGCATTATGATAATAACTCACAAACTGTTATGCTGTGTCCAAAATTTCTTAGGATAAGCAACGCCTTTTTCTTTCATATTCTCTTCAGTACACTTTAATATTTGCTTTAGAATCTTTCTCCTCCTCTCCCAATAGAATAAAATGAAACATTTTGAAGTTTGTTCACTAAATACCCCTCTCTGCAGTGCTGTATTTTGGGTCCTCTGTGGGCGTTGGCATGTTTTTTTTGTTTGATTTGGTTCTTAGATTGCTTGTTTGTTTATGTTACCATCTTGCCTTCTAAATGCAGGAAGGAATAGTACCACACCAGCAACTTCCGGGGCTATTTCTCTAGCAAGAAAGGTTTTTTCATCTTGTGTGTATCTGCACACTTCCCTTCACCAAACCCACTGCAGCAACTACTGTGCTTTCTCTGTCTTCCCACTTCAGACATCTCCGTCAGCCTTTCCTAGAAAAATACTTGCCAAAAGTGGAGTGGAGGCACACATGATCAGATCCTTCCCTAACTAGTTTTAATAAATTAAGAGGGTTTGTGACCCTTGAAGAGATATTGTTGTGATCAGGTTATTACTTTTTTTATTCTTAGTAGGAAGTTCCTTTTTGTTTGTTTTTAATAGATTATATAAAACCTTAAAATTGATCAGCACAGATAAAATCACCATGAATGGATATTACTAACTGAATTCTATGGGCCATTTAACATAAGTTTGCCTAAAACGTCGCTAAAATTTGAAGTATAAAATTACTAGGGAAAAAAGATTAAATCTCTGAAATCATATGCACAGAGCCACAAGCTCTGGAGATCTAGTGGGTCCTTTCTTTTTTTTTTAACATTATGAAAAACCTATTACATGGAACATAGTGTTGAACTAACTAACTCATAACAGTCTTCTGAAGCGCTAACACATATGCCATATATGTCTTCTGCCTGTAACATTTTGTAAACAACTGTGTTTGATGTTTGCTGTTTCTTCTTTGAGCTTGTAAATCCACCACAGAGATAAAAATATGTTCAACAAAAGCTGAAAATATTTCTTTTCTAGTTATGGCAGTCACATTCTATCATTAGAATTTTTTTTCCCCACTAATGATTCATCATTTCAAGTGATGCATTCTTGACAAGGGAATCAAATTCACTTATGGCAGATTTTGCAGTTGAGAGGTAAGATCAATAATTTCTCAAAGCACCATGAAGCAGCTGTACAATACAACTGTACACACACAAACAAAAGAGAAAACAAACTGGAAGGATTATTTTAAATAAAACTATAAAAAATAGTCTTGACCATTGTCAGAAAAATCTGTATGTTTCTGAACAGTTTCCTGTTCTTTTTCTGTGAAAGACACACAGATAACACAGTGCATCTATATTAAAATATCTATTTCATATTCATCTTTTGTACTCAGAAATAGTATTATTCTTAACTTGTATTTCAGCCAGTAAAAGACTTTTTTCAATGTAAGATGCTTTTCTAATCTCAATGTGTTAGTTTTTCTGTTTTCAGAGCACCTGCTATTAGTATAAATGGTAACACTAGTAAAAACATCTGGAAATTTGCCTTTCTGCTATGCGTATGGTTGTATGTCTAGATAATAGTCCGAAGGCAGAAGGAAGCATGCTGGCTGTTAAGCCTGACTGTGGAAATTATGCAGACTGTATGGTCTCCTTCAGAAACCTTGAACTGAGCCTGTAATCTCTGCAGGAGGTCATCCTTCCCAGAACCTGCTGAGGAGCCATTAGAAGATAACCAAACTATGAGGGAAGTAAGGTTGGAGCAGTAGGAGGAAAGCCATGGGAAGCCATCAGGATATTATTCTTCCAGGACTTGTGGGAACACCAGGGAATTTAGAGCATGAATTGTAACTGGAATTCATGGAGTGTTTGTTTTATTTCTGCCTGAGCAGGGACTGCATGTTTGTGTAGTGCAGTATTTATGGGCAAATACTAGGGCAAATTCAAACACTAGATACAACACCAGAAAGACAAAGATAGTTTAGTTATGTATCAGCATAGTCTCCAAATTGAAGCCTAATTATTGATTTGTATTTTTTCAATATAATATTCATTAATTCTTTCTATTCAGAAGATGGATTTATATTTAAAAACTCCCCCAGTTTCCAACAACCAATAGTATATTTTCAGTCTTATCAAGCAGGAAAGCCTGATCTAAATCCTTTTCAATCAAATTCTTGGAGTGCACCTGAATGGTCCCTGGGAGTAGAACACTAGCCAGAGTCGGATGAA
This sequence comes from Calyptomena viridis, assembly GCA_013390005.1. Lineage (NCBI taxonomy): Eukaryota > Metazoa > Chordata > Aves > Passeriformes > Eurylaimidae > Calyptomena > Calyptomena viridis. The sequence continues at coordinate 84,005 of WEIV01004910.1, forward strand.
AATTTTAGCAATGATGGCTGCTAAAACCCAGGAATAATTCATAGTAGACTGCAGAGGATACAAGGTGAGATAGTTGCCCTAGGGGCAATAGGGCTGCAGGGGTGTTGCCAGGGGCCACTGACCCACTGTAACTCTCCTAAGTATGTCGTTGTCTTGGGCTGCTGTCCAGCAGTGTGTGTGTGAGAATAACTTTGTGCTCTATTGAAGCAAGGAACGCTACAGAAACAGCAGAGATATTTTGCAAAGCTGTGCTGGAACATCCAAAGGATGAAAACCTTGAAAATTCAGCATGTTTGCTAAATAGGTCTCGTCTTGTCCAAGACAGTCAGAAAACCTGTCAACTGCCACAGCATATATGGCACAGAGATTTCAAAGACATCAGTACTGTTAATCTCTCACTAAGCATGGAGACAAGCATGGAGTAAATTGCTCAAAGAAAAATGATGGTAGGAAAATATTTAGCCTTCATCTGTGGTACAAGAGAAGCTTTGGGGATCTACTTTGAATTAGTAATGATCTAGCTCAATGCTTCCTAAGTTGGTGATATCTAAACCTTACACATAGGCTTTTGATTATCTTGAGGCAATTTTTCTTTACACTGGCATTGTAAAGAAAAGGAGGCTTAGAAATACCAGAGAATGTCTCGAGAAGCTTGGATAGCTTTCACAGTGTCTATGACTGACTTAAGACCATTTTGAATTAGTAGATTTTAAACTTAGTGAAATTACAGTGCTTTATCTTTAACTGAACAAAGGATATATAGTTTAGGCTAATGTAATAAAAGTAAGTTTTCAGTTTATTTGTTAACATGACATATATGTAGATAAAATTTTAAGCATGTTTTGGTATTTTGAATGAAACTGTGAGATGAAGCTATGTGGAGATCACATATCTTGTGAAATGTGAAAAGTTAACATTTGACAAATAGAGACATCTTCAGCACTTGATTGTAAGCAAGGAAGTTCCTGCAAACAACAATTATAAAGAAATTCCCCGACCCTCTCCAGGAACTCAACAAGCTGGAGTGCCTTCCTAAAGTACTTGTACCATAATATAGGCAGTATGGCGAATAAACACTGAATTAGAGATCTGTGTGCAGCTGCAGCACTACAGTTTTGCTGGGATCACAGAGATATGGGATGGGATGACTCCTATGACTGAAGTGTTGCAATTTTATAAACTTCTACAGTGAAATGGCTCCACCGGTAAATGAGGAGAGAGTAATGGGTATTGACTATGTGGAGTTCAGTAAGGCCTTTGACACTGTCCCTCATAGACAAGCTGTCAAAATATGGCCTGGATGAGGAGAGAGTGAGGTTGTTTGAAAACTATTTCAGTGTCTGGGTCCAGAAGGTGGTGGCACAAAGATTAGTTGGAGATCGGTGACTAGTGGTGTATCCCAGGGATCAGTGCTGGACTCAGTCCTGTTCAACATCTTCATTATAGGCCTGCTGATGACGCACTACAGATAAAGTAGTTTTTCTGTAAATGAGGTTTCTGAGGAATTTTGATGTTGCCAAGACAGATTTGTTGCATGCATCCTAACGACTCAAGTTCTAGTTTGTAAGAAACTAATAGATTTAGATTTTTGTTAATAAAAACAGTTTAACATGTGGCTTGTTCTTTATATCTTGAAGGATAGAGTATTTTATTTAGCATTTTATTCTTTTTTTAGTCTTTAGAGTGATGAAGTCTTTTACAAAACATATTCATCTGTTCTTGCCTTATCTAGCAGTCACCAAAAGAAAATTAGTCCTTCAGACTCACTGTGGATAGTTAAACCTTCATTCATCACAAATTTTCACTGAAACTCTACAGTTTTGTTCATTAGAATGATACACACTTTATAAATGCTTTGATATGCAGAGAAATATTTAACTACTGTTGTCTGAGCAACTATTTGCTGACATGCTCAAACTCTGTAGGGTTTCTTATTTGTGGTGAGACCACTATATCTCTCTGACAGCATGAAATGGACACACCACATTTGTATTCATTTCTGAGCTTCTCATCACTGCCAAGTTGTTGTAAAGTTGCCTTAGTTTTGAACTGCACTCAAAAGTCCTTTCAGGCATATAAAATACTAAATGGGAATCAGTAATAGTTCAGATACCCTCAAGTACTGAAATTTTGAGAAAAATATGTTACCAGTCTAAGTGGATTTCCTTGTGAACCACCTTACATGAAGGATGGAGTACTTTTATTGTGATAGCAAGTTTGGGTGGGTGCTGTACAATGTCATCTTGAGGGTTTTGTTTTACTTTTGAAGTTTTGTTGTCTGTAAAATGTCTAAAAACTTACCAAAGAAAAATCAGTAAACATTGAATTATGGAGGCAGAGCACACTTGTAACATTGCATATGCTGTGTAGAAAGATATGGCAGTATTATTTTGGTCTTTTAAACATATTTTATTAAATACTTGCTGTTAGAAGAAAATATTCCCAGGGAGTTTAGCAGGGCTCAGGCTTATGACTAAACCATATAAGCATATATAGCTATAATGGTATAAACAAGGAATTGTCTGAATACTTGCAGCAGACAATTAGGTATAATGTAAAACATGTTTCATAATCTCCAAGCTGGAAAAGAATTCACATTACAGGCCAGGAAAAGAAGGCTTTTGGAAGAGAACCCACATTACAGATCAAGAAAGGAGGGCTTGCTTAGAAAGTATAGTGATATTGTAAAAGCTGGTGGGTTTTTGTTTTGTTTTGATTGGTTTTGGTTTTGGTTTTTTTTAGGAAGGATAATCTTTTCTGTCATCACTCTTCTGTGTGATAGAAGACATTGCAGCACTATGAACTTTCACAGTAGTTATAAGCTGCACATCAGTAAACAAATGTGCATGCAAGGAATCTAATTCTAATAACAATTTAATTCAGTAAAGCCCGGGGGTAGGGGATAGAACAGGAAGAATGTTATATCATCCCATTACTTAGATGTTTGTATCAGTAACAAAACAAAAATATTCTAAACACCAAAAAAACAAGCAACATATATGATTTTGTCCTGGTCCTTCAGAGCTTTCCCACACTTCATAACATGCAAGTACAATATATTAATTTCACTGATACAGGTCTCTGTATTCCCATTCCTAATGAGATTTTATCTTGTGAAAACATTCTGATGTTGCTAGACTTTTTAGCTTCTTTTTATTATCTGATCAGCTATATCAAATATACTTTATGGTTTCCCATAACTTTCTTCAGAATGTAGAAGAAATACATGTGAATGATTGATTATTTCAGGATGAAATATATGTCTAATTTCATGATTTCTGATCAGTTTTTAAGAGACTGAGTGCTTTTTGATGTTTGTGTTACTTAGAGCTCTGGGCAACACTCGACGTTGTTGCTCATAAGATGGATGGTTGTACCAGCTATTCTGTCTATTGCATGCAGTTTCAGAGAGCCACTAATATAAATGTTGTATGGTTTATTGCTTCATAGAAAAATGAGCCTCTTAATCCAGTATGGCTTTGGTTATTCTTCATTACCTGAAATTCTGTGGAAGAGCTTGTATATCTAATGAGAATTATAGATTCAGTGCAGAGTGTACAAAATATAATTATCACCGTTTCCAGACTTAAAAGGGTCTTATTCATCATGTGCAAAAATATTCAAGCAACATTAAGAAACTTTGTTCTTACTTATTACACTGACTGCATAGAAAAATACATAATATTAATGAAGTAAATATAAATCTTCCCATTTCCATAGGTCTTTTTGAAACATTTATTTAATTGTGAATGAAAGTGAAGCTCTGTATGGTAGAACCTTGTGTCTATACACAATTGTTGTCTATTTTTCTCCTTCTCTTTCTGTACATAGACATGTACAATTGATGATAACAAATACAGCCTTGTCTTCCATTTTCCAGTAATGTAGTAAAAGAAGACTATAGATAAGAATCTAATTATCTCCTAAATGCATAGAGGATGCAGAACAATAGGAAAAATTACATAATTCTGATCCACTGTTTAAGTGGAGTGGATTGTGTTTAAACCTGGCTTTTCTTCCATAATAATGTATCCTTTCAGAAATATGGCTGTGCATATCTATGTATGTGCCATACAATATGACCACCTCTAAAATGAGAATAAGTAACAGATAATTGTCACATTCTAGAGTTATAGCATTATGGCCTTGTCATAGCCTCTTTAGGAAAAATCCAGAGAACTTGAGTAGCTTTATATATTTTCATAGTAAATCGGTACAAGAAAAAGCCAGAAAAATCTTATAGAAGTTAAGAGAGTATTTTGGTAAATATGTTTTTGTGTTAATTATGTGCTCATCTTGGACTCAGTGTGACACAAATTTCCACACATTCAATCATGGGCAGCAGCTTTTCAGAAGGACTAGAATAAAAAGACCTTAAATTGTTTAGAATTCCCTTTGTATTAGTTGGGTTTCCTACTTCAGCTTTAGTGTGTTTTATTTTTTTTAACTTTGATTAATCTCAGTCTTTAAGAGATATTCTCTTTCATTGCTGGAGCTAATCTCTGAAGTGAAAAGGTGGATAACCACTAAGACCAAAACATGTGACCGTGTTGTTAGTACCCAGAGATGTTTACTGAATGAGCTTCCAACACTGCTCCAGTGCTACAGCAAAAGTGGCAGGAGCAGGAGAACTTAGACACATGATGCTAAGGGTCTCAAATTTCTCATAGATTTAAGGATAATTTTCCTCTGTTTTATAAAGGAGCTAGGCAAACAGAATAAAAATGCCTTTTTGGTGTGGCGGGTCTCTATTAAGTGAGAGAGAAGATTTTCTGCCCAGTAGCTAAGGGAACCCAACATTTGAGAAAGGAAGAGACCAGATTCCAGTCTAACAATTACCAATATAAGAATTAATATAGCAACAACAACAACAACAATAAAGCTTAAATACTGTATCATATCTGAATATTTATATTGCCCTGGAGATAGGACTCACCTCTCTTTCACTAATTTTTGCTAAGTGAAATAACCACTGATTTTATTGCCATGCTTTCTCCTCCAATCTCTTTCCATATGATCAGTGAATTATTTCATGGAATGATAAATGATCTACTCAGAATATTCTTTAATATGGTAATTGATTTGCTATCCGTGTATACACATACTAAATGCCTCCATCTTCATGCACCAACTGCCTCACCACAGTGATAAAAGTTAGGTGACACATAGGTGCTGAACTCCTTTTCTGATTAGGTCAGTACATAATGAATAGTTAATAAGCGTAGTATGAATTTTAAGGAATTGAAATCAAATAAATATAACTCTGCTAAATTGGGGAATTTGTGTGTGAATATGCTTTCAAGCTTTTCTCAGATACACAGTACACATACTACAGGTTTATGAAAAACTTTGTGATCTGTTACAGTCTGACCGTAACCTCAATAATACATTTACAGACTTCTTACCTTCGAGGCATTAAGGTCAAAATTTCATGGATGATATAAAAAAAACCCCTTTTCCTCTGTTTATTGTTTTTATTATCTCTTTAGCTAGAACTAAGCTAATTTTTAAGATTAGAAAGATGCTCTGTGGCCAGAATAACACTGAATATGGTAGAGTTAAGAATGCTCTGTATAAACTTCATTGAAGGCAGTGAAATTACTTCTACTTATACCGGGTAAGAAATAGAACTAATGCACCAAAATAGATGATCATGGGTGATTGCATTGTTTGGATGCATTGCATGTAAATTGTAGTGCTTACACCCAAGCTAGCAGAGGAGTGCTTAATCAGTGAAACAAGATAGCAATTGTTGGGGGTCTCTCTTTACTTTAATCTGATGAATAAATTATACAAGCATAGGTACCTGCCTAGGTTTTCAAAATCAGTAGCAGAAGAATAAGTAGGGATATATTGGTAGAGGAAGGAGAAGTGACAAAACAAAACAAAATCTTTCGTTGTTTGTCACTCATTTATCCTTAATTACCATAGAACCCTGTTCACTGGTGTTGCTGGTACTTGCATCACAAAGCACTATAGAAGAGATTTACATAACAGCCTAATAAATGAGAATTTCCAAGTGAGATTGGCTCTTTTTTTCCTCTTGTAAGCAGAAAAAAATGCAAATTCAGATGATAAATCTATAGAATGAAGTCACTTCACAGATGTGTTAAATCAAATTAAGAGTGCTTTTATAATATTGAGCAAATGGCAGCTGTACAAAATAACTCATTTGTAAGCCTCATCTATTATATTTAATTTTGCTGACTTCAAGTACTTAATTTACATTTGTTAAACTGGCTAAATAATGTAGGAGGCGGTACAAATGGTATGTTCGTGTATTTATGTATCTTATAGCTTTTCGTCACGTAGCTTAAGACACAAGTGTTTTGCCCACTTCCCCATTTCCTTGTTTTCTTGAAAGCCTTAATCAATAAAATGGAATTACTAAAAAGTATCTTTGGTACTTTTCAGACTTATTTTAGAGCTGGAATTTACTTTTTAAAGGTGAATTAGACGGTGGTAAAAAAATATCAACAACAGAACACAAAAGATAGTAGGAAGTTCAAGGCTATCTTAACTCTTTTGGTTTCTGAGACCTCAGGAATAGTGTCAGCTTCTTGACCTTTTCCTATGGGTTTCCTTTGTCCTTGAAGCCAAATAGAATTAAAAAATGTCACAATACCATTATTATTTGTATGGCTGGTGTTGAAACTTGGAGGACACACAATCTTTCAGGTTCTTTTTTATAATGATACAAGCACATATTCATATTTTAGGACAATATATGTCAGGGTTAGTTTTGGACTCTGTAGAGAGCCAAGCATATAAGTAGCAGGTAAGCTTCTCCTGTATTAGATTAAAATTAATTCTTGTGCTAGAATCAGTTAGGAAAACTCAGGTGTCAACATTTTATTGACCTTGGTGGAAAAATAGAAATAGGTTATCTAATATGCTATTAGACTTCTTTTTTAGGAATGGTTGGAGTGTATAAATTGAAGAAAACTGCATTAAAAAAAGGAAAAAAACAGTGCTCTTAATATATAAACACTAACTCAGGTCACAGATTTTCTCTGCAAGAACTTCTTCCAGCAAAAATACAGAGGTTTAGTTATTGATCGGCAGAGAGAAAATAAAGGCATCCACTGAAGACAGTATAAATTACATGGAAATATTTGGTTAATGACATTGGATAGTTTCCACCTTTTCTGAGGTCACTTTTGTAAATTGACTACCAGAACATGTTATATAAGAACACAGAAATATACAGGGGTGGTTTATGAAGTTAGTAGCTCTCCATGTTTCTGTTTTCAAAATGCTTTTTTGTTCTTTCCCTAATTCCTAATATTTTACTTGCTTAGTGACTGCTGCCAAACACTTAACGTGTGACCATGCTCCTGTCACAGCTTTAAAATTACTCATAAAGGGTGACTTCAGAAACTACGATGATGTGTGAGGTTAGTGTTATTTTTACTTATGTGTACAACTTTTCTTCTTTCAAATTTCACCTCCCATCTTGTTAATTTCTTCAACAAAAGGGCTGTAAAACATTGGAACAGGCTGCCCAAGGAAGTGGTGGAGTCACCATCCCCGGAGGTATTTAAAAGACATATAGATGTGGCATTTAGGAACGTGGTTTAGTGCTGGGTTTTGTAGTGTCAGGTTAATGGTTGGACTTGATGATCATAAGGGTCTTTTCCAACCTAAATGATTCTAAATGATTCTATAATGTTTATTGACCACACTTAGTCTTGTAAGGGCCTTCTGCAATTCTGCAATCAGTTCTTGCCTCAATTACAACTTTCATATTGTTGTAATAACACTGATATAGCTATATATATATTTTGACATCAATAACTTTTGCAACACCATCAAACTTTAGGCTCACTCCTTACTTTCTCAGACCATTTTTGAATGCTTTGAACAACACAAGACACAGCATGCACTCATCTGCATTTCCATTGTTGGGTTTCTGTTTTAAGAAGTACTCTACTCATGACAACTATTTCCTTCCAATCTCTTAGATTTTATCTGTTAGGTTATACAAAGCAGATTTTTCACATACTTGCTGATCAGTTCAATGAGGGAAAAGAGGTTGGTGGAAGAGGAATTTCCTTTGCAGAACTTTTATTGGTTGTAACATAGAAACTCACATTAATCTAGTTCACTAATTCTGTCCTTTTTATTGAAATGGCAGTACACAAAGTGAAATAACTGTGAGTTTGCTGCTAATTAACCTGAAAATCTATAAAACATTAGAAATCTACAGGAGTTGAGAAGAACATGAGCAAGTGACATAGAAACAATGCAAGCTGACATGTCATTAGTCACTCTGAGTTAAAAACAAATAGCAAGAAAGCACCACAGACAAGAAATTTCAGAAGTGTGTGGAACTGAGACATGTCAATTCTGAATTTTTAGAACAGACTTGGCCAGAAGCAACTGCCTTATACAAATACATCCGTAAAACTGACAAAATATTGGTAGAAAGAAATGTGGACTGAGAGGGCATACCTTCTGCTCTTTTTTCTCCTTTCCACTTTTCTTCTCTCAATGTATTACAGAATCACAGAATATGCTGAGATGGAAGAGACAGACAAGGCTCATCAAGTCCCAGCCCTGCACATACTCACACTATGTACCTGAGAGTATTGTTCAAATGCTTCTTGAAGTCTGTCAGGCTTGGTGTTGTGATCACTTTCCTGGGGAGACAGTTCCAGTGCCCAACTACTCTCTGAGTGAAAAACCCTTTTCTAATATCCAATCTAAACCTCCCCTGACACAACTTCAGGACATTCTCTCAGGTTTTGTCACTGGTCAACACAGAGTAGAGATTAGTGCCTGCCCCTCCTCTTTCCCTCTCAAGGAAGTTGTAACTGCAATGACCTCTCCCCTCAGTCTCTTCTTCTCCAGGCTGAACACCAAGAGACCTCAGCCACTCCTTATGTGGATTCTCTCAAGGCCCATCACCATCTTCATTGCCCTCTTTTGGACACTCTAATACATTAATGTCTTTGTTATGTTGTGGTGCCCAAAACTGCCCAGGATATTCAAGGTGAGGCCACACCAGTGCAGAGCAGAGCAGGACAATCCCCGCCCTCGACTGGCTGGTGATGCTTTGCCTGATGCCCCCCAGGACACAGGTGGCCCTCCTGGCTGCCAGGGCACTGCTGACTCATATTCAACTTGCCATCGACCAGGACTCCCAGGCCCCTTTCTATGCTACTGCTTTTCAACATCTCATTCTCCAGTCTGTACGAATATCCAGGATTGCTCTGACCCAAGTGCAGAATCCAGCACTTTCCCTTGTTGAACTTCATACTGTTGGTGATTGCCCAGTCCTCTAATTCATCAAGGTCTCTTTGCTGGGAGAAACCAGCCTCTGAAGAAGTCAGCCGCTCCTCTGAGTTTTTGTTTCATCTGCAAACTTGTGTAGCATCCCTTCCAGGCCAAAGTCATTTATAAAGATGTTAAAGAGCCTAAGATGAAGGGCCTAAGATGGAGCCCTGAAGAAACCCACTAGTGACAGATCACCAGATTGATTTTACCATTACCCTCTGTGCTCAAACCATGAGCCAATTGTTCACTCATCACATGATGTGTTTCTCCAGCTGTGTGCTGGACATTTAGTCCAGAAGGATATTGTGAGAGACAGTATTGAGAGCCTTACTGAAATCCAAGAAGTTTACCTCAACTGGCTTCCCTTGATCACCAAGGTGGGTTAAGTTGTCATAAAAGGCAATCATGCCAGATAAGCAGGCCTTTCCTCTCATGAAGCTGTGCTGACTGTGACCAATGACTTAATTGTCTTTCAGGTGTTTTTAACATTTCCCAAAATAATCTTCTCCATAATTTTATCAGACACTGAAGTGAGAATAACAAGCTTGTAGTTTCCAGGGTCCTTCTTCTTACCCTTTTTGAAAATCGGGACAATGTTTGTCAGCTTTCAGTCAGCTGGAGCCCCTCCGGATTCCCAAGACCACTCAAAAATCCATTATTTCCATTAGAAGATTCCTGTTCATCCAAGCCAGGCCTCTGCCTCAGCTGTTGAAATAATATTTCTTTATGTGTTGTGTTCTTATCTAATGTACTTGCCTAATACATGGCTACATGATGAACTTTAGATTAAGTAATTTATAGTTATCTCTCATGACTGCCTTCTATCTCTGGGATTATTTTCTAGTATCTTCTTCCTTGGTCTATGACTATTTGGGGGCATTCAACAAAAAATTTACATGCATGCCAATAAAATGGAGCTTTTGTGGCTGAGAATGTCTGAGACATTTACCTGGTCAATATTGGGTGGGGGAATGAGAAAATATGAAATCTGATAATTATGTGTATTGTCCTCTCTATTATTGTTTGTGAGTCCTACTTATCAAATTGTAGTCTTCCTTGATAGGACTATATTCTGAATCCTGTTAAAATGTTTATAGTACAGTAAGTCTCCCACAGATCCTGCCTGGACATTTTAAGGACATCCTGCTTATAAATACAAAATAACAATACTGCTTATGTTGACAAACCCAGAGAGTTTGAAGTCTCTCAATTAGTGCTTTTTTCTTGACTCTACAATGTTTATACTACTGACATGAATGTTCTGTGTACTTTGATTGATGTATTAACCACAGAGGGAATACAAATTTTGACAAATCTATTGTCTTCAAGAAAATCTGCCCTATATGGTCATTTTTTCTAAAGCTTAGCCAACTGCTTAACTTGGCTTAACTCTGATTTCACAACAAGAATCTCAGTGTCTTCGTACAACCTTGTTGCTGCCACAAATAGTTTTAGTTTATAAGAGAAGAAGGAAAACATAATTGGTCATTTCATAATACATTTTCAGCTGTCAGTTTGAAGGACAATACAGAAGAAGCATTCAAGATTCTGAATTTTCTTTCAGGGATGCTGCTGGAGTTCACTATCTACAAAAAAGAAAGGCACAGCCAGACATACGCAAATGCAAGAAAGCTGAACAAAGAAAGAAAGGAGAACAAAAGAAAGAGATAGATAATATAGTATCTCCAAGAAATGTGGATTCCATCTTCTTACAAAAACGTACTTGCATGCTATATGTAATTCATATATTGTGAAAAACAGCCCTCTGGAAAGGGTGTAAGACTGCTGGTTTCAGGTGACAGTAAGAGATAAAAAAGAAAAGATAAAACCTCAGATAAAGGAGAATGACATCTTTTCAATATTTGTGTTAAATAAGGAAAAAATATCATCTAAGATACAAAAAGACGGTTAAATCTCCACAGAACTGATACACTCTAATCAAAATTCTGATCTATGTCAAGACAGTTCTATCAGGATAAATGCCAGTTAGTAGTATGATTTGTTTCTTTTATTTAGTGTAGTTGTGTCAGTGAGTGATTTCATACAAAAATTCTATATATTTTTTTTTTATTTAGAAATTATGTATTTATAACCATACCTTACTTCATGAATAGGATCAAGCTCAAGGTACTTGTGATTTTGTATGGCATCTAAATTATCACCAGGAGCTGCCAGAACACATGAGTTGACACATGGATTTAATCAACATGATTAGTAACTGTAAACCTCGACCTGTGATCAAGAGTTCCTCATCCTACTCCTACAGCATACAACGAAATGCAGGGACTGCTGCAGTAGTGCAGAGCTTCACACCTGTCAGCCACCTTCTGCCTGATCATGGTCTCTTACAAATACACTGTTGCAGTTGGGCCAAGACTAGAGAAAAAGGGTACAGAATTATTAAATATTGTAAATCTGAAATGTAAGGCCTGTAAAAATCCTTGAGGATGCTTGAAGTAATAAGTCAATTCAGTAACAACCAACAAAACAGCAGAAAAAAATTAAGGTGAAAATTCCACACCTTGTTCCAACCCCAGGAAGGACAAATAACCAGGCAAGAAGTCAATAGGCTGATTCAGACACAAAAATTGACATTTCAGTGCAGAAAAACCATTTAATCTTCTTCTAGCCAAGACTGTTAGAAAAATATTGCTTTGAGCAGTTTTCAACACTGACAGAAAGAAGTTTCTCAACCAGACAGTGAAGCCATAAGATTTGTGGAAAAATCCAGACACTAAAAAGAATGAGCCTTTCTTCGTACATTTCTCGATAAATGTCCAAGTTAGACACTCTGTGAGAAAATATGGCCTCAAACTGTTCATATGAGCATTATTGTAGACCACGGACAATTAAATAGTATCTAATTTTATCCAATTATTTAATCATTAGCTAGGATTTGATGTTTACTACCCAGTTTGTGCTGGTAACTTGACCTGTTAGTATGTGAATTAAAGTTGCCTTGTGGCGTTGATTTACGAATTCCAACAACAAAACATATCAAAGATGCTTATTTTTCTCTGAACCACATTTTTATACTAATTTCAAAAACATCACGTAGCCATATATGGGAACAGTAAAACAAGTGGTTAAGTTTTGCCCAACGTGGGTCTTGATTGACAGCTCAGGTCTTTTGTTCTCACTGGCTATACCAGAGCAATTGGCTAAACAATTGTTGTGTTAATAGACTGTAACCAAATCTCTGAGATCTCCCCTGGTATTGTCTTATTCTTATCTCAAAAATGTGATTTTTGTTTTGTTAAAAGAATTAAGAGGCATACATGCAAAATGCCAGGTATGAGGCAGAAGTTCTTGCAGGATAAGTGGAACTGGAAGGGGGAGGGAGGGAAAGGCAGGAAGTGGAGTTCTGCTTCTGATGAAATTCAAGTTAATAGAAAAATTCTAGCTGACTCCAGTGGGACAAAATTCCATCCTTTCAAAAAAGATATGTAATTCTGAACATTGAAGATTTATTCTCTTATTTGAAAACGGGATTGGGAAAAAAAATCTAGAACACAGTTTGATTTAAAGGACAACCTTTTTATTCCCCTTTTTGATACTATTTTGTGCCATTAAAATGAGTTATTCTAGACAACTATATGTGCTATAAGTAGCTTTAAACATACTTTTTAAACTGCTACCTTTAAAGATCTTAATTGTCATTCTCAAAAGGTAAACACTTGTAATGCTTAATAAGTGAGTAAGAGTCAGTCAGTGTGGGTAGTCAAGAGTTATATCATATTTCCCAGAGGCAGCGTCTTGCTCTAAACACCTGCAAGTCTTGTGGTGTATATAAGCTGTATGAATTTAAGATTGTGAATTTAATGTACTATATCTATTTGTTTTTAAGAGAGACAGAGAAATGAAGTAAAAAGAATGTAAAGGTTTCCAGGCTGTCCATCAGCTCCAAGATACTCGCAATGTTTTTAGGGTCAATGTTTTTTGTTTCAAGAAGGAAGTCGACTTATTCTTAACATTTAGTAAGTGTCAGATATTCTCATTATTTCTGCCAAGAAAGCTGCTGCAGCGTATGATTCTTATAACAGTTTTCCAGCCAAAAGTAGATTGGTAGCCATTAACTATTTTGTAGGAATTAACCTTTCCTAATTTTGTTTCTGCACACTACTATGAAAAAAATTAAAACGCAAAGCAGAGGGAACAGGGTGGGGAGAACCAACTCCTAGACCTCTGTGGCAGCTTTGAGAAATAATATTCTTTTGCTAGTTACTATAGTGCATAAAGAATGTAGATTGTAGTTTCTGGGTTGTAGCTCTTAGGGAAACAGAATATTTGTAACATAATGTATAACAACACAGCAATTTGTAATGTAATTTGTAACAGCAAAGACACAAAAAAAAATCTCCTAAATGCTTTACTAAACATGTTCTCAGTTAAATATTTAAAAATTTTTTTTCTACTGACACCTCGCTATTCATTTTCATTTCAGATCCATCCTACACCTGTATAAGTTCAGAGATAGTTCACCTTTTTTTTTGAGGTTGTGCTGATACAACAGACAATGGAGTGCAGAATGAAGGCAAATATTTGGCTCTGCAGACCTTTCTATATCTTATGAAAATGCATAAGAGGGAAATGCTTAGCCTGACTTTTAAAAGCATATGCTTAAAATAAAGAGTGTGTTAAGTATTCACCTGGATTGGCATGAGTGAATTCCTGACTGAATTCCTGAATGGAGAAGACCTAAGAAGTGATAATTAAAAGAAAATGTTATGAATTTGATATTTCAGTCACTGGGTCACTGTAAAATCTAAATTCAGAATGCTGTTTCTATACAGTCAGTTTTGTAGAGTTCAACTTTGATCATGGTAGTATAAAAAGAAGTAAATAATTGAACAAACCCAAACCTTTGTATAGTTTCCTTGGGAATCAGTGGTTTCTTTCTTGTTTCCTCCAGTCTGACTATTAAGTCACAAGTTAATTTTAAAAAGATCTAAATTTAATTCATCATCACGGCTAAGCTTCGCAAACGAAGATGTAGGAAGGGCTCTACCCACGCTTGCTACAAGCACGCTGGTGGCTAAAAAGGCCAATGCGGGATAAACAAGTCTGGGACAAAAAGCACAGCTAAAAGTCTCCTGAGGTGGTATTGACGAGGCACGGTTCTTTCTGCGATGTCTTTTCTCCTCAAGGCTAATTCTACGTGAGTTTTCAAAGGAGGCAGCAGCGTTATAGATGGCATGTCTCCATGATTCCTGATTTGAGGCCAAAGTGGGCCACTGATGGTGGTCAATATGGCCAAGACTGAGGCGCTGTTTCAAGGTGTCCTTGTATCCTCTTTGGGGCTCCTCTATTGCAGCAGCCGGTGGCGAGTTCACCATAAAGCACAATCTAACAGGAGTACAAAAGATATGGTATTTGTTCTGAGACAACTGCAAGAGAAGTGTAGGGAACAAAACAAAGGACTTTATGTAACTTTTGTTGATCTCACCAAAGCTTTTGACAACGTGAGCAGAAAAGGTTTGTGACAGATCTTGGAACGAGTAGGATGTCCTCCTAAGTTCCTCAAAATGATTATCCTGTTACATGAGGATCAGCGCGGCCAAGTCAGATCTGGCGATGCACTCTCTAAGCCCTTCCCAATAACCAATGGTGTGAAACAAGGTTGTGTTCTTGCACCAACCCTATTCACAATCCTCAGCATGATGCTCTGAAGGGCCATGGTTGATCTCGATGAAGATAGCGGTATTTACATCCAATATCATACTGATGGTAACTTGTTTAACTTAAGACGTCTGAGGGCCCACACTAAGACTCTGAATTACCTTGTTCATGACTCCTTTTTTGCTGATGATGCCGCTCTTGTTGCTCATACAGAAGCAGCTCTGCAGAGCTTAACATCTTGCTTTGCAGAGGCTGCTGAGCTTTTTGGGCTCGAAGCTAGCTTAATGAAGACAGGAGTTCTTTACCAACCTGCACCTCAAGAACCTTACCATCATCCTCATAAATTTAATTATGACCAGAGCTTTCGTGTGAATAGTATTTATAGTATATTTCTAGTAGTATTTATAAATATAAATAGTTGCAAACAAATGTAAGGCACCATTTCAATGAATAATTCTCATATATTCTGTACCTTGTAAGTGAAACTGTGTAGCTTATAGTCAGCAGAAGGTATAGCCTGATTATAACACAGGTTTTCTGGGAACGACTGAGATACAGTATGACTTTGTTTTCAAGAATTGTACTTCTCTCTCCTTATCAGTATTATGGGCAGAGAAGAAGATGTGAAGACCAAATTTCAAAGAGTTATACCTTCATATAGTGCACAGGAGAGCTCTATTTTGCTTAGCAGAACAAGATACTGTTGTTTGCTTTGGAGAAGAGACTGTCTCCCACCTTGCTCCAGCCTCCTTTCAGGTAGTTGTACAGAGTTGTAGAAAGATAAGGTCTAATCTGAGCCTCCTTTTCTCCAGGCTAAACAACTCCAACTCCTTCAGCTGCTCCTCACAGGACTTTTGCCTCAGACTTTTCATTAGCTTTGTTGCCCTTATTTGATCTGAAAGTACTCAAGCTATGGATGTAAACCAACTGAAACTATATATGAACAATGATGAGTTTTATATCAACTATTATGTACAAGAAAGAGGTGCACACATCACCCTGTATAGGTTTCTAAACGTTAATTCAAAATTACTCTAATTAATCTAAAGTTATTGAAAGACTGAAATTATCAGAAAAATTTATTTGAAACACTGAATGTTTTAAACATATAGACAGGTTAGAAAGGCCAGATAGACTTAGGTACTTGAATCTGGAATAGGAAAGAAAAAAAAGGCAAGTGAGTGCATGGCCAGTATGTGAATCACATGTGGCAAAGAGAAGGTAGCATGCAAGTGATTAACACTGATAGCTCAAGAACCAGTGAGTTCAAAATCAAATTATTATGTACCAGGCTTAAAATAGTAATAAGATGAAGTATTTTTCACCTGATGTATCATTTAAACTTTTTTGCCAAAGAATGTTGTGAAGATCAAAAATATGACCTCAAAAAGGGATTAAACAAGCCCATGGGCAGGGTCCGTCAAATGTTAAACAGCTATGAAATGTGATGCTTTAAATAAAACCTCCAGCTCATGTCAGAAACTGAGGGAAAATATACCCAAGGAAAACTCTCTACATGCTATTTCTTGCTCATCCCTTATCAAGTGCTTAAAGATTTCTGGTACATAATGAGAAAATTTTTGTTAAAACTTTACATATAGGCAGCTGCTGAGTTAACTATATCTGCAGAGAAAAAGATAACTGAAGAGCAAAGAGAGGCATGATGAGGAATAGAATTGAATGTGAGAAAACTTGGTGTGAGAAAACTAAAACAAAAATCTGAGAATCCAGCCACTACATTCGAGAGTTTTTTGGATGTATGCATTTGTTTGAGTCTCTTATGTGGTCTCCTGCTCTTATCTTTTTTAGTAGATCCCTCCTGTTTATCATAAGACTTACACACTTGTGGATATACAATATTTTCAAAATTTGCAATATTGCTGCAAGTAATGGAATGACAATCACAGAAATTTTAAAAACTTGGTATTACTTTTACGCCTAGAACTCAGAATTTAAGTTCTTCAGAACAACAGACAATAAATATAAAACAGGGGTTTTAAACCCTTTTGCACCTTTAATATCATGGTATCTGTCATTTATGTTGTACACTCCTGCGCTTGCCCCCCCAGTTTTACTATAGGACTTCTCATTTCGCATTTTGACAAAAATAAAATTAGCAGGAATTTAGATTAAATTGAAAAATGAAGTGAAACTCACTCTCTTCTGATTGAGCATGATTATCTGTGTTAACTTCCTTTGCTCCTCAAAATATCAGGCACAGCTAGGATTCTGAGATTGTTGTTTTAGGGAAGTTAAGAAGTCTTCCAGAGTTATGATTTTGCCTTGCATCAAGGAACCAAGGTTACAAAACAAAAGGTTACATGCTGCTTTTCAATCTATGTAAACAATGAAAATTTGACACATTCCCGGCTGCTGCCGAGGTTCCTCACAACCCAGCTAACCCACTGCAACAGCAGCTGGTGGCGTCAGGAGGATCACAACCCCGAGACTTGAAAGTGTGGGTTGTGATTAAGGACAGACCCCCTGGTCTGTCCCTGGGCAGGATTAGTCCCGGAAAGATGGGTCACTCACACATCTTCAGTGGAGAAAAGAGGCAAGGAGACCTTCCTGGGTGACTCAATCCAAGTTTATTCCAGACTCTGGGGCAGCAGTCCCACAGAGTCCTTAGTGAGCTCAGAGGAGATAAACCCAGAAAGGCAAAGAACAATAGAGCACAAGATCTTTTAACTGGGGGTGGTTAAATGGGAATGGACCAATGGGAGACTGGGATAGGAAGGGCTAGGGAAGGACTGACAAGCATGGACAACCAATAGGAGTAAGGGGAGGAATAGGAGAGGTCACATGCACCTATGACTTGTCGAGAGTTAGGGACTTTCCCAGGAGGGATTTACTGACTGACAGTGAAGGTGCTTTTGTGGTTTGGTGTGGTTTGGGTGATTGATAGGGAAGGGGCTGGAAGAAGGAGTGGAGTTGGGGGGGAGTTTAGAGGATTTACATAATAAGGGGTGTATACATTTAACAGAACAAACCATTACAGAATGGGGGGGGAATAAACCATTAGGAAAAGGTAGATAAACTTAAAAACACACCACCACAAAAATTTATTTTAGATCTCAGCTCTATGAAGACATACATATTTACCTTTGAACTTGTGAACGGTATTATTAGGTTCCAACAAAGTAATTTTCATGCATTCCTTTCTGACAGCCACTGTGATATTAATAAATGTTCCCGTGTGTAGACCTAGGAGGAAGACAACAAATAACTTAGATAATACAATATGAATAGGCAGAGTATATTTGGCAACTGTGTTTCCAGTATTAATTTTCAAACCAGTAAAAATAGAGGTACAAATAAGTTTAGAATCCTTGGCTTTGTACAGTGTCTCTAAATCCAAGTGTAGTGCCAAAATTAATTAATTTTGTGAAATCAAAAGGGTTTTTTTTATTTAAACAAAATGAAAATTGCAATTATCTCATTATCAATAGCACAGATTCTAAGTACACCTAGCAAGTTATTCCAGCTATCTAGTTTAGCAAATTAAAAGACTATGTCTGTGACACCTACCCTTTTTTATCTATGTTTTAAAGGTGATCTGAGACTGTGAAGTGTAGTTTGACAAGAAATGATGTTATGCAGGCTATCCTGGGGCTCCAAAGGCAAATAAAGCAAGCAGAAAGAAGTGTGTTTGCCATGTAAGTATAGCCAGTAGGTTTAGTTTTTCATTATTTCTGTAGCAGTTGTAGAAAATCATCAGTCTGTGATGCAAAGCTACTGCATTTCAGAGACTAATTTTAAATCATACTGAAATCTGTTAATTGCTTTCAAATTGGTTATTTAGTAATCAGAAGAGTGAAATCCTATATGGTTTATTGTAATTTCAAATCTCCTATAAGAAGCTGGATTGTTCCCCTCTAGAAGACAGAAAGCTTCAGTATCAGTCTAATGACTCTGTTTGTACATAGGCTAATCAGATATTATGTGCTATACTGTATCCATTTAACATAGGATTTTTGGCATGCTGCACCTGTCTAAGGTGAGGAAATCATTTACAGAGCTCTGTTTAGAATAGTCATCATTTAAACCTCTAAGGCCCCACATAGCAGCTCACTCGATCCCCTCATTGCAATGGGAGAGAGATTAGCAAGGGTAAAATCAGAAAATGTGTGGGTTGAGATAAAGGTAGTTTGATAGGCACAAGCAAAGAAAAATTAAGGAATTTGTTCACTACTTTCTATCTACAGGTAGATGTTTAGCCATTTCCAGGAAAGCAGAGCTTCTTCACATATAAGGGTTACTTGGGAAGACAAATGCCAAAATTCCAAATGTTCCCCCTTCTTCTTCCCCCAGTATATTATTGCTGAGCACAATGCCATATATTATGGTTTTTGGGATCAGCTGTGATGTCTGTGTCACCTTCCAACTTCTTGTGCACCTCCAGTCCACTGTCAGGGAAGCATGAAAAAATGAAAAGGCTTTAACACTGTGTAAGTATTGTTCAGCAACAGGTAAAATATCTCTGCATTATCAAGAGTGGTTTGGTCACAAATCCAAAACATAGCACCATGCCACCTGTTATGATGAAAATTAACTCTACCCCAGACCAAACCCAGTACTGAATTCAGTGGTTAGTGGTTTATTCCCTTGCTGAAGGTACTGCAGTCCTCTGTAAGGACTTACCATTTAGTACTTATATAATCGTAATGTTTGGTGCTGGGGGACAGGGCTTAGTGGTGAACTTGGGAGTTCTAAGTCAGCACTTGGATCCAGAGACTTTTTCCAATCTAAAGTATTCTACAGCTCTATGATTTTTTTTAATTGTCTCTTTTTCACGTTTTTCACACCATGTCCATGAATGTAAATTTCTGCCTACATGATTTTCAGGCAGGCAGCTAATTGGTTCTTAATAAACTATACCAGGAAGACCTACAAATAATTCTGAATGTAGAATTACATGCAGCACACTATTTTTTCTCCTAGACCTGTGTTTGTATGAGAAAAAGTATTTAAAAATCATGCTCATACACCCATACAGAAGATAGTAAATTATTAAAGAGCTTAGAGCAGAAAACAGAAAAGAGAAGTGAATAGTTCTATTTGTCCTCTAGGCACAGTTTAAAAAATTGTACTGTCCAAGGTTGAAAGTGTTTAATAATGACTTGAGAAAGAGAGCAATAATTTCAATAAAAGGAGTTTGGAGGCTACTTTACTGGCTATAGGTTTTGCTTATTTTACATGAAACACATTTAGTAGGGGCTACCTTAATCAAAAGACAATATTTCTAAAATACATGCAAATATGTGTATGTGGATAATTATGCATATAAATGCATATTTACATATGTAATTACGTCTGTCAGTAGCCAGAATAGTTTTGGGTTAATGCTAATACTTGTATGGAACTTGTCTCTGACTCATATTTTAATATGATTTGATATTCCTCTAAATTTGAGGACCTGCTCTTTCTGATTTTTAAACTTTAAAATACCTATTTAATATGGATAGAGTAGGTCACAGGCTGAAAATCACGTTTCTATAATTTTCCTTTCTCCTATATCAAATTCTGAAGAAAGCAGAGTGGGTTCCCTGTCAGAGAAAATTATTTCATTTTTAAAATTTGAGAATTTTCTCTACTAAATAAGAAATCGTAAGAAGACTTACTTTTTCTTATTTGGTTTATTCTTACAAAAAGCGATTGTAAGAAGACTACTTTGCCTTGTATCTGGTAAATGAAAACTGTAGGTTGATAGACTTGACTTATGATTAGCTGATGCTGACTAACTTCATTCTCATCTCACTCTCCCATTCTCTGGTCTCACACACCAGGAGAGATGAACCCACTTTATTTGGGCCCTACTAAACAGAAATGTGTGTATAAGCACATTTTGTTAATGTAAATATGATGTATAGATGTTAAGTGTGTTTGTGGAACTTCCAAAAATGTTTTTAATTAGCAAATGTCATAAATGTTCATACGTTAGCAATATGTCCATATAACGCAACAGAAATAAAAGCGTAAGTGCCCCATAAGATAAAATTCACATGTTTATCCAATTTAAGTCACACAAATATATTTAGTATCTATTGGCTGTCGGATAAGAATAAGTGGAAAGAGAAATCAGCATTTTATGTATGTTAGTTTTTGCTGTATCAAGTGAAAAAATCATAACTCCAGTTCTTGTGGTCTCTACTGTATGCTGGAGACAGTAGCAAAAAAGTAAAAATACGTTTTTATAAAGATACTTACAGAAACCTCACAATAGTACCTCACAGTCTCAGATGAATTTGTCTTCTGATATTACCGAGAAACAGGGAAGTCCATTTATCTTCTTTTCACAGGCAGGGACCTGAGGCACAGAGAGGCTAAAGCTCAGATTCAGACAATCTGAATGCCAGTTAAATCTCAAAGTGTTGTGTTTCCAGTTGGCTAGAAGCCTCTGGCACAGTGTCCAAGGTCATATAGGATGTCTGTAGCAAAATTGAAAACTGAATCTAATTTTTTCTCTTCCCAAAGTAAGGCTCTAAATCACAGGATAATTGTTTTTTAGGGATGTCTTTGTATCTCCCAGAATTGAGGGGTAGCTTCCATCTGTCTGGTCTACCTCTATTACTCAGAATTACTTTCACATCTTGAAAGGTCCCAAATATGCAGATATGGTTTAGTTTAGGACCAAGATACACTCAGTATATATAGAGTGAATTGATCTCTACTAACAGAATACAGCAACATTTACATTCCAATTACATGAAGAACTATGCTGTTTGCACTGAATTGGGATTTTCCAAATGCTTCCTTCTCTTGCATACAATGGATCTGTCTAAAGGAACCTTTAAATTTAATCTTCCAAGCAGGAAAAATCTTAATAATATTTGAAGTAAAAAAATTATATCCATATTCTTCTTCAAATAAAAAGTATCTTGTCTGTATACAACTTGAATAGTTTTAATCACACAGTAGCAGATTTTTGGGAATGAAGAAACAGCTAAAGCAAAATGCCAGCATCCAGGTTAATCAATAACATGACAAAAATTACAGTGGTTTTTGTTTTTGCTTGATTAAACCCTCTCAAATCCGTGCTGCTCATTCTTGAAAGTAAGACAAGTAAATGCAAGTAGAAATATTGACATTCACATACAGAAAAGAACATAAACAGCAGATGAGGAGAGAATTTTAAGTCTTTAATGAACATATGCAGTAATTGGATAAAATCTACTTCTAAATCTATTTTTTTTTAATTTATATAGATTCATATTCTTGGGGTTTCATTTGTGCATTGTTACTTGTTTTCGAATAACCATGCTTTGCCTAAACTTACTAAGAGATACACATAAAAGTGAAGGGTCAGTGTTTGGCTGTGTGACTGTTAGTGGAAATGAGATTATGGGAATCTCCATTATTGTAACTGACAAATGGATCCAAGTGCTTTATTCAGATCATGTGATCCAGGTCTGATTCCAACACAAAACAGCAAAACAGCCTGGATGCTGAAGGTGGGGAATTTTCTCTCTTGGATCAAATGTAGGAAAAATTGTTTTTGGGATCCACTTCTCTCCATAATAGTTTTCTGCTCGATTGGCAGTTCCCTGTGTTATGCTCCTCAATAGATTTGCCCTCTGAGGAGCCTGGCTAATGCTCAGAATCTCAGTATTTGATTCCAAGACACAAGTACTCGTTAGTCTCACATGGTGGCATTATCTATATTTTCATACCTCAGCATGGGAAAACAAGAACATTCCTTTCTCTTGGGCCTGTCAGTTCACTTGTGAGCTGTCTTATGCTTTTTAATAGTGGGATGCTTTTTAGCCGAATTACTTGAGAAATGTGCTATATTCCCATACTAAGCAAGGTGTCAGAGGACTCATGGAGATTTATGAGCCCTCTCTAAATTTACCTATGAAGTTACAGTTCTTGAAGATACTCTGCTCAGAGATGGTGATCTCAT
Organism: Calyptomena viridis; assembly: GCA_013390005.1. NCBI lineage: Eukaryota > Metazoa > Chordata > Aves > Passeriformes > Eurylaimidae > Calyptomena > Calyptomena viridis. The sequence continues at coordinate 106,806 of WEIV01004910.1, forward strand.
AAATGTGTACACTTTCGCTGGATTTCACTGTTGGCTTTTCACACAGTATCTCTTACTAGTCACACTTGTCAGAACTCATGATGGCCAGGAACTTACTGTTAAATAATTTTCTTTTCATCTGTAATGTAGTTATGGTTTCAGTTGTTAAAGACTTGACCAGAAAATTATTCCTGTCTTGAATCCCTTTCAAAGAATTTCAGTCTGTGTGGTACCAGCTACCTGTGGTTTATTCTCACACAAGCAGACCTATGTCTCTCAGAAATGTTATGCCATGGTAATAAATATACAAATGTTTTCTAACAAGAAGCAGAAACATATTTTTAAACTATTCAACAACACAGTTTTCTTTATCATTAACAGATATAGCTCAGGCAATGTCTGTGATGGTATTGTAAGAAGCAACAAGTTTGCCAGGCAAGGCAGAGGACTACTGTCCAGTCAAGATGAATTTCGCTTGCAGTTCACTACCCCAAACTGAAGCAGACAGACTGTAAAGCTTTTCTTAACTTTGTCTCCTACTCAACCTGAATCATTCAGGGTACCTAACATCATAGTACAGCTCCCGCAAATTCTTTTCACTTAGCTGAACCTTGGTTCCTCACCTCTAAAACTGACTTACATAAAGGGTAGAAAACTAAGTTAGACATCTTATTGATTAACTTTAGAGTTATTCAGATATACATAATTTTGTTCACTTTGAATCTTAATTCACATTAAGAAACTTATTCAGAAACATTCAAAAACTTCCTGGGATATAGACATGTATGGGTTGTTTGGGTTCTTTGGTCTTTCTGTTTGTTTTGAAGTAGAAATGTTTTTAATGGGTTGGCTCATTCAATGGACAGAAAGCAGAACCATCTACTTGATTTTTATTTCATAGGTCTCCAAACCTAGAATCTTGTCTTGCAATGAGCATTTCAGAGAAACTTGCTTTATTCTGTATATCCATGTCACCAAAGGAGCAAATGTCTGCTTGTACACTGAAGCAGGGAATGACGCTGTGAGTATCAGGTCAAATTCAAAAGCCAAATATGCAGATGTGGGTAAAGAGAACAGCTGGATAACATTTTAATGCATGCAATTAATAACCACATATAATATGTGGGTTTTTTTTTTCTTTTGGATATTGGAAGAAGAGGCCCCTTCTTGCTGTTGTATCCTCTTGATCTTCACACAAATTTCCTATGGTCAGCAATTAAAATTCCCTTCCCTATTGCTTTTTCCATAAAATACATGGGAGCTGATCTTTTATCTCAACGAAAGATTATATTTACTTGATAGATAGTCTTAAATGTCATGTAAGTATTGTGAAAAAAGTATATTGATTCCTTTTATTAATAATTTTAATATTTTATACTATAATGTAATTTTAATTTTATTATATCTCACTCCCTCATGCATACATGGGAAAATCTGTTATGGAAGACCCAGTACCCCATCCCATCTGTTCCACCATAGCTGAGCTGACTATCTAATTCTTCTCACTATTTTTGAGTATGTTTTATTTTTCTTTTCTAAAAATTTGTTTTCTTACCTTGCACAGAATTTCCATCCTGAACTCAAACAAACTTCCTCATCTCACTTTTTTTGAAGCTGAAATATTTCTACCTTAATGAAATGGTGGGTTGTATGAAATACCTTGACACAAAACACTTCCTAACTCTGTATCATTCTAGTTAAAACCCAAATTCCTCAAGCATGAATGGCATTAGAAACAAGTTGGATCGTCACATTTTATGATTTGCATATTATGCCACTTATTTTCAAGAATACAAGATTTTATATGAAGGGAAATAAAAAAGAAACTTGTCCAAGAGAAAATATTTGGCAACAGTTTAGGGCCTTTTGAAGACTGTTTTTCTAGCTTGATATGGATTCATTTGCATAACAGATAATATAATACAATATAATGCATAATATATAAATACTGATAAAATGGAATGTACTAACCACATATTTGAGTCCTGGCCAGTACCTGCTTCTCTTAATGTTGTGGTTTTAAGTAGCCAGAGTGTTTATTAGATGGGGGGGGGGCGGGCTATGAGAGAGGCTTCTTTAAGAAGCTGCTGGAGATTTTTTAGTTCCAAGCTAGTCAAGATCAACTGGTAACCCCTCTGTGATAACACACTTAAGAAGGAGAAGGAAAAAAAAAGGCTAGGCAGAACATCATGGCTGCTTAAGAGAGAGGAGAGAGAGAAATTTGATTAACACCAAGGTCGGAGGGAAGGAGAAAGAAAAGATGCCTTAAACACTGAAATAGGGCCCCAGCATCCAGTGGAAACATTAGGAAGTGAAGACTCACCTGCAACCCATGGGAGACCCCACGCTGGAGCAGATAAGTGCTGGAAAAGAGAGGCTGTGATCCTGTGGGATGTTTGATGTCCATGTCTGGAGCAGGGGGACCTGATGGAGTCCTGTGGGCCATGGGAAGAAGAGACCCCCACTGGAGAAGACCGGTGGCCCACGAAGACCCACGCTGAAGCAGCCAAGCAGCACATGAATGACTGCACCTATGGTAAAGTGACTTACATGACAACAATACCTGAAAAAAGCTGTTGTCAGTAACAAATCCGCTAAGAAGCAGTTTGTAACAGACTGTTTTCATGGAGAAGACCCCACGAGGAAAGCTGGGGTGGGACTCTCTCTCTCTCTTCTGAACAGCAACAGAGAAAACGTCTGACTGTAACCCCCCCAACTCCTGCTGCTGAGGGAAGGAGAAGGATCTTAAAAGGAGGGGGTGGGGGGGAGAAAGGTGTCTGTAACATCCATCAAACTTCTCACTTTTAAGCTCTTAAGCTCTGATTTTTAGTAGTAGTAGTACTGAATACTTAATATTCTGAATTAGAGCCCGTTTTGCTTGTGTGAAGTAGTTAACAAACAGTGGCTTGTAATCCTTATCACAAAAGTCAAGGTTTTTTTTTCCCTTCTCTGAGAAGTTTTGGATCTGTGTGTGGGCTCTTAGCATTTAGCCAGAGTCAAACCATAACAATTAATATTAGACCTGTGGAAGCAAGGGTCTTTTCAGGATATAGGGCCTCATTACTCTTCTGGGAGGTTAGGCATGTCCCTGTAAAGCTGACATAAAGCAAAAAGCAAAAGTAATTGTGTGATTTTTCTCTTTCCTATCAAAAACTAATTGATAGGGATGACTCTTCCCCAATTCTTTTTACTCCTCAATGTGATATTTCTATGCTGTGTAACTGTAGAAGCTCTTATGTGTAGCAGGCAATGATGACTGGATGATAGAAATACAAATCTGGTAAATTCCACTTCTCATAAATGGGGCAATGAATAATAAAAATATGATGCTGTTCTTTAATTGATAATGGCAACTTTTTGACACATAAGCACAGCTCAAAATTTATTGTACCACAAACCTGCACAGCTAGAAGCTGAAGTATGACTGATGCCTTGGGGTTTTTCATCATATTTCTAGGATTTTAGCCTGCCTGTATGGGCTCACTTAGAGAGGTTTTTGCTAGGCCTACCCTGGCATTGTTTGCATTCTTTGTGTAGATAACGGGGTAGCAAGACACAACAGAGCTGCCAGAGAGGTTCTGGGAGGGGGACCCGGGGGGACCTGGAGGTGGCGTTAAAGAAGAAGATGATTTCTGGTTGGGCATCTTGAAAACTTAAGTTCAAGATGAACTTTGGTTGGGTAGCATGAGGGGGGATGTCTCCCGAAGGTTATAAATGTAGACGGGTCAGGTGATCTTGCTCTCTCGTCTTCACTCCTGGACCCTGGAAACCCCCATTAAAGAATTGTGTCTTCTTTCATCATTATTAATTTATTTTGCAGTTTTTGTCTCCCCCTCTGATTTCAGGCATCATGACTAATGCTCTAATGTGCTATTGTTTTAATTAAAGGAGTTATCCAGAGAAAATGTCTAAAATTACAAACCATCAATCACAAGCGCACAGAATCCTTAACTTTTTTTAAGTTAGCAGATGATTCAGCTCCCATCTTCATTGCGCTTACATGGACCAAATACAGGTGGAAATAACACTGTTAGTGTTAAACAATTTACTGAGTGATTTTTTTCTGAAGTGCCATGTGTTTCACAGATGCTTCAAAGGAACATCTTGATTTTCAACATTTACAGCAGAGCACTTGTTCTGATGGCATCATCCAAAGGCCCAAGATATCCAAAGACTAGAAATAGTGTAGCTGTGGTAATATCAGGTAATTCATTGACTAACTTGTTTTCCCAGAGAGAAAATTAACTTATGTGCAGCTGTAGTCTACTGCAGCTACCAGAATTACCTTATTTAAAGTTACTGTACCACTTCCTCTTATGTACTTCTGTTTGTGATGTAGCCATAGCTAATGGCAGGATTATTCCAGTTCAACAAGAGAGGAAACATCTTATGCCTTACAGCTCTTGCCATTTGAGTTGTTTGTTTATAGAGGATGGCAATACAGGGAAACTGGTATTTGTTGTAATGATTGTCAGATGTATTCAGTTATCCCTTCATATTTTGAGTTATATTGCCCTCTTTTTCACTTCAACAGCCAAAAAGTGATGTGAATTACAAGAGGCACCTCAGATCAGAAAATACCAAGTTTACATAATTTGACCCCTGGTGGTTGCTCTTTTTCTAATTTAAGTATTTATAGTCTAGGTGGAGCTATATACACCTTTAGGAACTTGAAAGTTAAATGGTGGAGTCATAAATAAAACAAAATGCACCTAATGTGAGAGCATTATAAAGTCAAATAATCAGTGGATCTAAAATCCATTTCATAGTTTCTAGAAAGATGAGCAGCTTACAATGGAAAAGTTACATTTTGGAGATCCTTGATAATGGAGTCACATATCAATGACAATGTATTAATGAACTACACTTTAAACATTAATAGGTGACAACTCAATTCAAAGGGAAAAAAACCCTGAAGTCATTCTTTCTATTTTTATTACTGTGTGCAATGACTGCTTCTAATGTTAAAGAAATGAACACTCAACTCCATTTTTAGCTATTAACCACATTTATTAAGAATCATTAACTTAGACTGATGGAATTTTATTTCAAGAACACGACAGTGCAGATAACTTCGTTTGTTTTAAGCTTTTTTTAGCAGACTTTTTATAGATTTTCTTTTTTTTTTGCTCATCCTCTTACCTATTGCATCCTCTTGAAAACTCACAATGAAAACTATTTAAACTAATGTGAAAAGGTTTTCAGAAGAATTCCTTTGAGTAAGTCTAGAAAGTAAGTTGTAGTATGTGACTTTCAAAGCTACTTTAGATATAGGCAATATGAAAGAATGTCTTTATTGCTGGGGGGGGTTGCCCTTGGCTAAGGGGAAAAGCTCCCATTCCTGACACAGCTGGTACAGGATGGAGTAGAAACTATGATGGAAAAACTCTTGGGTTGAGAAAAAAAAAGAAAGTAAAAATTATATTAACTTATTACCAGTTAAAATAGATTTGGGTAGTGAGAACCCAAGATAAAAATAAACCAAACACCTTTCCCCATGCCTTTTCCCAGTCTCAACTTCAATCCACTCTGACTCCTCCACCTTCTGCTCCCATCAAGAGGTGTGGGAAGGATGGGGAATGGGGGTTACAATCAATCAGTCTGTAACAGTTCCTCCCTGAATCTTCCTCCTCTTCCTCACCTTTGTTCTCTGCTCCTGTGTGGGCTGCAGTTCCTTCATAAACACCTCACTGCCCCCTCCATTGACTGCAGAGGAATCTCTGTCCCAGAGCCCGAAGCATTGGTGTTCCTTTCTTCTCCAAATTTGGTGTTCCCTCTGCTGTTTCTCACTCTTTCCTAATCTCCCCACCCCTTTCCACATAACTTTTTGTCCTTTCGGGAATATATTTTCCAAGTGACATCACTGCCTTGGCTGAGGGGCTCAGCTGGATCCATTGGCACTGGCTGGAACTGACGTGTTCAACACGGGTTAGCTGCAGCTTCTCCTCACAGAGACATCTCTGAAGACCCCATTGCCAGCCTCTTGCCAGGGACTCCCAATACAGTTTCTTTTTATACATTTTGCTAAAAACTGAAGACAGTTATTTAGAATGTGATTATCTCAACACGTCAGAGAGAGAAGCAGTCTCAGAGGTTCCTAGAGTGTGTGGAAGATGCATTCCTGACACAGCTGGTAACCTCCAAAGCAGGAGGAGGTCCTGATCTCCAAAACTGGGTGCTTCTTCTTCCACTCAGATGGTAGGTGTCTAAGGTGTCTCCAGAGTGCCTCCATCTGCTTTAGTTGAATGTGAATTCATCTCTGCTAACTTTATTTGCCCCAAACTAGGCATATAATGTTCATTTCTCTGTGTTTCTGCTTACCTATTATACAATATATCATGTGCAGTAAATATTTCTGGAGAGTAAGACAAGATCATAAAATGAGATTGATCACTGTCTGGAGGTATTTCTCACTTCCTTCATTAACTGTAGAAGATAAATATGATGAATCTATCTACCACTGAATCTACATAGAAGTACAATAAATGCCCCTATTACATTAAGTTCCTGTTAGCCTAATTCTCTTTCGAAATACCCATGTTCTGTCTAGGGCATCAGTTGTTGGAGAACTCACAAAAAGACAGGGAAATGGAATCCAAACACTCTTCAGCATGAAGGGAAAAGAGATCTAATCCATAATTTTCTTATTCCAGGAAACACCATTAGGTAGTCTAGATACCTGTGGACTCCATCAGGCTGATTTTTCCCTAGGATTGAAACACTGAAATGTTTGGGGAGGCAACAAGTAAGAGGGACTCTAAATTTTGCATAGTGGCAATAGCACAGAATATGGAGACTACATCCTGCTTTTGTCGCAGAACTAAAATAGGAACCAAAGATTTAACAGTTTATGTAGTCTAATGTAATACACACAGACATGCAAGCCATTGCCATCACAGCTGCTTGTGCCAGGCTCTCTGCATGCCTCTTTTCTTGCTCATTATGTGTGATACAGAGATGATGTGGTGGAACAAGAAACGAAGTCACCTGGAACAGCCATAATCTACCTGATAAACTGTTTGTATGCCTTGATCTGAGTTACAATAGATGTTCCACTTTTTAGACAAGCAGGAAACCATTATGGAAAAATAACATTATTAACACCCAGCATCCCTGTGGTTTCATCCATGTTCAGCTCCTCAGTACTGAGTACAGAGAATGCATGAAAGAAAGACTGCTAGGGAACCCTGGAAGGGAAGTATGTTGTTGTCTCCATAGGAAAGGCACCAAGGGAAACAAAGGTGGTTTTACTGTGTCAAGGAGCTTTTGAGATAAGTCCTGGACTGTTCAATATTTTTAAGTGTTTAAACACTTTTGAAGAGTACAATGTCTGAATGAGATATACTAGGTATTTATGGCCTACACAGAGCATCTGAAAAGAAAAAACAAAATTATTGATGAGTATTTTTTAAATTTTGTTAATAAAAAACTAGTTATCCTTAATAATTTTGATAAAGTAATTAATAAAAAGATAGAATGCTATAAGATTCTATAATTACAAAAAAACCCAAATCCTGATTCATCCTTTAAGACAGTTGTTTTGTTTTGTTTGTTTGTTCTTTTTATAATCATTTCTTAATCTGAAATGAAAAGTACAGCAGCTTGTTAGACCAAAGAAGTCTAGGACATAAAGATTTGGATTAGCTGCCTAAATGGAATTTGTGGTAGGCTATAAGTAAGCACTTTTCTTTGTAGTATTATATTACTTCTTCATTTATAACAGTTGTTTTTACATAGTCACAGAATAGGCATTTAGTCAAAGTTTTTGTATTGGGTTTCTGTGCCGACGTTTTTGGTAGCGGAGGGGCCTGTGGGGGAGGCTTCCTCAAGAAGCTGCTGGAAGCTTCTCCCATGTCCAGCAGAGCCAATGCCAGCCGGCTCCAGGCTGGAACCACCGCTGGCCAAGGCCAGTCCAATCAGAAGTGATATTAGTGTCTCCGTGATAACATATTTAAGAAGGGAAAAAAAAAGCAGGAGGCAGATGAAGGTTGTTGCTAAAGACCAGGGTGAGAAGTTGTGAACAACAATGAAGACACCAAGGGCAGTGCAGAAGGAGGGGCAGAAGGCGTTCCAGGCACCAGAGCTGAGGTTCCCCTGCAGCCTGTGGTGAAGACCATGGTGAAGCAGACTTTCCCTCTGCAGCCCATGGAGGACCACAGGGGAGCAGAGATCCACCTGCAGCTCATGGAGCCCACATCGGGGCAGGTGGATGCTGGAAGGAGGCTGTGACCCCTTTAGGAGGCCCATGTTGGAGCAGAGGCCTGCAGCCCGTGGAGGGGCGAGCCCACATTGGAGTAGGATTCCTCCTGGTAGGATTTGTGGCCTGTGGGGGACTCACACTGGAACAGCCTATACCTGAAGGACTGCACCCTGTGGAAAAGTGACCCATGTGGCAGCGATGTCTGAAGAACTGTTGCTCATGGGACGGACTCACACTGGATGAGTTTGTGAAGAACTGTCTCCCATGGGAGGGATCGCATGGCAAGCAGGGGAAGGACTTCTCTCTCTCTCTCTCTCTAAGCCGCGGTAGAAACAATGTCTGACTGCAACCCCCACTCCCGTCTCTCTGGGCTGCTGGGGGGAGGAGGTAGATCTTAGAAGGAGGGGGTGTGGGAGGGGGGAAAGGTGTCTTTAAAATTTATCGTACTTCTCATTCTTAAGCTCCAATCTTGTTAATAATAAATTCTTAAAATTCCCACTTGGAGTCTGTTTTGTCCATGACAGTAATCAGTAAGGGGTTTCTTATGGTCCTTATCTCAAAGACGTGAAATCCTTTTTTTTTTCTTCTCTCCTCTGTTTGTGGCTTTAGTGGGTCCTTGGCACCCAGCCAGGGTCAAACCACTACAGTTGTCTTCTTTCTTTCTTAGCTTTACAATCCTCCATCTAATCTGTTCTTCCTAAAGGGGTGAAAATTTTCTTGACTTTTTTAACCTTAAATTTCAAATGCAAGTAATTTCAGTTATAAAATTTGGAAGATGCAGTATCTTTTATTTTCTGACTTCCTACTTTCAACAAGTAAAAATTAATTTAAGTGTTTGAAGAGCATATACAAACCTACACAGTTATTTTTCAGTTCTAGACCAAAATACATCTTCAAATGGATTTAAATGCATAGAAAACCATTCCTCAAAACTGCCTTAAATTGGACAAAATGTAGCTTGCATATATGGGCTTTCTTAAACCAGAGTTAAAATGCATTTAATTTACATATGAAAACATTCACAAATTAGTAAGGGGATGTTTTCTATACAAAGTATGTTATAAAAATATCTTTCTGTTTTGGATATTAGACTATAAGAATCTACTGAAAATACAGACTTATAAAGAATAAAAATTCATTTTACCCAATCCACAGGCTATACAAAAGACTCATGAATTATTTCGCCATTGATGCATTTCTAGTCTTTGATTTTCTGACAGATCTATTGCAAATGTCTTGTGTCATTGTGTTCCTCCATCACATCATATTAGTAGTCAGCATAACAGAATATGACTGATTCAATTGAAAACTTCAAAAAGATAATTTAAGTGAAAAATGTGGTTAAAGCCACTGTGGTTTGGTTTAGAAAACTATTCAGTCACAGAAGCTTCATGCTTTTGTTTTCTCAATCCATGTAACAACTCCATGGTGGATGATATTTATTTTGATATACAAAACATTTTATGTATAGACATACAGAGAAGAAGTAATGTTTCAGCCACATACAAATATTACTGTTAAGAAATGTTTAATTATACAATTCAGTTATTTATCATACATTCTGTAGATAAGTGGTTTGAATTGGGAAAAGAATCTTGTTGATACAAATATTTTTCCCAATAATTTCATATAGATTGAATGTATTCTAAAACCACTATGCCAGACTTTTGTAGCTGAAAGTATTTAAAAACTATATATCAGAACTGCCTAGACTTTTGTGCATATTTAGCAATTGAAAATACAGTGGCAAAGTTAATTTGCTATGTACATTACAATACATGACCAGAGCTTCATTTTTGGATGACCTGTCAGAAATAAAATTTTCCTAGGAAGCAGAGGCAAAACTGATAACACCTTAGAAGTCTCATGAGCTGCTGAAGCCCGGTATTCAATGTTATTGATATTTATAATTCACAGTTCACCTGCCTTTAAATGAACTAAAGTCTAAAGACTTCAGCTGTTTAAAGAGATAAAAATTTTATTTAAGAATATATTCAATCCTATTGCTTAGACAAAATTGTCCTAACACACATTTTAAGCCTAAATGTATATGTTGTAATGTGTTTCAGTCTTGATCACAGAGTGAGAATTGTTCTATGGCTGGGTTGTACTTGTCCCATTTGATAGAATACAGTGATTTTCTATGGGGTGATATTATGTTTTTCATTACTTTTACCTCACAGGCAACAAGCACTCTTCATGCCTATTATATAGGCTAACATAAGCAGTCCCATAACTAAAGATTTCCAATCCTCTCCGAGAATTTAGGCTCACATTTAGAAAGTATTCTAGGCTTTATTATTTTGAGTGTTGTGGCACTGTCTCCAGGAAGAGAATTCACAAGCTTGAACTAGTTGCTTTCCTTTCCTAAGCAACACCAGGGAAAATTCACCATCTACAAAGAATCGTGTCTTGGGATTGAACAGTTTGCGCGTGGCAATGCCAAGAATGCCTGACAAACTTTCTTTACCTCTTGGACCTGTGACAAATTGTATGAATCTGAGATTTCAGTCCCAGCTGCTTCCACGGGTGGAGGTGCTTGTGGTGGACTGAGCAGGGGCCTGGCCATAGCACTTGCCTTTGTGCTCGCCCCCAGGTCAGAGGTATGCTAAATTCCTTCCTCACCAGGAGGGACTTCAATCTCAAATCTATATGGAGCTACTGTAAAAAGCAAAGATTTCTTGTTATATCAGACAAATACCTAAGCTTGGGCTGGTTTAGGTTGTTCAGCATCTAATTACTATGGAGATTTTTTTTCACACAATATAAGTACTTAAATTGCACCAAAGTGAAATGCTTTAAGCTTTTCCAAACACTTCAGTACTAGTTACAAACACTTCAATACTATTATTAGCACTGTTTACAGCACTAAGGATAGCTGGCAATATTAAAATCTTTCTCCTTTCCAGAACAAGAAAACTGACTCAAAATGATGTAAAGTGAACCGATCTCCTAATGCCCTGGCCCTTAATAGCCTTCAAGCCACACCAAAAAATTAACTGGAAAAATATGTGATATAGAACAACACCAAACCTGGGACTGTGGTGTAAATTCAACGGTACCATCAGTCCAAGTCTGAACTTTCAGCTGTGCTCTCAGATACCAGTGATTCAGCGGTCCCTGATTCACCGCTTACTATGGGCGTTGTCCTCGTAAATTTGAGATAGGTTTCAGAACCAGAGCAAGCCAGATAGATGAGGAACAAAAAGTGACACCAGAGCAGCATGAGAGAACAGAATAAAATCGGAGCTCCTGAGTTACCAGCAGTGCCCTAAAAAAAGTGTCACACTCTTCCTGACTAGTTGTCAGTGCCTGAGTAAAATTACCACAATTACACAGCAACTTGAGATAAATCATTGGGATTTTTGAGTACACAATGGCTTTCATGTTAATGATACACAACATGACTGTAAAGTTAAATACTAAAATACTAAAATTTCAAAGCTATTTTAGGTTGTGACGGAAAAAGTACTATACACTGGTCATAAATTATGCCTGATTACCTGGGTGGGAAATCTGTCGTAAGAGACAAATAATAATGATTATTTCTTCAGTGCATTTAAATGTGGGACAGTTTAAAACTAGTACTTCAAAGAGTGTGAGCAAAATTAAATATTCTTTTTCATTATACAAATAGGAATAGAATAGAGAGTATTAAAGCAGGAATATATATATATAGATAAATATAGTGATCATAGTGACCGTATTAGTGATGTTAACGATTGATGTGATCAAATCTAAAAATGACTTCTAGCAGTTGAAAAAGAATGTACTAATAGCTTTCTATATTACTTGCAGTATGTGGAATTGAAGAAAACAAATTAATACCCTGCAGTGAAGCCTTGCATTCATCAATTTCTCAGTTTAAAGATTTACTTGGCATTTCAATAAATCTGGAAATGTGTTGTAGCATTGAAAGAAAGGTGGTAGTAAAAATATTTTGAAATAATCTATTTCTTCTATGGGGCAGCATCCTAGCTGAAGCAGAAAAATAAAAACAAAACACAAATGGATGTTGAAAATTAGTTTGGAATGAACAGAAGATAATTTACTTTAGTTAAAGTATCTTGGCTAAGCTGAGAGAAATAATGAGGAGATCAATTACTGTGAAGTGTCTTGACCATTGTAAAGCCTGTGAAATCCAATGTTGATTTTTAACCTTACACTCTTAAATCAATTTATTCTTCTAAATGCTGACATGGGGCCTGACTTTCCCAGTAACTTCAGTAAATTTCAGAGACTATAAAACAAATCTACAAGTTTCCATTTGATTGATTCTATGACATCTTTATGTTGATTTAAGTATATTGGTGCCACTCATCCAGTAATAGTGCAGCAAGAGAAGAGAATAGAGAGAATAAATAAAGTTTTCTGAGCTCTGAAAAGGTGACTTACTGCTAATCAAGCCATGCTTGACCTAATTCTTGTTATTTTTTCTGCTACTAATGACCATAGTAGAGTAAGATTAGATAAGGAGCAGTTAGCATTTCATATATTTCTTAGATTTGAGTGTGATTGGTAAAATTATTTCTGGGTTTGCTTCAGCAGAAAACAGATAGGAAATGTTCTGTATTAATCCAATGAAGGAAGCATCCTCACAAGGTAAAAATCTTACTAACCATATCTTCTCTTTTTGTTGGTTTGAGGAAGATGTTTGGCAGATATGAGATATTGTCTTGAGAGGTATTACAAAAAACCCTCTCTTAACCTCTTTCATAACCAAACCTAAAAAAATTGATTTACATATTAAATATATAAACTATTTAACAATATCTTATTCCAATATTAAAAAAATCAATTAGTAAACATCTCTTCAGGTTACAGCACCTGAAACAATATTGTGTACAAGAATTTTTTAAAAAGTTTTCCAGAATACTGTCATTAGAGAGTCCAACAAAATTTCAGTCCAACAAATCAAAAATCTCTCAGAACTTTAATAGTAGTTAAACAGTGGAACAACTTGCCCAGAGAGGTGATGAAATTTCCATCCTTGGAGACATTCAGGTCTACAAGGAATAGCCTTGAGAACTTCATCTAGTCACACCTATTTTGGACATAGAATAGAATTAGATGATCTCTGAAGGTTCCTTCCTAATTAAATTATGAGTTATTTTATGCTACTGGCATAACCTTAAATATCTAGAATAGGATTGCAAAGTATGAAGTACAAGAAGTTTTGTAGAACAATAGAGGGATACTGAGAGGAACGACATTCCTTAAAGGGCCCAGAAAGTGTTAGGAACTGTCTTGGAGTGACTTTATATGTATCTCATATCCTTATTTTATGCTTCTAAAACTGAACTACAGAGTGAAGAGAAAACCCAGCTAGAAAAAAAAAACTTTTTCGAAACAGTCCCATGTTATGAAGGTCAGAGATTTCGTGGCTCCTGTTGTTTTTCTTCTGAGTTGTCGGCGTTGAGTTTTTTTTTTCTTCGGTTGGGGAGTTGTTTTCCCCCTCCCCCCCCTCCCCGGCTTAGGGAATTTTTATTTTTTTCCCTCTCTCTTTTCCCTTGGGGAAGAAAACACACCGTTGGATTTTCTGTNACACTGAATGTCATGTTATGCTATTCAAGGCAGTCAAGAAAGCAAAATAAAAAAAAGGCTTATGGGCTGTGATTGAGTTAAATATTGGTTTAGTGTATTTTAGCCTGTTATGCAGGTATTGTTTTTTCTATAATATTTATCTTTGAAGGAGATTTTTAGTGTAAATGGTTGTTGTGGAATAGCGATATTGAGATATCTATTAGTTACAGCTAACACACATAAAAATTTGTTGACATAGATTTCTGAACAGGGAGCCGATATTATTCTCATTTATATATAGTTTGTAATTTCTTTATGTCTTTATTAATTAAAAGTTATTTAACTTGCCTGTAACAGAAAAAAAGACCTTTTTCTGTGATACTGAGAAAAAGAATTTCTTAAAATGATAATCTGAAATATAATGGCTCACTGCAAGTTATGACTTGAGAAATAGAAATATTTAGGAATATTCAGAAAAGAGTATTCAGGAATGTAATCTTAATTTTCATCATTTACTATTCCTAGTATGCTACTCCATTTGGGAATACACATGTTTTTCTATGCTATTAAGATCTCTTTTTTTTGCATTTTTCCATAACAGCATGGTTGATTATTAAGGAACAGAACGACATACTAGAAGTAAACTGTTGATTCAGAACTCCCCAATTTATGTCTTTCTTTGCCTTACAGATTTTTTTTTCAATTTTGTTGGTTTGATGTATGGATGTCACACACAGTTACACTTGCTATACTGCTAGTACTATTTATTAATGAAATAATGTTGAGTAAGAAATAATTTAATGAACAGAGTTAAAAATGTAAAAAATGATTACTTAAATTGAGAAATGTTTCTTTGACTTGGTCCATCAAAATTAGTGACCTGTGGTGAATAGTTTAGTGTGGTATTTTAGCTATTGGCACCACAGAGTGCTGAGCAATATCAGAGGAAAAAGCCTGCTGCTGCTGGATGAGCAGTGGTAAGATTCCTAAAAAAAAATTCTGCTCCTAGTTTTTTCCTTCCTGCTACTCATAGAACTATAGAATGCCCTGAGTTGTAAGGAACTTTAGAGATCATCTAGTTCCAAATCTCTTGCCATGGGCAGAGATACAACTCCTCTGGGCAACATGTTCCAATGCCTCACCACCATCACAGTAAAGAATTTCTTCCTAATATTTAATCAAAACCTACTCTTTTTTTCAGATTCTCCCATTTCAAGCCATTCTCCTTTGTCCTGCACTACATACTCTTGCAAACAGTCTGTCTCTTTCTTGTAGGCTCTCTCCAGGTACTGGAAGGTCAGAATTAGGTCACCTTAAAGCCTTCTCTTCTCCAGGATTAAAAACCCCATTTCTCTCAGCCTTTCCTCACAGGAGAGGTGCTCCTTCCCTCTGATCAGCTTGGTCACCCTCCTCTGGACTCGCTCCACCAGGTTCATGTCCTTCCTGTGTTGGGGATTCCAGATCTGAATGACTCACTCAAGGTAGGGTCTCACCAGAGCAGAGTAGAGGAGCAGAATGATTTTGACTATTATGCAGCTATATGACATGACTCACTAAGCCATTCCTGATGGATTTGAAAATTATCACTTTCTGAAGCCTTAAAAGCAAAGCTAAACAAACAGAACTGCTTTTACTTCTTAAAACCAGCCAGTTTTTTCTTATCCTTTCTAGTTAATTAAAAAGACTCATTAATCGTAACAGAGGAATGCCTATCCTTCTGACTGTAAAAGTTCCAACTTTCTAATAAAGTATTGAAGTAAGAAAACACTTTCCTAAGGTTTTCTTGCTTCTCTTTACTTTCAATTTTTTCATAGACATACAAGGAATCTGTCCCTGTTCCAAATGCTAGATAGTGCAAAAGGCATAATTTCTTGACCAGAATATCTATTATTTTGAAATTCCTAGAGGAATTGTAAGGAAAACTGATACTACAGACTTGTAAGAAAAAATAATTTCTTCCTGGGAGCAGGATCAATTGTTCTTCGCATTGGCTAAAGAATTCAATGCAGTACGTGGGTTTAGTAATTTCACAGAAAATTTTGAAAGAGAGAGATTTCTGGATCTTAGTTACGGCTCCATGAAATTACTGAACACATTAGAGTTTCAAACAGCATACCTTTAGGAACTTACCTGGCAAGAATATCTTTAACCTTCATCAGTGCAGGCCTTCTTCATTTCTACTGTCACAGGCTTTCCATTTCTAATGGAGTTGAACACTTTCAGTATTGGGAAAACTGACCTGCGAAACACTGTGAATTATACAGTGTTTTCAGCATTATAGAACAGTTATTTTTGTGAAAAGGAGGAGGATGTTGAGGTAATCATCTGTTCATCTCTATTAAGCTTCTGTTTTTCATGCACCTTAACTTACCAAAGACTTTGTTGCTAAAAATATAACTAATGCCAATCACCATGGTTTCACAGAAAACAGATCTTTTCAAACAAATGTGTTACCTTTTTAAACAAATTATAGGTTCACTTAGTGAAGGCTGCTAGGATGATAGTGCAGACTGTAGTTCTTTAACATATGATATTTTTAGTTGAGAATTTGCATTGTAAGGAATGAAGTAACTATACACCAAACAGAAAAATTACTTAGACACACTATTAAGTAATAGTAAATGGCTAGATATTCTCTAGTGAGATGCACTTCTATCAGATCTTCCTTGGATTGATTCTGCTAAAAATCAGTATCAACAGTCTTGTAGGGCCACAAAAGTAAAACAAAGGCTAGAAGACAAGTCTCACAATTTAAAGAGTTCAATCTACTCAATTTATTAAAGAGAAAGCTGAGATATGACTTGACAGGTAGTTATGCATACTCACAATTAGAAGACCTGGGAGAGAGGAGCTTTGCAACCCTGAAGGAAATGACTAATAAGGCTCAGTGAATGAATAGTGAAGTTAGATACATTCAGCATTGGAAGTAAATAATGTGTAATTAAGGATTAGAGGAGCTACTATGAGAAAATCTGCAAGCCTACGTACATAGGAGTTATGATGAGATGATCACAATGACATATTATGGCCTTTCAATCTATATGGGGTAGACTTGCTTATGAAACACAATATGAACACTGGTATTTTTCAGAATATATTGCATATGTCATATTGGTTATTGCATATGAAACCTACAAAGTATTTCTTAATAGCAACTTTTATTTGAGATTGAAAAGAGACGTACCAAATGTTCTATTTGTGATGCTTAAGAATATTTCTTAAATATTTTCCCTCCACTTCCTTTTAGGTGTTCCATATCAGTGGTGCTGACATTTCTATGCTTCAGGTTATGTATTGTTTTCTGGGATGATGTAGTTTTGCTATATGATATGGTTTGCATTATAATTGTTTTCAAAGCTTGGGAAATACCACAGAACTTTGATTCTTTCCTAAATAGTAAGTGAGATGCATGATGCAAACCATTGATATAGTCTTGTCTGCCACTCAAAAAAATGCCTTCAAAGTATTAATTGAAATGGCGCAGTCACTCCATTCTCCCATGCTCTTTCTCAAGGGGATTTGTCTACCAGTTAAATCTCCTGTCATGCAAGTATACGTCTTAGATTGGGTAGCACGTGATTGAGAGACACTCCATCAGATTTGCTGAGACTCTCCCCACAATACATTATGATGGACCATCTGCTTTTAATTTGTGACCTTTCCACTAACTAGCATAGATCCCAGAGGAGAATTTAGCATCTGAGCAGATCATCTTCTTATCACACCACACATATTTTTGTCTTTTTTCTGATCCTTTCCAGAATCAAGAATCCGCTACTGTGTATATGCCCTTTAAATTTCCTTGAATTTTGACTGGTTTGGATTTGAGCAATTTAATGCATGTCATCCACAAGAATTTCTTTGTTTTTTCACTTGCTTTTGAAAACTAATAAGGCTTCTGATACATTTAGAGTACACAATAGAAAATACATGGCATTTCCAAAGCTAGTGGACACCTCTGTGTAAGTTTCTTTACTGTGCGTACTGAATGTACTTTGAATAACATATGATGCATTCTAGATCAGTGCTGTGCATCCTCTATGCTTTGAAGGATTTCTTGCCTTTTTTTGTCAAAAACTAAAGCAAAAAACACTACAGAATAAAACATCTCTCTTTTTTTTTTTATTAATAGTTGTAATTCACTTAAAAGGAAAGACAAAATAATCCCCTAAAAAAAAACCCTCTCTAGAAAAATATTAAAAACAAAAGTGAGCCAACAGTACCTCCTCAGGTTATAAACTTACAAATGTAAATACAGAGGCATATTTGGATTCTCAGGAGAACAGTAACTAACTGTCAGTAGAAATAAGGATTTTTAACTAGAGACTTTTAATGAAGATACTTCTCTGAACTTTGCTGATAATTTCTTAGCTACTTACATTGCACATAATACGTAAAAGTCTATGAGGATATGGGCAACCTGTTGTTTCAGTAAATATGGTTGATGTGTGTGAAAAGCATGTTTCTGCAACTATGGTATTCGAATAATTCCTTTGAAGACTGCTAGACAAGAAGCCGGAACTAGGGAACTTCCTGTAAGTACACTAGGACTGGTATGTCAGATTCATGAGCTTTGAAGAAAAGAGGGTAGTGCAAAGAGCTGTTAATTTGGATCTGAATTCACAGTGACAAACAAGCACCAATGTAAACAACCTGCTTTCACAGTGGCAGCATTACTTTATCGAAGATGGTAACCCTTTCTTTGGGGATAAAAACATCAATTGCTGATGTATTTGCTGTGTCCTGAGTGTTTCCTAACTACTGGAAAAGAAGTTTTCTGATGTTGTGGTGCATGTTCTGTGTTTATTTCTATGTTATATATTTCTACAATATATGGTTCTGTTACCCCCATATTGGGCTGTTCTCTTACCCCCTGCCCCACACAGAGTTGGTTTATCCCAGAGCTTGTATCTTCCCCTTAAATGTATCCCCTAACCTTACCGCTCCCACCTATCCCCAAATATGTAACCCAAACCCCTCCCATCCCCAGAACATTCCATGTACATGGATGGCTTTTGGTTTGATTTGCAGGCTTCAGGCTTCAAGGGGCGTGACCCGTCCCTAAACCACTCCTACCCCTCTCTCCCATTGGTTATTCCCTTTCCCCTCCCAGAAATTCAAACCCCCTTTTTAAGTTCATG
>WEIV01004910.1:130006-151411 GCA_013390005.1 Calyptomena viridis
AAGAAGACATGCCTATTTGACTCAGCTCTTGTAGTTATCACTGTATAGGAAAGAGGCCTAAAGCTCTCTTTGGATGACTAACATTCAGTAATCCTTTCAGCATGATACTACCACAACTACTGACAACCTGAAAGACTGAAATGGGACTCTATTGAGACATAAAATTGAAGCATTGCAAAAACATATCTTTCCTGGCAGCTTGGTTTCTGATTCCTGACAAGTACAGAAACAAAAAAAATCTTCTCTTCTACTGCATGAATTTGCTGATTTTAACACATAGAATTCCCCAGAATTCTTAATAAATGGATTATACTTTTCTTTTTGTCTGGGATGGTGACAGCTGCTTATTTGCTTTCAAGTCATGACAGCAAAGAGAAGATTATAAAATTCTTTCTATCATTTCATTAAGGAAAGATTGTAATTTTAACATACTCTTCCTCTTTATATGATCCAGTGAAGACAATACAAAATTTGGAGTATATGAATTTTAACATGCTATTTAAAAGAATAATGCCTAACAACAAAATTTTGTTTAAAAATGGTGCTCTTTGATCCCCCGAACAGTGTTTAATTACAACAGATGAGTCAAAAAACCCATGTTTATGCTTGTGCATAACAAGAGAACACATGATAGAAGTTTGACCGTAATGTTTGTTATTGATACTGTTTTTTAATTGCACTGTATCGACCTTGGACTCAGAACTGATCTGAAATACTTTTGATGTATCTCTAGCGGCAGTGAATAACTGATAAATCCAAATGTGACTGCACATTTAGTATGATTTTCATTCCTTTTCCTTATCTTTCACATTTCCCACTATTTTAATTTAGAGAATCAGCTTTCTATTTTTCGTCTACCTTTCTTATTCACAAAGTTTTATGCAGGTTTAACTTAAAATGCATGTAAGAGTGTATTTTCCCAGAATTTCTACTCCATTATTCAACTTACAATCACCTACAGTTATCTTTTTTCACATGTGACCATCTGGTTTTCTGTCTTTTGAAATTTTCTTGTGTAACTACTTGGTGGTTTATTTGCAGTTCTGTGTTAGCAACGACAACCTGCTTGTTCTGAGTGGCATTTCTCCACAAGGCTGCAAAGGATTTATGTGAAAGAGAAGCATGGTTGTCCTGCCCTTTGGCATGTGTGTTTCTTGCTAGCTGGCACAAGGAAAAATGTGCTGAATTGATCCAACATGGCCAGAATAATTTACCTGTTTGGCATAATTTGTGGCATTAGTTGATGTTATTTCTATTACCTCTTATTTTACAGAGAGAAATTCTGATTATTTCTCACATTCGTCTGACTGCTTTAAGTCTGTCTCATGCAGTGCATCTTTCGGAAGTTGAAGAAATAATTAATTATGGGTAAGAGCATAATCTATGGAAGTAGAAGCAAATTGTTCTCTTCTGACCCATACCATGAGTCAAACATGGAGTTTTTGTTGTGTAATTTCCCCTCTGTCTGTCTCAGAGCAGGTACTGATCATTACTTCAAGTTTGAGTCATCCTCATCTGCCCTGCATGGGCCTGCTTCTATAGGCAGATGTGACAAACGCAGCACTTCAGGCTTCTGAGATTACTGTCTGATATGATATAAACAATTTCGCTAACTGTCATACGCAGCTTATCTCTGGTTTAGCATGTGGGAAATCTTTTTTGACTGTCTTGTTTTGAGACCTGGTGAAAACTGGAGTAAGAACTGTTCCTTCTAGTTGCACTCATAAAACTGGTCAGTGCATTTCTGCATTTCCTGGAGCTTTCTGTCAAAGCTGTAAAGCTGTTCGTGGTGATGGGTTGTGCCTCCCATTCCATAGAACTTTCTGTGTTGTAGTAAAGTCATGCTCTATACTACTAACTTTAAACAAGATTGCCAAGTAGTCTTGTCTTCACTCACACCACTGAATTCCCAACAGCATTTGCTTTCATTCCCTGGTATACTCAGCAATGGCTTCCTTGCAATGTGCTTTAAGGCTTGTTTTCAGCCTGCTTGTGCCTGAAGGCAAGACTAGAGTGTCATTTCAAGGATATAGGAATTGACCTTTTTTTTTGTGGATGCATTTCTCTCCTACACATGTAAAAGTTCTATGGCAAATACAAGGATCCTCAGGTTTTGTGCTAGTGGAGTTTCTAAAATGAATAGATTACTCTTCGATGTAATTCTGGCTTCCCTGCAGTCTTGCAATACTTAAGGACCTGGCTCCTAACCTGTAATTTTTTCATTCTCTAAAAAATTAATGCTTTGTTCTGACTTTTCCTCTATGCATAATTCTTCCTTAAATATCACAAAATTTTTCTTCCTATGATGGAAAGCTGTTGCATCTTGGGCTGATGATCTTAAAAATTATTTCTCCTAAGTTAAAAATACTATAAATTAAAAAAATCATGTCTGTTCTTTCCCTATCCTTATTCCATTTTGTTGTAATGTTTCAAAGGTATGACATTCCCCACAGGGATTCAAACTGTATGATGGCTACTAAAAGATTAGGCAGAGACTGGCAAGGGGCAGGATAACCCTTTAGACAGACATGCAAAAACACAATCAATGATTTATTTATTGGATAAATCAAGCAACACATTTTTAACATTGATAATGTTTCCAATGCTTTGATGTTTTTTGAGTTGGTAGGTTTTGAGAGTCCTTGGTAGGTTTTCTTACCACTGTTGAAGTCCCAGTCTTCTCTGGTAGGTGCAACAGCCAGACAGTTATAACTGCATTAACACCAACTTTCAAGCATGAATAAGGGAAGTCCATTCTTAACCTCAGTTTTTCTTGTACATGTCAATTTCTTTGAATAACATTTTATGTATGTATTTCCAACTGTTTATATTTTCCCAACAAAGAAAATATTTTTATTAACTTGATTGAACCCATAATTTTATTTAAAAACTCCTTTGTTAAAATGCAATTAGTTTCTTAAAAGAATATTTTACATTTTGTGCGTATCTATAAAAGACTGAATTAAAGACTTCAGGAGTTTATTAATTTTTGGACCTATTTGATTGTCTTTCATCATGTAAGAGTCACTGTTAGGTTTGTTTTATATCATGGAAGTTTGAAACTGAAGTTTTCACAATGTGAGAGAAGGTGGACAAACTTAATTCCATTAGCCTGTGTTATCCTTGTATTATGATAATTAGGCACCTCTGGAAGACAAAGGAGCACAAGCACAGTTTTGCTTTGAATTCTAGTACCAGATTTTGTGCTGCCTTTTGATAATCTGGTTTTAATATTTGCTTTTAGGCTTTGTATTCTAATTTTGTTAGTTGTCTACTAATTGCCTGCTTTCTCACTGAGGCTAAGTTTCTAGCATTTTCTCATGGCATATGCAGTGTATAGTGGAGACAATGTTGTTTTCACAGTACTGTAGGCTTCTATTACAAGTGATATTTATTCAACATATCAGCCCTTCTTTTTCCTTATCTTGTAAGTTGCACCAGAATAGTATGCACTCTGAGTTTTCAGTTTTCTGAGACAGGACAGCACAACCTCTGAACAACATGTATTATTGCTTTCATATAGCAATTTACACACACAAATTCAACTCCTCTTAGTCCCAGAGGTGTCATATTAAAGCTTCTCTTCTTAACAAGATTATCAGATTTGGCTTTTCTCCTTCCTTTTTGAATTCTGTCTAGCTCAAGTGCTTTGTATGAGGGAGAGGAACAGACTTAAATTGCAGTCTGGATTAGAATGAGCAGATAACTGGTCTTCAACTGTGCCTTGTGACATGTACCTGCTGGCATGGGAACTGATTCCTCTTTACCTTTCCTCCAAAGACTGCAGACAGAAGAACGTGGCCCTTGCCTACATCTGTTTATTCATGAGACCAAAAATGTATGTAGCAGGCAAAAATATGAACAATTTGACCCAGGAAGAGGGTAGTTGCTGTTCCAAAATTTCTGTGTACCCTGAGAACCTTCTTCAGGTGTACAGTCTTCCGTCTCTCACACTGACACTTTTTCAAGAGGGCTTTGTTTCATTTTATATAGCAAAATGACACCAAATATACATGAAGAAATTATGTTTTCCTTGTGAAATGATAACATATATTTAGCACAGCATCTTTGTCTATCCCCATCTTCATTTTGAAAGAAGAGAACAACCATCCCCTGTCTCTTGGATATTGGGATGGAACTAGCTGTCAGAAACCACCCATTCTTTCACCTTGAAACCTCCCCAGGGAAATAGTAGTAGTTGATATCAAGATGTGTCTTCACTGCTACTTTGAGCAGCATTTTTATAGTTGAAGATGTAAGGGATCTGTGTTTGCGTGCACAGCAAGCAGATATTTATTAAGAGTACTGTAGTGTTTTAAATACTTCACCTCCTCTTCAGGGCTTCGGCACTGGTTGTCATGGAAACAGAGCTGAGAACCAGAAACTGGCAGCTGAAATTGCCTCATCTCCTAGTGGCTGTGTCTGTGTCTAGTCCTGCTTCCATGGAAACACAAGTCAGAGCAGCAAATGCAAGGTAGTGGTTTCCAAAAGCTGCCTTAAAAATAACCCTGAGCTTAGTGTTATTTTGTTTGCGATCATTTCTCTACCAGGTCTGCTTAAATAGAGCGCTTAAAGTCTGCAGTATTTATAAGTGTAACATAGATAAAAGAAAAAAAAGCATAAAAACCAGAGGTATCTGTCCTCTTTGATTTCCTTTACTGACATACTAGGTTTTTGGGAGACAGACTGGTTAACAAACCTTAGCCTGCATAGTTACATTAGCAACTGACTGTCAGAAATATCTTTGATTAATTAGATGTCCTTTCTTATAATTGTTTACACTGAACATGTCAGAAGCTGAGGAATGGTTGGCATGGTTTAGTTGGTTAACTAGGCCTATTAATTCTCTCTTAACACTGTGCCATTCCATCTTGCACACACACAAAAAAAATTGGATTCAGGTAACATTTTTAGTTTTCAAGAGAGGTAGCTGCAAAAAAGCCCAGAAAAATTTCTGTGGATTTTATACCTTTTTTCTGCCTCAAAAATCAGAATCTATCCTCTTTACAAATTTTTAGATTTCACATCTTCTACTCTTCTGCTTTACAATAGACTTGATATACTTAGAAGTCAGTGACTCTCTGAGAAGAGGTGCTCAGTTTTGAAAATGTTAAATGGTTTGCCATGTGTTTAGTTCAAGTACCTGTTACCCTTTGACCTTCTTTCACAGGTGTAATGTTCTGTTTCAGACAGATGAGGGGCCATTTTTTATCCTCTGTTGTCCCAGTAAATCTTCTGTTTGCTGTGATTCTAGATGGCTGGAGAAAGGGTAGAGGAATATTAGGTTATACTTAAATTGGGTAACTTGCTTTGCTGCAACGTGCTCCAGAATTCAGGTGCTGCATTTAATTTGCTATTAATCCTGAGGAAATATTTGTGTCTCAGTAGTTCTTGCTGAAAAAAGAATATCAATAGATAGTCTTTGTTAAAAAAAATTCAGTTGAGATAGTGAAATAAGTAGCTGTGTCTCAGAGTTTAAGATTTTTAATAAGCTCCATGCTTTTTATGGCAATAAAGCCATCACATCCTGAAGCCTGCATGTCAACTAATAAGCACAAAACCCCATTTGAAATGTCCAGTCATTTTATTCTAAAGCTTTCTCTAAAAAGTCACTGTCTAAACTTAGATTAATATGGTCTATCACTGATTCACTCTTTGACTTAATACCTATCTGCCTATCTTGTAGGTTTCAGATGAATTCCTGAATATTTTGAAGCAGAAAATATAGAAAACTCTTTGCTTGTGTATTCCTCTGGGGCTTTCTGACCAACCAGAGAAGAGCACAACATAGTTCATTGAGTTTAGAGACCATCAGGATGACCTCAAATGTGTAGGCAATCAGATGGGTGTTAACTGTTCAGTGTCCTGCGCCTTCCACCACTGATTAATTTTCTCTCTTTTTTTTGTATTTAGCTGAAACAGATATTACTATTATTCTGAAACTCTGAAGAATTTGTCTAAGTGAGCCCAATAGGCTCTAAACATTTAATAAAAAGGAAAAAAACTCTTTTTCTCTATTATTTCATCTGGTCATTAAAATGACTGAGAACTGCCATTTCTATCTGCTTTTTTTTTTCCCCCCAGGAGATTTGTATTGTATTTTTATTTAATTTATTGCATTTTTGAAAGAAATGTCAAAAATGGGTGTATGCCATAAACAGCTAAATAATATCTGGAACATTCAATGTTTGTGCAGTTTAGAATAACTATCACAATATTAACAATATCATCTTTAGAATATATGAGATCCAGAGCTGATATTCTAGTTTCATTATAATATCTACCAGTCTTTGGCATTTTCCACTAAACTTATTTTAGTCAGTATTTAAAACTTCCCTTATTTCTGCTTCTGTTAGTGCAAATTACCTTTCTTATAATTCTTACTTTTTCTTTCAGTATATTTAAACCATGTCTGCTTATAACTTTATGCTTTCCACCTCTTTTCATAATCAAATAAATTTTATTGCTGGTAATATCTCACTCTCGTGTATCTCTGTGTGTGTGTGTGTCTTCAGTAGCTTTTTAACTCACTAAAAGTGACAATATCAGATTTTTGCAAGGACAATATAAAAACATATTGAACTTTAGCAGGAGATTTGTAATGAGATTACATATGTGCCTACTTTTTTATTTTTCCTTTTTTTCTTGAACTTTCCTAAAATTCAGTTAAAGTCATTCTTCATTGTTTGTCACATGCTGTGATCCTTCTCAGGCACCTGAGGGATCCCTTTCATGATTAAAGTTATGTATATAAGACTCATGAAAATCAGATTCCTTGGATAGAGTCTCTGAGTTTTGAGCCATATCATATGCAACAAGTAGACAAATTCTTCAATGATTTTATATGTAAGTGTGCATCTAAACTCAGACTTGAAAGTATGCATTTCTATGGAACAGACCAGATTAGGTGTGATCACATGATCAGGCTTAGGAAAGGCAGGTCCTGCCTGCCCAACATGATCTTCTTTTATGAGCAGGTGACCCACCTAGTGGATAAGAAAAAGGCTGTGGATGTATCTACCTGGACTTCAGCAGAGCCTTTGATACTGTGTCCTGTGATATTCTCCAGGAAAAGTTGGCACTCAATGGCTCGGACCAGTGCAATCTTTGCTGAGTTAAGAACTGGCTGAATGGCCGGACCCAGATAGCGGTGGTGAATGGTATCACATCCAGTTGCCGGGAGGTCATTAGTGGTGTTTCTCAGGGCTCAGCATTGGGGCCAGCCTTGCTTAATAGTTTTATTGAATGAGGGCATCAAGTCCACCGTCAGTAAGTTTGTGGACAACAGTAAGTTGGGTGGGAATGTGTGGTTTTTAGGGGCCAGGTTTTTTTTGTTAGCAAGGGGGCCTATGGGGAGGCTTCTTTGAGAAGCTGCTGGAAGTTTCTCCATTTCCAGCAGAGCCAATGTCAGTCAGCTCCAGGCTGGACCTGCCGCTGGCTGAGGCCAGGCCAATGAGGAGTTACAGGAAACGCCTCTTTGATAACATATTTAAGGAGGAAAAAAAAAGGTTCAGGCAGACGAACATGGCCACTTAGAGAAGAGCAGAGTGAGAAGTTGTGATTAACACCAAGGTCAGTGGAAGAGGAGGGGGAGGAGATGCCGTAAGCACCGGAATGGGGCCCCTGCAACGTGTGGTGCAGCCACAGTGAAGCCGGTTGTCTCCCCCACAGCCCATGGGAAACCATAGGGAGCAGAGATTCATCTGCAGCCCGTGGACTGGAGGACCCCACGCTGGAGCAGGTGGATGCTGGAAGGAGGCTGTGACTTTGTGGAGAACCTACGCTGGAGCAGCTATACCTGAAGGACTGCAACCTGTGGAAAGGTGACCTACGTGGCAACAGCGTTGGAAGAGCCGTTGTCTGTGGGATGGATCCACAAAAGCAGTTTTGTGGCAGACTGTCTTTTGTGGAGGAGACCCCACGGGAAGCAGGGGTAGGATGCCCCCTCCCCGAACAGCAGCAGAAACAACAACTGACTGAAACGCCTCCACTCCTGTTTTCCCCAGGCTGCTGGGGGAAGGAGGGAGATCTCTGAAAGAGAGAGGGGTAGGGGGAGAAAGGTGTTTGTAAGATCTATCAGGCTTCTCATTCTTAAGCTCTGATTTTGAAAATAATAAATCCTTAGTATTTCAAGTTGGAGCCTGTTTTGCCTGTGAAATAATTAAGGAGTTTTTTATGGTCCTTATCACAAACTTGTGAAATCTTTTAGTCTTTCCTCTCCTCTGTCCGTTTGCAGGGAGGGGAGTGGGAGAGTGTGACTGTGTGTGTGTGAGTCCTTGGCATTTAGCTAGGGTCAAACCACTACAGAATGTTGATCTGCTGGAGGGTAGGAAGGCTCTGCAGATGTATCTGGATGGGCTGTATCAAAGGACCAAGGCCAACAATATGAGGTTTAACAAGGTCAAGTGGTGGGACCTGCTTTTGGGTCAAAACAACCCCATGCAGTGCTACAGTCTGAGGGAAGAGTACCTGGAAAGTTATCTAGTGGAAAAGAACTTGTTGATACTGGTCAATAGGTGCTGAACATAAGCCAGCAGTGTGCTCAGGTGGCCAAGAAATCCAAAGATGTCCTGGCTTGTATAAAAAAATGTGTGACCAGAAGGACCAGGGAAGTGATTGTCCCCCTGTACTCAGCACTGAAGAGGCCACACCTCGAGTACTGTGTACAGTTCTGGGCCTCTCACTACAAGAAAGACATTGTCGTGTTGAATGTGTCAGTGAAGGGTCTGGAGCACTTGTCGTACGGGGAGTGGCTGAGTGACCTGGGATTATTTATTCTGGAGAAAAAGAAAGCTCAAGGGACATCTTACTGCTCTCTACAACAACTTGAAAGGAGGTTTTAGTGAGGTGGGGATCAAACTCTTTTCCCAGGCAAAAAGTGACAGGACAAGAGGATGTAGACTCAAGATGCACTAGGAAAGGTTCAAGCTGGACATCAGAAGGAATTTCTTCATGGAAAGGGTTGTTAGGCATTGAAATGGACTGCCCAGGGAGAGCAGTTGTCAAGAAATGACTGGATGTGGCAGCTAGTGTCATGGTCTAGTTGAAAAGATGGTGATCAGTCAAAAACTGGACTCGATCTTAGAGGACTTTTCCAGTCTAAATAATTCTGTGATTATGTACTGAGGAGACAAGAAAAACAGTTGGAAAATGGTATCAGAATTATGTGCTCACAGGATAGTAGGTGCTTGTTCAAACTGAGGCGATTGTTCAAGGATCTCAGATGAACCTTGTCTGTGTGAAAAACTGAAGGTTAGGTGTGTACTGATAGTATCAGTAAAAGGGACCTTTCCTAGCATGAGGTGCTAGAGCTCCTGGGAAGTTGCTGAGTTGAGTATTGGGATGTTGAGTATGTAATGAAAATTAGATAATGAACAGTTATAATAATAACTGTTAATATAATAAATAATAAATATTAAAACAGGTTTTAACAAAAAGTGTTAGATTGGAAATGAGTTAAGAAAAGGTATCAGTCTGTTCCTTTTTTGTTTGTGTGTTTTGCCTCTTTTTCCTCAAACTATAATTTCTTAGAAGTTCCTCCTAAAATTATTTTATGAGACATTTTGTTGCAGAAGACATAGAATCATAGAATTGTAGTCCTCTTCAGAAGTCCTCTTCTGTGACCAGGCAGCAAATGATGCCGTTCTATTGAAATAGTTCAGCCAGAAAACTTTCAAATACAATGACATCTGAGATTCCTGTTTTCTTTCTTAGAGGAAGACATAAAGTCAGGTCATCACATAGATGACCCATTTCTTGAGGCAGCCGGGAAATAGATAAGAAAATTTTAGCTCAACCTCTCTTCTAACTTTTTCAAGAATGAGTAAATCAATGCATTTCTCCACACTCTGAGAAAGTTCCTGTCTCACAGACAACCTTGGGATAATGACAGTATAAACACAATGATAGATGTGAAAGTAGTTGAGAGAAAGGCAGTTTGGCTTACCAGTTTAAACCTGCCTTATATATGCACCTTAAGTAAATCTACCTTATGTTGTTTACCTCAGACAAAGTGCCTGGGTGTATATCAAAGGTGGGTGACCAGATGTCTGTCTGCCTAACAGAGGCTAAGATTCTTGATAGATTTCCAATTACTGTCATAGCTAATCCAAAATACTTTTATATTTGAAGAAAGAAATGGGGAATACTCTCCTCATAGGAGACTGACAAGACACTTGACTCCAATTTCATAAAAATAGTGGCGGTTTTTTGCTTATGGATACATACAGTGTCTCACTTGCATGATCTTAATATTTTTCATCCATATTTTTCATTTTATTGAAATGAAATGCAATTTTCTTAAGATAAGTGTTGGAAACTGCTAGAAACTAAGTGTCCTGGTAGAATCTGATTCAACATTTCAATACAATTTTTGTTGAGCAAGTTAGTTGAAAACTTTTGTTTGAGAGAAAAACATTATCTTCTCAGTTTTAAATTTTCAACATGAATATGGCAATCAATAATTAATAAGTAATCTGCATGTATTGGAAGCCCATTTCCAAATCTTCCAGTAGAAATTTCATTCCTTATTCAGACTTTGATATTGCTGATTTTTTCTGACTGCACCCCTTTGCAGTTCAAGATACTTCTTTCGAGCCCAAAACATCATCCTAGGAATTTCTTGTCTTTTGTTGCCTAATTATATTGAAATTAATATAGAAAAACTGGACATTGCATGAACGATATTGACAATCAGAATAGGATGTTATTAAGGAAGTTTCACATTGCTGCTTATCCTGCTTCAAGCCATCTGGAAGCGTTTGAATGCGCCATTGGAATAATTAAGACCTATCAAGAACAAAAAGGTTTTAAATTAATTTTAATGACAAAACTACTTAGGTGACCATTCCCATAACACACAACAGTCACTGCATGTTACTAATGTGTCACGAATTACAACTTTTGCAGGAAAAATGGAATATATTGCAAATTAATCTCTCAGCAGAATCTTTCTGGATTTTTATATTTATTTTTGATTCCAGAAAATGTAGATGTCTTTTGTGATTAGTGTGTCAAAAGTGCATGTCAAATTTGCTTTTAACAGTAGCTCTTTCATATATTTAAAATAAAATTGTTAAACCTCATTCTCTTCCACTGGGGGATTGAGTGGTCTCAGTATTTCTTTAATGAATTTTGACATATAGTGTTGTGGTGTGTAATTAGTATGTATTTCTATACTATGTATCTCTGTATTATATTGTTCTGTTATACCCCCAAGTTGGCANAGGGTGGCTAGAATTTAGTAAATAAAAACTGTAAAATCATAAAATCATGGAATATTTTGGATTGGAAAGGACCTTTAAAGGTCTTTCCACCTTCCTGCAATGGTCTGGGACATCTTCACCTACATTCAGTGTCTCAGAGCTCTGTCCAACCTGACCTTGAACACTTCCAGGGAGGGACAGTGTTCCATCAGCTCTCTGGGCAACCTTCTCCAATGTCTTACCCCACTCATTGTAAAACAAATTCTTCCTTTTATCTTATCTAAATCAACCCTCTTTTAGTTTAAAACCGTTACCCCTTGTCATATTACAACAGGTCCCGCTAAGAAGTCTTCTTCTCCTTTTTTATAGGCCCTGTTTAGGTACTGAAAAGCCACTGCAAGGTCTGCCTGGAGCCTTTAATTCCCCAGGCTGAACAGCTCCAACTCTCTCAGAATGCCTTCATAGGAGAGGTGCTCCTTACTTCTGATCATTTTCATGGCCCTTCTCCACATCACTCCAAAAGGTCCACATCTTTTTTAACTTTTCCAAAGTCATATACCTTTTTAGTAGAAATTATTTGATCCTTTCTAATATGTGTTCCTTTATATGCAGCCAATGACACCTCTATCATGGGTTCTTCTAAACCATTCTTGCTGCCAGATAGTTGAAGAAAATATTTTCAAAAATGCTTTCAGTAGTCATCAGTGACCATGTAAGTGATAAATAACAAAGTTGATGTTGTCTTCAGAAGGAATTAATATACATAATATATGTATTACATGTATTATATCATATATATACATAAAGCTGAGTGGTTAACCTTCATTAGCTGTGAACATACATGTAAGTCTTGATGCTGTTTTTAAGCATAACTGGTACCTGTTTAGATAATGATAGTACTAGGTTCTGTATGTTTCTTTCTCCTTATGCTTTGCACAGATAAACCTCTACTCCAATGATTAGCTTTGCTGAGCACTTTAAAATATTGTGGTTGAATTACCAATCATTTTATCTTTCTTGAAAGTGAGATCAAAGAGTATTTTGTGTGGAACAGCCTACGTGTACATCTGATAGAATTCTTAGTGCACAGCATTATGCCAGCCATCTGACTGGAACAATCTTGATTCTTTACTTGTAATGGAATCATAGCCTGGAGAATGGTTCTCTCAGAAAGACTGCCTGTGATTATTATGTTTTAGGGATTGTTAAAGACCCCTGCACTTCATGGGAAGTTGACAAGTTTCTGCAAGTAGAAGAGCTGGTGTAGCCAGGGCCTCGGCAGAGCAATTGTTGTACTGACTTTGTCTCAGCATAAGCATTGCCACTGGAAATAGCAAACTAATATAAGGCAATGGTGTCATGCTTAAGGCAGACTGTCAGGCACATTTGAGCTTCTTTGTATTCACATGTCAAAAGAACAAACCTAAGACTACTTAAATCTATTGCCATCTTGTGTATTTGTTTCTATACTAAAAGCTAGTAACACTGCAACATTACCGTAAAGCAAAGGAGAGTTGAACAGATCTGGTCTATTTAAGCAAGAAATTCAAGCTCCTATGCTATTAGGCAGTTATCTCAAACATATTTTTCTTCCAGTAATTGCATATGTGCCCTGTTTCTGTAAAATATATGTAACCCGAGTCCATAGGAGTACACTGTGTTTAAATGATTTAAACAACTAAATTGAAAAAAGTGCACATGAGCAGTTTACAGAACACGTGAAAAGTTGTCTTATACATTTACACTTACCAATTATTTTTTATAGTTGATCTTACAGGGATTTTACCGAGTAAACATGTACTCTCTAATCTTATTGTAGCTTGAAATCTGTGTCTTGAAAGCTATGTTCAAGATCAACCTGTTAATCTTTTTTACTCTAATAATGAACCACTTATTTAAACAGCTTTTGACCTTCTCTTACAATTTCGAGAAGCTATTTAGAAATGCATTATTGATATAAAGTTTGATCATCTTAAAATTATTCGTCTTCAAATTCAGTTTGTGTTAAAGTTCAGAGATAATTTGCGTTTCAGGAAACTATGATTGTGTCTGTTAATAATTCTACATTTATTTAATAGGTGATCAACCTTTAAAACAAGTGGGATTTTAAAATTTGATCTTTTATTCTTGCATTTCAAATCTACCTACAAAATACTAATTCTCCTTTTAAGTCACAAGACAGGAATAGCATATATCTATGGAAAAAACACACTATCCAAGAGAGCTGAAATATAAAAATTGTCTGTCAAAAAAGAGTTTATATCCTGAAAAGAAGAAATTAAAACAATTCTTTTTTCAACAGAAACTGAAACTTTTGTTTGTTTCTTTCATATATTAGACAACTGGAGCATAATAATTTGTAATTAAATTCTGTGATCTCATTGTACTTAATATTTGAGGTCTGGTAGACTTCTTATATGTTCATGAGAGAAGGCTAAAATAAAATATAAAAAACCTTGCTTACCACCCACCATAATTTTTTTCAAATGTCATTGCAATATCTCTGCTTTTATGAAACATGGATAATCTACCACAATTATGTAGTAAACTAAACTTTCAAAGTTAAGATATTTCACACAGCTAACTCTTCTCCTCAGAAAGAAATACTAAAAAAGAACAGAGACGCCTTCGTTAAACTGAAAGTTACAGTAACAAGTCCTTAAATGTTGTGCAGTGTCCTCTGCTGTTACTGAAATTTGGGAAAGGTGAATCCAAATTATATTAGATGCTGAAAAGAACCGTGACCATGATATGAGAAATGGAGAAACTACTCTCTATTTCCAAAGAAGAATTTTAAGATGTTTACATGAAGAATACTAATGTATCGTTGAATTTTTCAAGCTGGTAGAGGTTCAAGGGATAAGCCCATACAGAAGAGCATAATACCAGCACATGCTCAGAAAGAGGTATGAGTTTAATGTATGTTTAAAGTGCAGGATATTAGCTCTGATACAGTGCTGTGAAAATGGAGACACATAGCTCTGAAAACTGATTTAGTTGGTACTCACATGACTTTCTCAAGATCTTACCCACATATTCAGTTTCAGGGTTTATTAAACCCAGAGCATCCACAGGGGTACCTATGCCCTAAAATCCAGGTTTGATTGAACTTGCATAACACAGTTAAAGCTGGCATTTAGTCCAAACAGATGAGGAAGGCAAAAGTTATAGTTACAGCATTTGAAATTTAATTTTTATGTGTGGTTGGGTAGGTGCCAGGTACAATCTAGGATCAGTTACTTCAAACTTATTTGATTTCTGGGCACTTTTTGACTGAAAAATATAGGAATTTGAATGGAAGAATTGCTATTTTAATGATAAGAAGACCACTAATATTTTATGAAAAATTTAAAAACAAACATAAAGTTAAAAGAAGTACAGTATAATTTATAGATGTACTTCAAAAACAAATTTTGTTGAGGAAAATCCATGTAAGTATCTACTGTTCAGACAGATCTTTGTTGATACAACATTATTTCATCAAAAGGAAGAGATCGCCTCAGAGAATTATGAGATTAGACATATTGGTGAGCAAGTAGTCATGATTCAGCCTTTACAAACATGATGCTGCTTATACAGTAATTAGTCTGGATAGTCTGTGGTAAAATGAGAATGCATCTAAGCAGAAAATAAAATACCTTCTTTTTATTTATTTTATTCATTTGTTTTTAATGGAAAAAAAAGAAACTACTGTTTAATTTTACTCTACCAAGAGACATGCATTGGTACTCTTGAGAGAATCCCATGCAGAAGGTATATACAACCATAAAAATGCTTATTTATCTCTCACAAAACCAAAAGACTGCTATTCCTTTTAATTTTTCAAATTATGAATCCTTTACAGCTATTTCTACAAATGATTCATGAGAAGAATTATTGTTTCATTGTTAGCTTGCAAGCATTTATTTCGACTACTCAAAATTCTAACTATTTTATTAAGTTTTGTGCCTTTGATTGGATACATTTCAAAAATAAAATAAATTTTCAGTAATGGAAAAATGACCTATTTTTTCACTGGACCAAGGTGTACTTAAATCAAATTTTCCATGAACATTATTTCCAGTCACTATTGTAGGGTGACTCTTGTAGGCAAAGATAAATTCATTTAAAAATACCTATAGGTGTCCTGCCAACCTACACCTGTTCAAAAAATCAAAACCACCTGATTATGAACAATTCAAATGAAGAATAGCTTGTGTGACTTTACAGAAACAGACACCCTGAGAGGGTATATATGCTATTCTTTTTTGCTTAAACAATCCTTCTACTGCTTCTACTTAGTTATAGTAGTCTTGCCTACTCCTTAGCTTTCTGCTAACTTATTTTTTTACTACTACCTAGTTTTCTTTACAGTAGCTCATATAGTGAGTGCTGTGTTTTAGTTTTTTAACCAAGACAGTGCTATAACATGGTAACGCTCTACCTTTTGCTGAATAGTGTTTGCACAGCATCAAGATACTTACTCTGCCTTCACTGTTACAATGGAAGTGGTGAGGGAAGTGACCAAGAGCCTGTGTAGTGTTTATCTGCCCACTGGTGTTAACCCACAACAGTATTTTCATCAGATGCTTTTTCTTGTTCTGGATGAATAACCTGCATTTCATTTCCAATTACATTCTTGTCAAGAACAAGTGTTCCAAGATATACTGGACAGATCAGAATACACAGGAGGTTGCAGATCGGATCTTTCAGAGAGAAGACAGATTCAGTGCACTTGAACTGTGTAAAGTGTGTGTATACCTTTAACTAGGTTTTCAATAGGAACTGGCTTATAGGCATTGCTGTTTCAGGCTTCAAGCAAAATTTTGCCAAGAAAAGTAAACTTAAAAAATGCATATTCCCATCTGTCCATCCTCCTCCATGTCTTAAGCAGCAATGACTGTTTCTTTCAACGATTTTATTTTTTTATTGTGCTTATTCATGTATTTTCCCTTGGGAAAAACATGGTCACACTGGAGCTGTTAGACAAAATAATCTCAGAGGATCTTTTAAACCAGATTCTATCAGAAGTATGACTAATACAATGTCATCACCATCAGAGATTTCTATAATACGTGTTTTCTGGGTAAGGGAAAAAAACCCCTAGAAAACAGTCTCTTCTAATCATAAGTACAAAAAGAGGAGAGAAGATTGGAGAAGTGCAATCTTATCCCACCAAAACTGGAAATATGAAGCAAAAACCAACTAAAAAATGTGGAAAAGCTGGAAGACTCTGTGAACCCATAAGGAACTCATTCCCACCTAATTTGTCTGGGAAGCATTTGAGAAGAAAATGTGGAAATTATCTAATTAAGCTTGAATAGAAAAGCATTCTTCAACTTACCATTACATAACAATAGTTTGCTCCCGTAAAAGACTGAGAAAGATAATTATTTAGGATATATTCCCAGGGCTGCAGTGTTGCCTGGGAAACTAGCTGCCATGTGTGGTCCTCTTTTCTGAGCAAATGTTGAGTCACATGGATTTTCCACGTGTCAGGTTTTGTTGCTGACTTTTTAAAAGCAGGATATATCTGCTCAGCAGTGCTGGATCCTACGGGCCTTTACAGTCAGCTTTGCATCTGTGTGACTTTTTCAATTTGTATTTCATGCTGCTTGCATAAATATTCAGAATTAAATCTTACATAAACAGTTAAGACTACAGACCACAGAATTTGTCATTAGTGTTTTGATGAAAGCTTTCCTTCTCACTTGATTTGTTTTGTTATCTGTGATATCTGTGCCAATATCTCATAAAAATCTATGCAAACACTGATTGCTGGGAGGTTAGAAATCCACAAATTCAAGAAGATGCTTGAGATTGAAATGCAAAAAAATGGGTTTTGGACTCTGCTCTTTGCTTGGCCTATTGACCCTTTTGGGACTGAGCACCTAATTTCATTTTGTGTCTGAGCCAAATGTGAAAAAAAAAAAATTATTACTGCTTCAGAGAAAAAGCCATATTAAAGTTTCTACACATTTCTCTTAATTGACTTGCAGACAAGTCAGGCAGCCACTGTGAAAATGTAATTTTTTTGAATGTTACTGAATCATAGAATTGGTAATGTTGGAAGGGACCACAGTGGGTCATCTGGTTCAACCTCCCTGCTCAAGCAGGGTAATCCTAGAGCACATTGTGTCCAGATAGTTCTTGAATATCTCCAGTGAAGGAGGCTCCACAATCTCTTGGGCAATCTGCTCCAGTGCTCAGTCACCCCCATAGTAAAGATGTTCTTCATATTCAGGTGGAACTTCTGTGCATCAGTTTCTGCACATTCCCTCTTGTCCTATTGCTTGGCATTGCTGAGAAGAGCCTGTGTCCATCTTCTTGGTATCCTCCTTTCATATACTTCAATACGTTGATAAGGTCCTCTCTCAGTTGTCTTCTCAGGACTGAACAGGCCCAGCTCCCTCAGCCTTTCCCCATAAAGATGCACCAGTCCCTTCACCATCTTTTTTGCATGCTGCTTGACCCGCTCCAGGAGCTCCACGTCTTTCTTGTACTGAGGACCCCAGAACTGAACACAGCACTGCATCTGTGACCTCACTTGGGCTCAGTAGAAAGGCAGGATCACCTTCCTCAACCTGATGACGCTGTTCTTCCTAATGCACCCCAGGATACCATTGGTCTTCTTGGCCACAAGGGCCACTTCTGGCTCATGGACAGCTTGTTGTCCACCAGGATCTCCAGGTCTTTCTCCACAGAGCTGCTTTCCAGCAGATCAGCCCCCAGTCCGTAACTGATGGCTGCGGTTATTCCTGCCCAGGTGCAGGATCTTGCATTCGGTTTTGCCAAATTTCAGATGGTTCTTCTCTGCTCATCTCTCC
The DNA here is from genome assembly GCA_013390005.1 of Calyptomena viridis. NCBI lineage: Eukaryota > Metazoa > Chordata > Aves > Passeriformes > Eurylaimidae > Calyptomena > Calyptomena viridis. The sequence goes on from WEIV01004910.1 coordinate 148,017, forward strand.
AACCTGTTGAGGTCCTGCTGAAGGGCTACACAGCATTCTGGGGTGTCATCCACTCTCCCAGCTTTGTGTCATCTGCAAACTTGCTGAGGTGGCATCTGTCCTTTCCTCCAAGTCATTGATGAATAAGTTAAACAATCCTGGGCCCAATATTGAATTTTGGGGGGCACCACTAATGACAGGCCTCCAACTAGACTCTGTGTTGCTGACAATGACTCTGTGGGATCTGCTGTTCAGCCAGTTCTGAATCCACCTCATGGTCCACTCATCCAATTCACACTTCCTGAGTTTGCCTATGAGGACATTGTGAGAGATTGTTGAAAGCCTTGCTGAAGTAGAGGTAGACAATATCCACTGGTCTCCCCTCATCCATCCTGGTAGTTGTTTCATCATAGGAGGCAATCAAGTTGATCAGGCATGATTTACCTTGAGTGAAATATAGTAATCACAATCACAGAACATTCTGAGTTGGAAGGGNCTGAGTTGGAAGGGACCCACACCACATGTCAAGTCCAGCTCTTAAGTGAATAGTCTGTACGGGGATCAAACCCATGACCTTGGCATTATTAGCACCAGACTCTAACCAACTGAGCTCCTCTCAGGGTCTGAATTTGTGCTGCCTACTGCTAATCCCCTTATTGTCATTTATGTGGAGAAAGATGGTCTCCAGAATAAGACACTCTATCACCTTTCTAGGGATTGAGGTAAGGGTAGTGAGAAATACTAGGCAGTAGTTCCCTGGGTCCTTCTTCTTGCCCTTTTTGAAGACTGGGATGACATTTGCTTTCTACCAATTCTCGTGCACTTCTGATCATCACAACCTGTGAGTAGGCTATCTATAATGACTGCCAGGTCTCACAGCACTCGTAGATGCATCTCATCAGGGTCCATGGACTTGTGGATGTCAAACTTGCCTACGTCTTCACTAACCCATTCCTCCTTGACCAAGGCAAAGTCTTCTTCCTTTTTGTTCTGGATTGCCTACCTGAAAACAAAAGAGCAGTAACTTGCCAACTGATTGTTGTTCAATGGCTCAGCAAAAGGTTTTGTGCGTGTATGCCATGCCACTACAATAGGCTTCCACAAATACTGGGAACAGCTTGTATGGTTACCTGGGCATCTAGTGCAGTGTAGGATTTTTTAGGTTGTAGCAGACATCTGCAAAGCAACAGCACATATTGGGTGAGATATCAGTATCCTAAATTTGTACTTAGAATCTAATGGGATACAGCATGGCATCTGATGACATAATATGTGCTTAGATATCTGAATCATCCTCTAGATATTCAAGCTTATAGTAAACTTCTAAAGATATACAACCAGATACCAAATATTAGGATTTGACAATGACAGGAACTGTGCTTATAACAGAAAGCTTCTTCCTATTGGAAAACATCTCCTGAAAGCAAACAAAAAAGTGCAAAGTATTTATATCAAGGCAAATAGGATTGTGTCAATTGCATTGTTTCTATTTCTTTCTTTCAAGAAACAACATTAGCTAAGTCATAGTCCCCATCCAAATAAAAAAGCAACATCATTTCTCCAGCTTGTGTTTGAAGGTGATTCAGTTTGACAAGTCATAACTAACAAAAGTAACTGATACTTACAAAAGAAATTAACATGAGGAAATCAAATTGCAGAAATAAAAAGATAGTTGTGACTTGTGTTAAAATAAAAACAAACAAACAAACAAAACCCTTCAGCCTCCTATATCACTGTTTCTGTTCCTCTTACAGCATTTTAAATTGATAACGTGATATTTATTACTGCTACTAATAGCCACTGCTATTCTACGTTCTATGAGAATTGTTAGTCCTTCAACATCATTTTATGACGGAATGACTCATATGGTATCACAGCCCCTCGGTCAATTCCAGCCCCTTCTTCAGCCCAGGCCAGCTCTGGCAACTGCTGACGGGCACACGGTAGGAGTGGGGCATCTCTGGGCGAAAAGCCTCCCTATCGCAGGAGGACCGGCCTGGAGGTGCCTGAGGGCTGGCATGGGCTGCGTTAACCCCTGCCAACCCCTCGAGGGTTTGCCAGTTAACGGAGGACAAAGGATTGCAGGTGACTCTTTCCAGTTGGAAGAACTTCAGGTTTATTTCACCCTGAGAGCAGCGTGCTCCCAGGGGGTTCTAATCCCTAAGGGAAGCAACTGAGAAAGAGCCAAGGCACTTCCTGTGCACTGACTTATAAAGGGGGGTTGAACCAATGGGAGAGAGGGGTAGGAGTGGTTTAGGGAGGGAGTAACAGAACCATATATTATAGAACTATATAATATAGAAATAAACTCAGAACATGCACTGCAACAATACGGAGTTCCCATTTCTCACCTGGAGAATTTGAGTAGTTCAGAATAAACACTTCCAGATTGCTGCAGATAGGTGAGATGAGTTCACCCTGTCACAACTGCAGTGGATATTATTGTTATCACATTCTAGTCCTTATCTGAATAAACTTAAAAACCTCACCAGTGAGAAATGCAATGGTACTGCAGGGCTTTATTTCCAGCTGTACTGCAACTTTTACAAGTGATGGTGTAACATTTAGTCAATATAGCAAAAGACTAACAATCATAAAATGTAAGTGCAGAAAAGTTTAACTAAAAAAGGTTTTAAACATACCTGCATAATTATCTTCTCTTCACAGTAAGCTTCTGTTCAATTTCCCTGCTAATGTAATATATCCAAGGAAAATCTAAACTCTCAAATTGATGCTACACTTAAGGCTCACAAATAAATGAAAAAGTAAGCAACATTTTTGAGCACTTGTCTTCTCTGCCAAGTCCTTGGATGTCAGGCTGTAGTCTGGGATGAAATTTCAGAAATTAATTGTTTCTTTATAATGATATCAATATTCTAGTATAAATGCAGTGTGCTAATTACACTTTATTTGGGAGCAATGAAATAACTGGGAATGTTGAGTTTACATTCTCACATTGTGTTATGTGCCTGAAGTCTTAAAACACAAGCCAGCAATGCTTGTGTTTTCTTACTCAGTTTGTGTTTTCTTTGTGTTTTCTTACTCAGTTACTTTGCTTTCTTACTCAGTTCAGGTTTATTGGGACTTAAGTGTGTACAGAAATACCTGGTTCAGTTACTGTCCTCATTTAAAAGGACAGTTGAAGTGAATTCGGATGAATTCAATATCAAATTTTCGAGACTCGTTTAAGTATAAAGATAGATAAAAACTTTTATTAAAACAGAGAACAAAATGTATTTGAAGAACACCCTCATGTTAAAAGAAAACACCAGGTACTGGCCCCACCCATTTGTTCAAAGAAAACACCCTTATCAAACAAATAAAAAAAAAATTGGAATAATCCTCTTAGTCAAACCCAAAGCATGTGGTGCAGGGGAAAAGGATCCAACCTGCAGCAGCCACCCTCTCAGGAACCT
>WEIV01004910.1:151462-170170 GCA_013390005.1 Calyptomena viridis
GGGGAAAGAGGGGACCGCCAAAACTGCGCCCCGGTCCAAGGCACCACGGCAGGCAGGAGGCTCCAGGAGTGGGGGCCTCCCCATGCCAAGGCGGCAGACTGGGGGGCTCCCATCCGAGGCACCACGGCAGACAGGAAGCCCCGGGGCTGCTGTGGGACAGGGGCCTCGGCCCCACCTAGGCAGGCACACCCCCCACCCGCAAACAAAAGTGGAAAAATGTTTTCCTCAAAACAAAACCATGACAGTTACCTAAATATAATTTTCAAATGTACTGAAAATCACGCTCAGATTTCAAGATCTTTGTCATAATTCTGAACATTTGTAGAAATAGAACTTCAGTATTAGCTAGCTATTGTTAGTTTAATACACCAAGAACAGCTTTCCTGTGGCTGCTGTTTAGGTGCCTGATATACGTACACAGATGCAAAGAACACTTTTCAAGCCAGATGAACAAATTCTTAGCAGTTAAAAAATATTTTAGTTTCATTGTTTCCTTCAGATGATCTATGTTGATTAACTGACTTCAAGCAGTATATCTGACTTCAAATTCCCTAATCAGAATTATCATTAGACAGAGGAATATAGAAATGTAGTTTAGGGTATCAACTGTTTTGGTGTTTAGGGTTTTTTTGCTTGTTGTTTTTTGTGTTTGGGGGTTTTTTTAGCTTAACAAGAGTTTCCCTTTCTTATGAGTTCTTCCACATCTATTTTAAGATGGAATGACTCATACTCTGGAGTTCCCTTTTCTTAGCTTTAGAATCTAGGTGTCAGTTCAGACTAAACACCTCCAGATCACTGCAGATAGGTGAGATGAGTTCAATCTGTCATAATTTAATGCATTCAGCAAAGTGGAGTCATGAAACAACACTGAGTTTTTCCAAAGCTATTGAATGTTTCCTACCAAATGCTAGAACAGCCAGGTACATAAACCGTCATCCAAAGCATATCAACATTGTCTCTTAACTTGAGAAACAAAAAGCTGTGGTATTGGTATGATGATAGCTGCAAGCTGTGTCTTATCTTGTCCACATCTAAATTATCTCCTATGGCTCCATAATAGCAGTGTGTATGAACATGTGTCTATAAACATATGGTAGGTTGAGAACATATATGATACTTCCCCCTTAATACTCTCCTAGCTTCTCCATATTTTCAGCTCGGAGGATTTTCTGAGTCTGATGCAGAATGTTTCCCCAGTAACTTTTACTGGATCTCCTGTCACACTGTTTGTCCAGTCTACTCTGAACATATGCAAACCTTTTAACCAAATAAAAACCAAAATTCCCAAAAACCAACCCCCCAAAATTTCCCTAGCAAACAATCTCACAGGTTTACCACCTACAGTGTGAAGTACCCCTTGTTAGTTCTGAGCCTGGCCTCTGTTGTCTTCATCTGGTGGTGCCTAGTTCTGGTATAAGAAAAAACAGTAAGCAGTCAATCCCTTCATACCATCCCTACATCAGGCATGACTTTTATCTTTTCCTTCAAAGTAATCTCTTAATCCTTCCAAGCAAATTATTCCAATTGTGATTGATGGACTTCTGCAAATGTTTGCCATATTTTCTCTGTCGTTTTTGAGAAGACCAGCACACTAACAGGAAGTGTGCATGAACTGTGCTTTTGTACAGTGGCATAATGATGTTTTTTTTTTATTTCTTTATTAATTTCCTCATAAAGTAAAATATATGATTAATTTTTCCACAAGTACAGAGATGATATTTTCATCTGTCACAAACGCAGTCTTACTCCAATGGCAACAGACAGCATGGGTTCTATAATTTTACGTGTGAAGCTGGGTTTGTTTTCCCACGTGTGCAAAAAGAACAAACTCTTTTTTAGAATTTCATCTGCTATTCTATTAATCAGTCATTTTTTAAGATCAGGCTGCAATTCTTCAAAGTCAATCTTCATACTTACTGCCTTGACCTTTGGATTCCTTTTTTGTGTGCAAACATAGTCACGTCCCTTCTGACTACCTTTTCCAAGTACAAGTCCTGGTCATTGTTGAAAACCACTGGCAACATTCTTGTATGTAGTATGTCATTATTTGTTTTTACCTCCTTTCCTAACTTTTGACCATCTATTTACCCATGCTAGGACCTGCCATTTCTGTTTATTTTACCAACAAGTTGTTTGCATGAGACCTTATGAAAAACATTTTGGAAAATTCAAACATATTTGCTTAGTTAATATACCAAATATATTATCCTTATCCACAACTGTTTTGACTTCTTAAAAGAACTTGATAAGTTTTGCAATATAGGACTTCCGTTTGTGGAAATCACATGGGTTCTTCTCAGATAGCTTGCATTTATCTGGTTCAGCTAATTCATTGTTAATACACTTTTTATTAATTTACCTTCAGATTTACAGGACTGTGCTTCCCTAGTCTCCTCTGAATTTTTTTATTTTTTTTTTTTTTTACAGATTGTCACAATATTTGACACTCTCAAGTCTTCAGATACCAGGAGTAGGTGAGCTACATGGTAGATCTATAGTTGAACTATAGTTGTACTATAGTTCTCTAATTTTATTCTGCTTCTATTTACTGCTGTTACCTTTCACTGATAGCATTGTTTCAGTTGATCCTTCATTAATCAATTGGTTCTTCATTAATCCCAAAATATAGCATAGGAATTTGCCCAGGTTTTCCTACACTGAACACTAATATAAAATAGCTTTTTCTTTCCTCTGAAGTGCTATTGTTCTCTCTGAATATATCATCACTGTTAAGTGAGTCCAAAGACTATCTCATGGCCTTTTTGTTCTTGTTGATTTTGATGGTTTAGATTAGATTACAGATTACATTAGATTCTGTACTTCACTAAGCAAAAAGCCACCCAAAAGTTGTTGGTCAGGAAAATTAGCTTTAATTTAAAAGTTGGTATCTGACAGTAGTTGATTACTATAGTGCAAAGCACAATCCCTCCTGTAGGAAAACAAAAGTCTTCCTTACAAATATCTAGAAATAAATTCTCCGGACAATGGAACAGAAACTACCTTGTGAACTAGCAAATATTTGAAGAAGTATTGTCTTAATCAGGTGTTGTAGAAATACCTCACCTTACAGTGAAGTTTTGTAAGTTGATTTTCAGTAAGACAAGCTATGCAGTTTTCAAATATTCTGATGTCTTTGACTAAGGAGGAAAAAATTGTTTTGCAAAGAAGAATTAAAAAAGGAAAAAGTAAAGAAACAAAGTGCATTTTCCTAACTATTAAAAGAAACAAACTTGTCTTTTAAACTGAACACAAAGTGTTTTTCAGTATTACCCTTATTCAACTGTGCATTGTATTTGGCAAGATACTACTGTCAATTCACATTCAGAACACACATCTTGTATGTGCAAGATATAGTCCTATGATGAATTATGAATCCATCTCTTCCCTTCAGGATTTTTTCTTGAATACTTTTTTCTTGCTTTAAAATATTTATTGTTATTGGACTTGAAAAAAAAGTGTAGAAATGCCAGCTATAATCTACTTTCTGCATGCTGGGGAAGCCCTAGACTGCAAGTCATCTTTCATACCCATCTTGCATCCTTCCCATTCACCTTCGGAGTGTCTTGGAGCTGACTGAGGAATTTTCTCACCCTCCCAATCATTTTTAGTCAGCATGGTTTGCTCTTTTCCATCCCTGTCATTTTATATGGTTACTAAATAATGTATTGGCACAAGCTGGCAGCTTTGGAAATAGGAATGCTGTGACCAGTGCCAGAATTACCTCTGCTCCATAACTGAATAATCTGTTATCAGCTACTCCACTCAGGAAGCTATAGCTGTCACCTTAAAATATTTTCAATAAGAACTTCCCCACTGTCTTTAAGTAAAAGTTTTTTTTTTTCCTCATGTTGTGGTCTAAACCCAGCCAGCAACTAACCACCACACAGCCACTTGCTCACTCGCTGCCCCAGCAGGATGGGGGAAAAGAATTGGAGAAAGGTCATTCACTGAGATACAAACAGTTTAACAACTGAAATTAAATAAAAATAATATAATAATAATAACAACAACAACAGGAAAATTAACTAGTAAATAAGACAGAGAAATACAACCCAAGACAGGAAAGTGATGCAAATGAAAGGAATTGCTCAACAACAACCTACCAATACCCAGTCGGTCCCTCAGCAGCATATTCCTCACCTCCCTAGTTTTACTGCTGAGCATTATGCCACATGGTCAGCCAAAACCAGGAAATCTCAAGAGGCAGAAATAATGAAACTCGTTGTTCTGGCCTCAGGAAAAGTTGGAAGAAAGCATCAGATAGAAAAGGATAAGCAACACTGTTCAATATTCTGAGTTAATTCTTACCATACCCTTAGGGCACTCTCTGTTTGAGCAGATCAGGTTGTCTGACACGGCAAAGTGGGCAAGCTGACTGATATTTCTGAAGCTCTGAATCTTTATAGTTGCTCCAAAGTTGGCATAGAACTAGTGCAGGCTTTCAGTCAAGCAACAAGATCTTTGGATCTCAGTAACTGAGATGACTTCAAGGAGGATGTCTTGTAGGCTTTTCCTTTCAGGAGCAAAAATCAGACATTTCCTTCATAAAGTACAATTGGTTCACAAGTCTAGTTTCCTCCAGTTCATGAGAAATCTACAGTCAGAAGACACTTCCTGGCTTGTAATTGAAGTCTCTGCCTAGTGAGTGCTTTTGACAAAAGTTTTATTTGTAGTTAGGGATTTGTGGGGAGAGTATGTTTTGTTTGACTGGGGTATTTTTAAAGGTTACAGTGATGACTCTGGTTATGCTTTCTTGGCTTTATTACTCCATATGCTTCCCTGGAGTTTCTGTTGTTTCTGTTTGAGATATGCAGCAGCAACTAAACTCTCTCCTTGTACTGGTATCTGTTACTGAAATTCCTAAGCATGGTCATTGTCTAAACCCCTTGGTGTTAAAAAATTGCTAAGATGAAAATCACCTTGTTTATGAACACTTACTATGATGGCTCCTCAGTGCTTGCAGATCTATAATTATTTTATGAAAATTATATAATGCAACTTTGTCATATACATTGATTTTTCAGACATACTAACAAATAAAATATATAATTATTGGGGTATGGTCCCTCTCTTTTTCACTCAGAGGCCTAGGGATAATTACACAGCATCACTTTGCCAAAAATCTGTTCCTTAAAACTGTTCCTTAAAACTGTCTAAGGAGAGTTCTACATGATGTATTATTCCAGCAAAGAGTTTTCTCAATCTGTAAACTCGGTGTGTGAGAAAAATACAGTTCACTAACTCTATTTTGTTCATGCCTCTGGGTATAGAGTATAGAAATGCTTCTGAATAAAAAGTACTTCTAATCTTCCGTCTCTTATATAAGGCATATTCAAGATGTCTCTTTTCTCTCACAGAAGACAGAGAAAAAATAGTTACTAAATTCCTACCATTGTTTCATTTTTCTGCTCATGCACAGCAGCATGGCTTATTCTAAACTCAGTGCCTAACGTCACATTAATTACTCATTTGCATGACTCAGTTCAGATAAACTTTTGGCTCTATCATCAACTGAAGTGAGAGAAATGAGGAGAATCTGTCAGTGCACATACCTCACACAACAAAGGACTTCCCCATATCACTGTAAGTACCATATGGTGCATGCAGTATTGATCAGGAATGTGGAGAACTCTGGTATAATCTGCAGAAGTTACTGATAGAAGAAAACCACAACCAACATGGAGATTTGCAGCCTAATTTTTAAAGTCACTTTTCCAAGTAAAACTAGACTATGAAGCCTACAATCTGCAGAATGTGTGGACAGTTGACTGCACTGCTTATCATCTTCTGTGTGCATGAGGCTTATATCCCTGAATTTATAAGTTACATACCCACCAGCCGTGCAAAACTCTGTAGCCTTAGCCTGGAGATGTATGTGAGATGATGACAACAACATTAATAAATGTATTTGAAAAACAAAAGTATTCCCTCTGTTAAAAAGAAAAACACAAGTACTGCAAAATGAAGAAAATAATTTTACATCTTTAAAGACGTTTATTATACAAAGGTATGCATAAGCCAGCCTGAATCATGACATGTAACAACTGAGTTTTGTAAAGAAGTGCAAATCAATTTAAGAAAACAGACAAACATGAGCAAAATACAAAGCCTTATGGAAAACATATGGATTTTTTATTTTACAGGGCTGTGCATCATGCTGCATTCTATGGCTGCCAAGGAAAACTCCCAAATGCTGTGAGGTAGGCAAAAATAGTAATTTAAATTCAGCCTTCCAGAAAGGATCTGAGAGATTCCCAGTAAGGAAGTATACTGTGATGTTCCTCTCACATCACAGTAAAAAGGCTTGAAAACTAAATAAAAGATGAATTCTTGCAAATTGAAAAGGTCAAGAATTTAAAATGAGAGATTGCAGAGGAACCAAAAGCTGAGGAAAGCAGCTCCAAACACAAGCTCAGCTGTTTACAGGCACCAGTAGTCCTGATAACTAACTACATTAGACTACTGACTAGTTATCTGAACAACTGAAAATATTTCTCCTGAAGATTTGTATTCCTGGTAACAGAATTAAGTGCTTTTGGAAGAGTTTGCAAAGATTATATAGAAACATTTTATAGATTTGCCTTAGCATCTTAGTTGATTTTGTTGACTGGGTGAACAGAAGGAGGCTGACCAGAAGAATCCTATAGACTCCACTTTAAAATACTCCAGCACTGACAGGATCAACTAACAGGATCAAACCTTTCACTTTCTTGTAGAACTGAAAGGATGCTTCCGCACAGGTTCTTAAAGGAAGCGTCATCAGTATTTCACAAAATAACAGAATATACTGAGTTGGAAGGGGCACACGAGGATCATTGAATCCAAATCCTGGCCCTGCAAAAGACCATCCCCCAGTGTCATACCATGTGTCTGAGAATATTGTCCAAAAACTTCTTAAACTCTGGCAAGCTTGACACTGTCACCACTTCCCTGGTGAGCCTGTTCCAGCACCCAATCACCCTTTGGGTGAAGAACCTTTTTCTAATATCCTAAATAATATCTTAATATATCTTACTAATGTCTTTTTCTAACTTAAACCTCCCATGACACAACTTCAGGCCATTCCCTCAGTTTTTTTTCACTGGTCAACACAGAGAAGAGATCAGTGCTTGCCCCACCTCTTCCCCTCACAAGGAAGTTGTAACTGCAATGAGGTCTCCACTCAGTCTCCTCTTCTCCAGGCTGAACAGACCAAGTGACCTCAGCCCCTCCTCATACGGCTTCCCCTCAAGGCCCTTCACACCATCTTCATTGGACTCCTTTGGACACTCTCTAATGGCTGAATATCTTTCTTATATTGTGGTGCTCAAAACTGTCACAATATCCCAGGTGAGGCCGCCCCAATGCAGAGCAGAGTGGGACAACCCCCTCCCTTGATCAGCTGGTGATGTTTTGCCTGATGTCCCCCAGGACACAGTTGGCCTTCCTGGCTGCCAGGGCACTGCTGACTCATATTCAACTTGCCATCGACCAGGATACCCAGGCCCCTTTCTGTGGCATGTTTTCCAGAATCTTATTCCTCAGTCTGTATGTGCATGCATGGTTCCCCCATCCCAGGTGCAGAATCCAGCATTTTCCCTTGTTGAATTTCATGTTTTTGCTGATTGCCCAGTCCTCTAATTTGTTGAGGTCTCTCTGCAGGGCCTCCTGCCTTTGAAGGAGTCAACAGCTTTGCTGAGTTTTGTATCATTTGCAAACCTCCTTAGTATCCTTTCCAGTCCTGCATGCAAGTAATATATGAAGATGTTGAAGAACACAGGGCCCTGTGGAACCCCACTAGTGACAGGCCACCAGTCTAATGTCACCCCATTCACTATTACCCCATGTGCTTGACACATGAATTGGTTGCTCACCCATCAGGTGATGTATACAACTGTATGCTGGACATTTTGTCCAGAAGGATACTGTGGGAGACGGTATCAAAAATTTAAATAAAATCCAAAAAGATTACCTCAACTGGCTTCTCTTGATCAGCTAGGTGAGTTACCTTGCTGTAAAAGGAAATCAGATTGGATAAGCAGGACTTTCCTGTCATGTAGCTGTGCTGACTGTGACCAATAACTGCATTGTCTTTCAGGTGTTTTTCAATACCTTCCAGAATAATCTGCTCCCTAACTTTACCAGACACTGAAGTAAGACTGACAGGCCTGTAGTTTCCAGGGTCCTCCTTGTTGCCGTTCTTGAAAATCAGAATGTTTGCCAGCTTCCAGTCAGATGGGACCTCTGTGTATTCACAAGACTGCTCAAAAATCACAGAGAGATGTTTTGCAATGATATCTGCAGCTCTTTGAGGATTCTGGGATGAATCCCATCAGGCCCCATTGAATTGTGGTACCCAGGTGGAGCAGCAGATCTTTTACAATGTCAGAGTCAACTGATAGTTGATGATTCTTTCAGTTATGATCCTCCAGCTCAGGGCACTGAGACCCCCTTGCTTCCTCATTGGTGTTGAAAACAGAGGCAAAGAAAGCATTAAACACCTCTGCCTTGTCTCTGTCCCTGTTTGTGAGGTGAATCATCCTCATCCCGATCCTGTAACAGACCAGTGATATTTCTATACTGCATATTGCCATTAGTATATTTGAAAAAACTCTTTTTATTGTCCCTCACATTTCTGTCCAGCTTCAACTCCAGTTGAGTTTCAGCTGCAAAAATTTTCTCCCTGTAGTGGCAAAGAGAATCCCTGTATCCTTCCCATGTCATTTGACCTTGCTTTCACTGGGCGTACACCTTTTCCATGTTTGGCCTTATTTGTCATTTAGTTTATGCTTGGATGTCTCTGGCTACATACAAACAAGTTTTCTCACAGTAATTTGTTTGTTGCAATGTTGAAGAGAGACCCAGGATCCTAATGATGAACCTGTGCTATTCCTGTATTTGAGTAATTATCTTCAAAACGGAATAGGGACCTTCAGTTCCTTCTTGATGCTTGAGTGATATAGAGAATTCCAGTCATGGTCTAGAAACTGGCCATCATAACTTTAACCACTTTCCTCAATCGTACTGATTTCGTACAAATAACTGAATACTTTTTGGTAGTTTCATCTATATTGTTTGGAACCATATTTTTTAGTAAGAAATAAAGTTGCAGCTCACTAGCTCTATGTGAGCACACAATCTTGGGAGAGACTAGAAAATGACATTTCCATGGCAACACATTTTCCAGACTGCTACAAACAAAGGTAAAATGACTTGAATAGAGTTCACGCATGCTATCGAATAAGCCAAGTCACTTGCTGTCTCAAGCTATATATCTGCACAACTTAGCAATTTTTCCAATTCAGAGTTAGGACAATTATTAGAGAGACTTGCTTAAGCTTGTCCTGTGTCTGGAGAAAGCAAGAGAGCTGATAAGGATCACACTACCCTTCCTCACACTGGGGAGTTTTACTTAAGAGGTTAAAGGCCTAATCAGTACTGCCTGTGTGAGCTCAGAAGGGAGCACATTTAATGCAGGAAGACAGAAGGTCAGGCCAACAAAACCAGAGACACTAGATATTGCAGGTCTGTCATCACCCCACTTATTGCAGCATTCACTCTCAAAAAAGTCTTCCACATTTCTTTGGTCTAGCTCCCCCTTCACATCCTCACTCTCTTTTTTTGCTTCTGTGATCAAACCCAATATTTTCATTTCCTGCCTTAGCAAATCCCCTCACTACAGAATTTCTAAGTGAAATATAAAGACTCTCAAAAATAACTGGTGGTTTTAAAATGACATTTTCAGATCATCACTTTGTTATATTCTAACTCTCCTGCCTGTCCATTTAAATTCTAAATTCAGCAGGAGAAAGTCCTACTCTATAGCTGAAATACATCTGACATAGTTGGATCTTAATTTTTTATCAGTACTTAGTCATAAACACATTCACAATGTATTCCTTGTCTCTTCACAAATAGAAGAAGGATTGGTAATAGTCAGTTCTTTCACCCTCTCCCCCCTTTGCCTTTACCTGCCTTTGAAGGTGGAAATTGAATGAAGCAACACAAAACTCTCACAGATGTCAGAAACAGAGGAGACAAACCATGACCACAGATCCTCCCCAGCAGACAATATGAAAAGACATGTTATTTAGGAACACATCTAATATCATTTTTGAAAAATAGCATACATTGCTGACTCTACTACCTATCTTGGTAAGTTAGTTCAGTGTTTAATTAACCTCACTGCTCAGAACTCTTTTAATTTCAAGATTGAAAATGATGCACTGTAGCTTCCAGTCACATCTTTTCTATGTAGAGGTGTATAGGAACACTCATAAACAATAGTCCTGGAAAGTGTCTATCACAGTTGTTCAAGCAGTATTGCAAAGCAAACAAATAGGAATCAATACACATCAATATTTTTATATCAAATATTTCATTTTTTTATGTCTCTATCTTGTTTCTTTCTTAAAAAAAAAAAAAAAGAAAGAGAAGGCCATAAATGTTGCTTAGATAATTTGTTCTGATCTTTCATATAAAATTAAATTTCACAGAGATCTCCTTATGGAGAACAAATGATTGCACTTAAAGCAAACTGTACCAGTCCTTCAGTGACCTAACTCTGAATTGGCAGGGAACAGAAGTGACAGAGATGTCACTGTCTTAACTCCTGCAATGATAAAGAACTGCTTTGGTAATTCTGGCAGATGAACTATGTCCTTCCTATTCAATAAGTGAATGGATAGGAAAAAACAAGTCAGCCTACTCCTTAGGAAAATGTCCCAGTCCAGAATGTGACGTCTCTTAAACCCTCAAAGATGTAGGCAGGACACATTTCTGGCCTCACTGTGTCATGTATTATTACCACCTATGGCCAAATTATTTTTGATGCTCAATAGAAATAAAAACCCCAAAGGAACAGCAGCATGTATAATCAGCTGTGCACTAGGGAAAAGAATTCTATTTAATTAATAAAATTGATCAGCTGAGGTCCTGAAAGATGTGAATCACTTACAGTGAATGCCTGAATCAGGAAATTCAAGGTTTGTTAGTGTATGGATGACCATACAGGCAACTTTCTTCTTCCCATGACACAAGGAGGAAGACAACAAACAAAGTTTCCAAAACTCACAGATTTTGAGGTTTGCTGCCACCTCCATGTTTCTCCAGCTTCAACCACACACACAGGGGGCACTAACATTTCTTTTTGAAACTGTTAAAGCAGATATTTGTTTACCAATAGCATACTTCACTTTAAAAGCAATCACTTTAAGGTGGATAGTTCTTTTCCTATCCCCATAGTAATTGCCATCACTGCCAGGAAACAGTACCTGTTTTTAGAACTGCACTTATTTAACGCCACTGTCTAGTCTTTTTTTTTTTTAATGCATTTGTAAACACGACTGAAAGTGCTTTTAGTAATTTGTGTCTCTACCAGGTTTAAGTGCCTTTCAAATCACAGAGATCAAGTAGTGTCACAACCTTCTCTTTTAATGTGATTTGCTTATTTAATTTTTTTTTATGCCCCCTGGCTCTTTTGTTAACCTTCCTTGAATTTTTTTTCTACACCTTTGTTTGAAATAGGCATACGAGTTGTCTCTGTTTGAGGGGGGGAGACAGTTGAAACGAATTAAAAGTGAATCCAATATCAAATTGTTTGAGACTTTGAGTATAAGGATAGAAAGGATTTTATTAAAACAAACAAACAAATATATATATATATTATGTATCGAAACACAAACACCATTATCCAAACAATATAAGCACCCAAAATTAAATTATGTATCCCCTGCTTAGGTGAAGACCGGGGCTCCCCCAGGGACTTCCCGGGGCACAGAAAGGGAAAGGAGTGGAGGCAGGGAACAAGAGAGGGGAAAACTGGAATTGATTCCTTCCCTCCTTGGGATTTGGGAACCTGTGGGGGATGGGGCTAGGCTTTGGGGACCCCAAGAAAACCTGGTGGAGATGGGAAGAGGGTCTCGCTCCCACCCCCGGGATTTCTGGGGACTCGTGGGGGGTAGGACTGGGTTTTGGAGCTCCCGTGGCTCAGACGGGGATGGGAGAGGAGGGCTCAAACCCAGAATCTTGCAATGAGAGAGAAGGATCCAAGTCGGCCCCGAGGCTGTGAAGTGTTAAACAGGTCCCCAGTCTCGCTAGCACATGCTCGAAGATGGCGCCATCAGAATCCGAAGGGCAGCAGTTCCCCTCTGCACCACCACGCGTCCAAAAAAGCAGAATGGCGTCTGCATCTCACCATTTTTTAATCCAGAAATCCTTGTATTCTCCCACCCCTGGGGGGCGTACCCTTGCGTTCTGGTTGGTCTATTTTCTCCCAACCCCTTTCCAGTGTGGAGCCCACGGCAGGTTCCCCTGCACGCTTTCCATGTGCTGTGGGAATGGTGGCTGCCCCCATCCCAGCCCGGGGAAAAACAGGACCGCAGGTGCAGCACCTCTGAGCGCCGGGGGGTGAGTGAGCCATGAGGGACAGCAAACACAGGTGGCACCCGGCGCCAGCCAGCACCAGCGGCCGTAAAGGGCGGCCGCACCTGGTGCACAGCCCGTGTAAGCGGCCAAGCTGCACCCCGTGGGGCACTGGGCCTCCGCCACACCACTCCCGGCCCTGGCTCCACAGCTGCCCTGTTGGAGTGGCCCCAGTGGCCACCCCAGCTCCACAGCGGCAGCCTCTGCTGCTCCTGCTTGCGAACAAAAGGGAAAAAGTTTTCATTAAAATAGAACCATAACACGAGTATATTTTACTAATGGTATGTAAAGTGAGGATCTGTCTATTCTGTTATCCTCTTCTATATTGAGTGATCATAGAAATATTTTTGACATTACTAAGTTTGTCTTTTCCTAGTCATAAATGTTGATATCAAGTTTTCCTCAGATCTTTACTTTCAAAGAAAGAATTTTTCTCCCACTGATATCATCTTTATCACTGAAGTTCTGAATTATTACCTTGCCTCTGAATGTATGAAAACACTTTTTAGTGCTTTGAGACCATTTAGCAAGGCGATTTTGATCACTTTATAACAATCCTTAGCCTTTGTTTCTATAAAAAATTGGCCTTTGAAATATGCAAGCTTAACCAGAAAATGCTTAAATTGATACTTAATTCACCAGATAAAATACAGTCTACTTGAGAATGCATGCTGCATGTCTCTATAGCAGATGTCTTGGAGAAATCCAAATGCTATGCCAGCATGTGCATCTTTATTATTCAAATGTGTAATCCCAGAAAACTAAGAAAACTATTGTATCGGACACACTTCTATAAAACTATCCTGTAACTTTTTATCTGCTGTTTCTCTATTTATACAACTCCAGAGTAATTGTTTTTTCACTCTCATATGACTTCTTTTTGTGTTATTCTTTGTTTCCATTTCAGTCTTTCAATCCTTTAGTATTTTTCCAGGATTTGCCAAACACTAACACAATTCTTGGTGCTGCTAGGGCAACTAGTTTATTTAATATTATGATTTGAAAGAACTGGGGGCTCAATGATTTGAAAAATATTTATTTTTAACATACTTTCCCTCACATCCTCCTTTGTCAAAACTGATAAATTCTGTCCTCATCAGATGGAGTGAATGTCTTCCCACATTGTTCTAAATATGGCCAACTATCTGTCAAACCTTTATACTTAGTTTAGTCACATTTTGCAATTTATTTCATCAGCATTTAGCTGCAACTGTCTACCTGGCTGCAAAATTCTTGTTTTAAATTACTAAAAGCCTTCACCGTATTCACTACTTAAACATGTTGGCTCTTTTAGCATCCCTTATCAGTCATGTGCATTTCAAGTTATAACTTGAAGAATTTGCCATTTGGTACATATTATTATTGTTATTAATGTTGTTATTATTTTCATACTTACATGAAAGTATGGACCACTAATCAGCATAACTTTTTTTAATGTTTTGGAATTGTGTTTTTGGAGTCCATGAACAGGTCTGATGTAGTGTCTGAGGGGGTCCAAGTGGCAGAAAACATGACGAGAAGGCAGGACTTCATGAAGTTTCTACTTGTGTGCACTCACATTCTATAGCCTAGCTCTAACTACACTATTTCTACTACATCTAAACTTAATCCTAAACCTAGCTTGTCTTCCTAGCAGACTCTATGTCCATGCCCCCAGACAGTGTGTCTGCCTGTGCCTGGACACGTGTCTCTGCCTGGCCAGATGTCTCACAGCCAGACAGAGTGTCTACCTTGCAAGAAGTCTGCAAGATGTCTGCCTTCTTCCTCCTACACAGTTACAACTATATAACACACTATATTGTTTACATTAATCACCCAGTGATGTAGAGATCAGTTTCTCCTTGTCCAACCACTGGAATCAGGCCATGTCCAGTCACAGCCTCACTTCTACACATGCTCAGGCAAAAAGTGGCCTGCAGCATCTCCCATAGTCTTACATTTTATTTGAAGTGTTCTACTCTAAAATGGTGTTCCCAAACAGTTTTTCCTTTTTTTTAAACTCTTAAAAAGTATTAAAAATAAATAATAGACAGGAAAAAATTTTGCTCACTACCAAAGTCATCTTTCAAAGTAATGCAAGATAAAGAATGGCCATTAGTATCTTAGCAACTTATGTTGTATATACACCCAGTATCAAAGGAGAGATTCAGTTAAGGACACAATCTCTGGGAGATATCTGCTCTTCTGGAGCCGCAGCTGAAGGGCAAGACTACTCCAATTGTGGTAAAAAGCATATAGGCAAACAGCTAAATTAAGCCTTTGATGTCCATTGACCATACAGAACACAGCAAAGGATTTCTACTCCATATATTGACACCTATAGATAGATATCAAAGTTTACATGACTCATTTGCAAACTGAATCTCACCATCAGTGACACCATAATTAGAAAAGTATTTTTCATATTGATTTATTATGTTTAAAAGTCTAAAAAATATTTATGCTGGCTGGATAAGATATCATGCAGCATTTTCTCATTATAAACTTTGATAAACTTTTTTATAATTCCTGTGTGATACAAAGAGGTGTTTAAGGATAAGTTAGTACTTTTCTGTGGTGAGAAGTCACAGATATTCTAGATACTATTTTACTGTCACAACTCTTACTAATGAGCAACTCCCAATTTTTAAGTCTTCTTTTTCTTGTTTGCTTTTTTTGTGGAACTAATCTTGTATTTCTCAGGAGCCCTAATAAACACATCTAACAATGTGCCTAATGTAGATGTGTTTAATTCTGTATTTTGTTAAAATGGACTCTCTTACACTTATTAATCACAATGATCTTTGAATGCTATGTCATCTGCCCTTACATTTCAAAGGTATTAAAATTAAATGCTGTTTCAATTGCTGTAATGAATCTTTCAAATAAAATATCTGCTAAAGAAGGAGATACTTCCTCTCATGAAGTGGTGGTAATTAAGAAGTGTTTGTTTTGTGAGTTTTGCTCTATGAAATGAATAGTCTTAAACAGCAGACAGTTCTTTTTCCTGTTTCTGAAAGAAGATTTTCTTTGATCAGTGGCATTTTCTGTTTTTTGTTTGTTTGTTTGTTTGGGGTTTTTTTGGTTGTTTGATTGTTGTTGTTTTGTTGTTGTGTTTTTGTTTTCATCAGAGCCTTTTAACTGTTGTCCTGGTTTCAGCTGGGATAGAGTTAATTTTCTTATTAGTAGCTGGTACAGGGCTGTGTTTCCAGTTTAGTAAGAGAATAATTATGATAACACACTACCGTTTAACTTTTTGCTAAGTAGTGCATACTCTAGGTCTAGGATCTTTTAGTTTCCCATACTCTATCAGTGAGCACAAGAAGCCAGGAGGCAGCATGGCCAGGACAGCTGACCTGAGCTGGCCAAAATGATGTTCCATAATACAGAACACTACCCTCAGTATATAAATTGGAGGAGATTGGCTGGGATATGCCAATCACTTCTCAAGGACAGGCTGGACATCAATCAGCAGAGGGTGAGAAATTGCATTATGCATCTCTTGAATTTCTTGGGTTTTACTACTCTCTCTCCTTTTCATAATAATAATAATAATATTATTATTACTATTATTATTATTGTTATTAAATTCATTTCCATTAATAAACAGTTCTTATCACAAACCATTAATTTTTCATTTCAATTCACCATCCCACCAGGGAGCAATGAGCTAGTGTCTGTGTGGTCCTTACTTGCTGGCTGTTGTGGTTTAACCCCAGCTGGTTTTGGTATTCAGGATCAAAAACTAAAAACATCCCTGGCTAAATCTAGTAGAGACAGGCTTCATCTATTTACTTATTGTAATATTTGCATATTGGGAAAGTAAGTACAGTGGAATTGCTTATATACACTAAGATCTGTGAGAATAAAAACCTAATCTGCAGAGGTGCCTAACTCATTGATGCTAACCCATCTGTTTAAAAGTGAATTAATCATATCAGTCCTTCACCATTTTTTTTAAATTCACTGAACAATTGGAAGAAAACTTGCTCTCTCCCTCTTTATGTCTTCCTTGAACATGGCAAAAGTTGGAAAAAGGGTTTGTATGGAATAGTTTAGGAAGTTTTTATTGCAGACTATGTGTTTTGCAATATCATCTGTAAAGCAACCTAGCAGGAAGCAGTGAATATTTATGACAACGTGGGAATGGAAAAGTAGGATCTAGTACTCTAAGAAAACTCCCTCTATTCAACTTTTTGAGTTGAGGAAAGATAACTGTTGTAGTGTTCTGTTTATCTGTTTCTATGTTTATATGTTTTAATATGTGGTTCTGTAAACCTTAGCTTTAGACTCTTCTAGAACTGTATCCCCTCCCCAGTTTAATCCTACCCTCACTCCTCCCATTATCCCCACATATGGACTCAAACCACTCCCATCCCTCCCTAAACCACCCTCACCTTCCCTTCCCATTGGTCATTCCCTAATCCCCTCCTAGAATCCTGGACCCCCTTATAAACCCATGCAGACAGGAAGTTGGGTGAGATACTGTTCTGGACTTCCATGGGGTTTGACCTCCTCTGAGCCTCACGGCAACAGAGGATCAATAAACTGTATGTGTCCACCACGAGGGTCTCTGTGCAACCTTTTTACCCTTGTTGATGCTTCTCCTGGACTGACTGAGCTAGCANTATTGTATATATTTTCCTCACCATGTGAGGAAAAAAATTGCTAGTTCTCTCCTTAAATCTTTCTTACATGTTTCCAAGATGGTCTCCTTGGAAACTAGAATTTCAGCTTGTCTGCTTATCCCTTTTGTCCAAGCCCAGGTACAAGAAATCATTAGCAAGCTGGTAGCTCTGACAGCTTCACATCATGAGTATGCTAACAAGTGTGAAGTAGAAAAATGTATATAATTTTCTCTTTGTTCTCCTATTTGTCCTGACGGAGAAATGAGTTGGTGAAAGTAGCAATATCAGCCTTTGAATTTGTTACCACTCACATATAAGAAAAGAAGTATCCATATAAATGCAGAATTGGAGAAGCTGGTCTTACGTGTTAGATGAGAAAGAATGCAGTTATGAGGGTTATTTCTAACTGTTAAATCTCAGACATAATTTATTTGTTAATTGAAAGTGTCAGAAAGTTTTGCATTGCATTAAATTATGGTACTTGCATGCTCATCAATACAATAGCATGGAATAATTGAAGTATTATATATTAGATATGTTGTGTTCAGATTAGTAGAAGGAATACCTAAAGGACATCTTTCATAATTCTCTTATTGTTAGCCTCCATGGATGGATTAGAAGAGTAAAGCAGCAAACCAGCTTTGTGTTTTTGCCAAGTTCCCTTTCCACCATGTCTTTCCCGAATGCCCTAAACTTTAGAGAAAATAATTACACAATAATAACAGAAAACATAATTTTCATTATGTTCAATTTAATCTCTACAATAAGGAGATGAACATATACTATTGAATCCCATTTCTTATTCTAAACCAGCCATTTATTCTCACTGGATTAGCAATAAACACTTTATTCTCTTTAGTACAGAAACTGGAAAGTAGTGAATTTAAAGTCTTTCTGTAAAAGTGATTTATGATACTTAACACTGATGATCCTCTGTGTATTTATAAACTTAGTTTTTAATGTTTTATTTGTTGTCAATTGAAGGACAATATTTTAAAATTCTATATCATACATTCTTTTTTCATGACAATAGAGAGTAATTGCGCTGGGCACTAGACCATATTGCTTTGTCCCAGTTTCAGTGAAGATAGAGTTAATTTCTTCTCAGTAGCTGTTACCTTGCTGTTGTCATGGAGATGGTGGTATGGCTGCAATGGATGCTGGGAGTTTCCACCTGTGCAGTGGATCATGGGAGTCAAAACTGGAACTCTCATGGCGCGGATGTAGGAGCAGCATGTATTGTCATTGTGTCTGCAAGAGTTCTGCTGCAATTTTCTGGAGTTCAGCTCGAACCTCTCAGGGGAAGACTTTACACACAGAGGCCTTCTTCCCTCTTTTCCACCTGAGAAGNCGAGGGTCTCTGTGCAACCTTTTTACCCTTGTTGATGCTTCTCCTGGACTGACTGAGCTAGCAGGACCAAGAACCAACCCAGGCATCGCATCAGATAACCCTAAGGGATGTTTTCTTCAAGTATCATCAAATGTTTTTCCAGCAACCCTCTACAGTTTGGTTCTGTTTTCATGCACAGTATAGCTTAGCACAGAATGTTTCACAGAAGTTAATTTAAATGAAAAACATATCTTTTCCTGTGTCCAAATAAATGCACAGCTAGCTAGACAGAGAGTTAGGGATATAGGTAAGTATGAAGAGAACATGGTTCTTTGTTAGCTGCCTGTGACTGATAACCATTTGAAACAT
>WEIV01004910.1:174237-203397 GCA_013390005.1 Calyptomena viridis
TGGTGGCGAGTCGGGGCAGGTGGGGTGGGGGGGTGGGGCGGTGGGGGCTATTAAGTTTCCAAGAAAATTCTCTCTTTGTTTTCTTGTGAAGTGCCAAGGCTGAAGAGGGTGAAGTCTAAAGTCATTACTTCAGGACAAATGGTAGAACAGATGAAACTGATTTATGGTCTCTGGCACATTTTGCTGGTACTCAGCTTCAGGCGGGCAATGTACCATTTTTCTTATACTTTGCTTGGGGAGGGGACAGTTACACTGAAAGTTAGTGGGGCCATGAATTTATACAATACAGCACTGCAGGATGTATACTGTACTGTAGTTGTAGCTCTAGTGTGGTCAGGCTTTTGCAGCAAATCTCCGAAATCTTACAACAAAGATAGTTGGTTCATGTTGTGGAGTGGTCTCAAGGCACTTTAAGGACTTCTTTAAGATGAACCTAAACACGCTCCAGGAACGTATCTAATGCTCTCCTGCTGCAGTCAGTCTGTCTAAGGGACCAAACTTTGTCCAGTCTAAAATAAAAGCCATCTGGAATGTGCATAAAGTTATGACATTTGCAGCATCAACTCTGTTGTCTATGCATATCCATCCACCTTGACTTGTCTGCACTTCTATTCCCTCTCTCACTGCTCTTTAACAGCTATCACTTCAACATTACTAGATGTATGCCTGTATGCTGTCACCCACAACAGCCTGGAAACTTCTAAGACTCCATTCATTGTGACCTCTCACACCCCTTCAATTATTTATCTGGGAAATATCTACAAAAATATAGCTTTAAAAATGAAGAGAAACAAACTGGTTTGACAGAAAGACAAAACATATGCGTATAAAACCAAGAAATTAATGGCCCTATCAGAGTTACTGAGCTTGATTCTTCACTGGCTAGCATGTTTTGAAGCAGTTGACAGCTAGGCAAACAAGTATAAAATGTTACTAAATCCAAATTAGAATGTCTATACTTAATTTGAACTCAGTTTATAAATGACTCCACAAAACGCTCAACAATGGAAAATGAAACTGACTATAATTTCCCCTGCTGTCATCACACTATTTCAGACATTCATGACCTTGTAAAATATGCAGTTCTTTTTCATACATGCAAACTAATGAAAAAGAAGTGCATATCAAATGAGAAAAGAAAAAGGCTTCATACAAAAAATGATCTGGAGACCATAAGTAAAATCTTATTGTACTCAAGTAAGAATTTGAATAAGCAAACCTCTATCATTGCCAGTGATCTAAAAGCATATTAGAACTGATTTAATTTTTTTTCCTACAGGGTTTATAAGTTCTTTTTTATTTAGTATTTTTTATAATGCCTTTCACTAATTTTTACTTTTTTGTCTATCTGAACATATTTCTAATCTGTGTAAATATGGTTACTTTTCAAATTTGCATAAGCAAATTTCTCATTTCGAAGTTTTAGGAGAGTAAACAGGATACATATACATGTTATTAGTATTTTAATCCTAAAATAGAGAAAAACTATTTTAAGAGGAGTAGTAGGCTTATGAAGGGTTTTCTTTTTTAACAATAGATCTTGTACAACTCTGGAGAATCAGAACTCAAACTCATCTTCAAACACTTACATCTTGCAAACTCATCTTGCAAACACACTCTATTTAAATGGGTGTCAGAAATGTTTCTTTTCAAAACAATTTCTGAAAAATTTTTAGAAATCAGTTATTATTACCAGCCTGTATGTTAAATCTTAAAAGCTAGAAACAAGGATTTAAAGTTATGATTCCTTCTTGAACCTCTTCAGACAGAGTTCAGAGAGCTTGTGCCCTCAACTATTGTTCCCTAAAAGACCTTTACAGGAAAACTCCATTTATTTTGCACAAATGCTGCCAGACTTCATTTTGCAAGGTAACCCATGTAATTTTCAGGTTTAGAGCTCCACATATCCTTTTGTGATGCAGAATTTTTTTCTGAGTTTTAAAGTGAAATACATGACAAAATATGTTTAACAAGAGAGGAGAAGAAAACAAACAAACAAACAAAGAACTACAAACAGATCAAAAGTAACCAACATGAAAGATAATTTCCTCTCTTTATTTCTAGAGTACCTGTTTGCCTGGATCAATTAATACATTTATTACTTCATATGCTGAATACAATCAATTCATATAGATTCTGTCTTCCATTTTAAGAAAAGGATAAGAACATTTGAAATCTGGCTTATTTAGCTTCTGTTTATTTCACTGAAATGAAACTAATTTCTCTCTCAGGAGAGAAAATTGGCCAATATTTTATATATATGTATGTTGGATTTGCTTGGCAAGATTTTGGTAATTCAAAAGGCTACAGAGGTGGCTTCTGTGAGAAGCTGCCAGAAGCTTCTCCTGTGTCTGGTGGAGCCAATGCCAGACAGCTCCAAGGTGGACCCACTGATGGTCAAAGCCAAGTTACGGTGGTAGCAGCTCTGGGATAATGTATTTAACAAGGGAAAATTATAAGCAGGAATGATGCAATGGCAAGTAGAGTCAGTGAGAGAAGCAACTCTGCAGGCACCAAGGTCAGTGCAGAAGGAGGGGAAGGAGGTGTTCCAGGTGATGAAGCAGAGATTCTCCTGCAGCCCACAGTGAAGGCCATGGTGATGCAGTCTGTGCTAAACTTTCCCAGAGTGTCTCCAAAATAAGCATTAACTCAAATAATTTAAAATTAGAGCTAGAAATCTAAATCCAACAACAGAGGTAAGATTTTTACTGCTCCTGCAATGCCACCTCAGCCATCTAACAATCTAGAAGCAACTTTTGTGGACACATTCCTAAAAACTACAGCATTAGTTAACCATCACAAGAAATAATAGATGTATCATATTTGAAGGTTACATGCTGATGGAAGATGGAAAGTTTCAACATTTTTAGGAGATGTTACCAGATTACTACTAGATGAAAGAGTATGATCTATATCATTGAGGAGCACAAGGTGTGTGGTTTAAAACAGATTATGGCAGACCACAAACTTTCTGGATCATTTTCTCTCCTTTACTTTTGCAATAATTTGTCATTCAACCCATCGGATCTGTGATGTCCTTCTCTGTGTCATGCACTGGATGCTGAACTCCCGCAGATTTACAAAATCTAAACATTTCAAACTGCTTTTAACCAGTGGAACTTAATCATTACCCAAAATCTTAGCTTCTAACAGGTTCTTTGCACTCCTAAATTAGCTTCCTGGGGTACAACCAGATAATTTCAGGAATGTCTATCCCATCACCCTCTCTATCCACGTGTCCTGCATAAGGAGTTACCTCTGCAGGATGAAGAGAACTCTTTTACAGTCCAGTTCCATGCAGCTGTCTCTCTAGTTACTTTATTTCAGCTGGTATCCCTGTGATTTCCAAGGAAAGGAATGGGTATTCCTTTGGCCAATGGATGGATTCAATGTGGATCCATCTGCATGACCTGCACTGTATAACCTGTGTAGCAGTGCAAATAGATGAGACCAGTTTCGTACAGTAAAATAACTTGAGCTGAAAACCTGACATCCACAGTATATAGGCATAATTTTTTTTTTGGGGGGGGGGGGGTGGTGTTTGTGTTTGTTTGGTGGGGTAGCTCTAGACTGGCTCCAAGGACTGAATGTCCACTTGCAGTCAGGGTGCAGTGGGTGAGATCCTGGATCATATCTGCTGTGTAAAATTTTCAGAGAGGAATCCAGTTCAGGCACCCTGAGGCAGCTCTACACTGTGAGCTAAAGCTTAGTAAGTGGGATCAGCTGGGACATTCATTTCAAAAGCTTACTAAACACTGATCCAAACCAGAACACATGTAGATCTGCCCTCTCATATCTACTGAAAATGTGACAATAAAGGCAGAAGAGCTAAACATGTTGCAGGATCCTGAAAGCTCACAAGGTTAGGACAAAACAGGAATCTAGTAGGAGGAAATAGTTTCAAGCTCGTGTGCGTAGACCTGGCAGGTCTATTTTTAAAGACAGACTTTCTTTCCAGGAAAAAAATGATCTATGCTGTTGCAAGCCTTAATCCATCCCTACACATAATCTCAGTGCAACTGCCTCTTTCCACCAAAGAATTAAACACAAATCTCGTACCTTTAGCTGTTCTCCCTACACATATGCCAGTCACTTTATTCAGTATTAGACATATACATAATAAAATTGCTCTCATAACTGTTGACTTTTACTGCAGTACTGTCATCGTTTATGACAGGATATGATTTAATACGGGGGCAATGAGATCACAGAAATTGAATAAAAAGATAAGAACTTTTATTTGGAAAATATGTATCTCTATATAAATTAATATATATTTATATATAAACTTGCATATAAAATGAAAAATTGTATTAAAGAGCAGACAACTGTAAGAACTACAAAACAGGAATTCTCAGAGGTTAAGTGATTCAGCTCAGTGATTCAGCATTAGTTGCCACCAGTAGGTGGTGGCAGGTGGCTTGAGATTGTGATGACTTACGGTGGTCAAAGGGGGTAATGGAGGAGAGGAAGGGACCTGGGAGAGTGAGGCAGATGGGTTTCTGAGGAAACTGGGGTTTTTGGAGGTGAATCCCAGGGAAGGGAAGCCCTGGGGCAGGGGGAGTTGGAGGGGTTCAGGAGAAGGGAGAGGCCACAGGGTTGTGGAGGAGTGTCTGGTAAGCAGGCAGGGGGGTCCCGAGGGGTGGTGATGAATCCTGGGAATGAGGCTAGGGTTAGCTGAGGAAATCCTGGGGGACTGGAGGGAGGCCTGGAGGGTCTGGAGGGGTGCTTCAGGGGACAGGCACAGAGGGTAGGCATGGGTAGGGAGGGTTCTGGCCAACCAGAGATGAGTTGTGAAGAAGCAGTTGAGCCGATGGCTGGAAACAGCATAGCCTGCTGTTTGGAGCAACCTCGAGGCCTGTCAAGATGGTGGCAGTGAGGCAGCGGCAGCCACAGGTCCTCCTCCTGATCCAACGTGGTCCAAAAGAGCCGTGAGGGCTGCTGGCAGCAACTTTTTACACAGTTTTGGGCCAATCCCATAGTTCCTCAGGGCTGCACATGTGTAATTGCCCGGGTTCACCTCTTCTTCCTTCCCTGGTGAGGTGTGGTCTCCTCTTCTACTGGACTGCTGTTGTTTCCACCCACTTCCCGAGTTTGTTCAGAGGGAAAATTTCTTTGTTCGTCAATCGCATGGTTGAAGATGGTGCCTGCCTTCCTTGCCAGTGGCCAGTGCCACCTCGTGTGTGCCATGACAGTCGGGGCCACCACTGCCATGGGCAGGCATGGCAGCAGCAGGAACCACAGCAGTGACAGAGGCCAGCAGCTGTGTCGCCTCCCCAAGCTGCAACCGGCATGGAGCCATGAAGGCACAGGGGCTCCGCCGCTGTGAGCAGGCACAGCAGCAGGAACTGCAAAAGGTGTGGAGCCCCCCTGCCTCACTGCTGGATCAGTGCCTTGAGGCCGGGGCGGCAGGGCAGGGGCAAGCTCCCTGGCTGGCACTGTGGAGCTGGGAGCAGCAGTCTGGCCATGGGGGAATCAGGGGGAAAAAACCAGGAGCTGGGCTCCAGGACGAGGGACAGCAGTGCCCCCCTACCTGCACCACCCAGTCTCCAGTGGTTCTGCCTTTGATGGCAGAAGCGACAAAAACTCAGCATGGTGCTGCATGCTACCACTCCGAGCTCAGACATGGGTGGGCGCGGCACCCTCCCTGACCAGGCATCTGCCAGCACCGGCCTCCACATGGGCAGGTGCTTGCACGGATGTGTGGCCCAGAGATGTGCCTCGATCTTCGGTGGGGGGGAGTCTTGCGGGGTGCACAGGGTGGCCACAAGGACATGCCTTGCTCCACGATAGTGGGTGGCTTGTGGGGTGGCCATGGCCCCACCAGCACCAGCTTCCACCTCTCCTCCTTTTCTTTTCCCAAGGTGGTCCCTGCACAGGTGAAGGTACTGCGGTAGAAGCATCTGCCACTGAGCCCGCAGCGAGCCCTCCCCTCCCCTCAGAAGTTATTTATTTCTCAGGTAAAAAATAAAAGTTTTTTGAAACATGTGGCCAAAGCATAACAAATACTTACGGGTTGACAAAATACAACCTGTAGTGTCTCGAACCCTAAACTGATTTTAAAATCCAGCACCACTGTATACAAGTTACCTAATTCCACTTCAAACTAAATATTATCCACCCTGTAGTAAGCAGGTTTTGTTCTCTGACTGTCAGCTTTGCGGTATACAGCAAAAAATTAAAGTATCAGGTGTGTGATGACATTCTAATCCTTTAATCTCTGAACCTGTACCTGATGTATGCATAAACCTTACTTTACTGTGTTCCTTAGAAACTATTCTGTAGCCTTTCTACTCAAAACTCCAGGAAAAACTTCTTTTTGGTGTTTTCTTATTTTGTAATGCTTAAGAAAACATTAACATTAACTAAAAAATTAAATACAGTTGATCTTTTAGTAACCACATTCACTTCCCCCCTTAAAGACTCCCTGTGGATCACTAAAGGAGGTAATTTCTTTATCTGAAGGACTGCATTTTGTATATCTTAACTCATTATATTCACACTGCAGACAGAGATCTGAAGACTCAAGTTCATGCCACAGCCAAGAAGGAATGTATGAACACCTGGTGACATACAAACTGTTGGGCCCAGTCAGTAACACAGATCTGGACAGACCTCTGACTTCAGTTTCCATAGAAATACCATTTCAGATTTTTCTTCCTCTAAAAAGTAGAAAATTTCTAATTTTCCACTTACATATTTGTGAGAGTGTACAAATATTTTTCCTATGCAGAACTGATTTATGCAGCACATCTATATTTGGCAAATGTCTACCATTGAGTATGAAATAATTATCGCTTAAAATCTAACTTAAAAAAATATTATACTTCATACTCTTGGGTAAACTCATCTGGCAATTTCAGAGAAAAAAACAGAAATACTTTTGTTATGCTGCATTGAAAAACATAGATATAAGAAAGTGAGTTATTGAAGATCCAGCACAGGCAATTAATAAAAAAAATCGAAGTGTAACCTAAAATTTGAGACCCTCAGAACTTAGAGTCTATGGTATCTCTCTAAATCTAGTCATGAATTTTGTGTAGAAGATGAGCACTTTCCCCTTGGCAGTGCATGCTTTTACATTCAGTGCTAATCACATGCTATATTCATCACCACATGCAGGCTCCATCGTGTGCTTATATTGCTGGAGAGAGTAATTAAATGCAATGACATTTTGCTTGTGATTTGCTGGAGATTTTTTTGCATGTCTTCTTTGCTGCCTTCTTCTATTAGTTGCTACTGTCTTCCACTGAACACATAATTTTCCCATAAGGGAAGTATTAGACAAGTGAAATGATTTATAAGGACTGTTTGAACCTTTCTGTATAACCACAACCACAAATCAAGATAAATGTAGTGTGTGAGTGTAAGAAAGTGTGTAATGCTTAGTGAAAGTTAGTGTTCAGAAATTTCATTATAAACAAAGCAGAATAACCAGAGGAAATTGTGACTAACAATAATCTTTTGCTTCTTCTTATTTATCTTTTTTTTAATTGGTATTTCCTTCAGGCAAAAATGAGTCAGATGATGATGAAAACATTTGCCTTGGATTCTCCTCTTAGAGTCCACAGCCTAAATGTCAGAGCAGTTATAAAAACAAATCAAAGATTCACATCTCTAGTGATGCTTAGCATCTGTTGTTTTGTTACAACTCTTGCACTTAGGAAATGCAATTAGAAGAAAATAATGTGCAGTCCTGGATTTTCCTAGTATTATTACAGTATTAGAAATATCATCATTTATTGCTGGTTTTGATGACAATACTTTCTCTGGTGTTAATTATTACTTGATATATACATGTATATACACATACGTAAGAAACTACAAGCTATTTTTGACTCTAAATGTATTATTACTATTGTAGCTAGTACAATAAGCTAAGTGATATTTCAGTCAGTCTTGTATCTGTGTTACACTAGGTTAAATATAAGGATGTTCAACACTGGTATATTTGTATGTTTATGGTATTAGTGGTTAATAATGTTATCTACATAAGTAAAATTAAGCACAAATGAGTTTGCATAATCTAGGCTTGCATAAGCTGGTGTGTGCCAGAAGAGGATATGGATCTAGTAAAAAATGAACATTTTGGACATGGATATATAAAATTTTCTTACATAATTTCATATACATACACTATGAAAAAAATCTGCATGTCTCTCAAGCTTTCACTAATTGTGTATGCCTTATTATTAGCAATATGATAAAGTTTTCTTCAAGTTGTTAATAAATACAGAATTATTTTGGGATTTCACATTTTAATGATAATCCTATAACCTCCAAATCTGTTTATGTGAAATATTACGGAGTGGCTGGTTGATAGTTTACCAGTTCACCACATGGCAGAACTCAGATATGTGGGGAAAAAATACTTCATTTGAGAATGTAAATCAGTGCAATAACTCCTATAGGTTTTTTTTTTTTAATTTTAAGGGTAAAATTCTCCTCACATTTCCCCAGGTTTTAAACAAGAGATATCATGCTGACTTCAGTCAGCTCTCCATTTCACAAATCTTCTCAAGGATGGAGAACATGGAATCCCAGATGATGTGGTATTATCAATGCTGCATTATTGTGGTTGCAATTGGTACCTCTTGTTCTTCTACCCTCAGCAGTCCCATAGCAGAAGGGTCCTCTGAGAGACCAGGCAAGGTATTTAACCATCTAATTTCCTCTGTCTCCACAGCAGCTATCCCAAAAGCCCAACAATGCCCTTTTGGGTCCTTGAGGTACCCTCTTCTGAAATAATCTATGCCAAGTATACACAGGGCCTTTGGGCCAGTCACAATGAGTTGTTTTTGCTATTCACTTCCAAACAGGCTCACTTCAGCTTCCAATACGGTCAGCTATTGAGATCTTCCCGTCACTCCAGAAACAGAGATGGTTTCTGCTCTTAAAAGTCATCAGGGGATATTCTTCACTGGTTTCAACTTAAGCTTTATACTCTTATGGCTTTGATGTGCTGGGCCATTGGCTCCACACAATCCAATTTTCCCTTTACCCCACCTAGCTGGAAGCAGGGCTCCTCCGGTTCTGGTCATGGTACTCATTGCTCACTTCTTGAAAACGTGAACTGGAGCTCCCTTTGAGAGGATTGGACATAACATAAAATAACATAAAATTAATTCTATCCTGGCTCAAATCATGACAAGATATAGGGAAGACACAAATCTGCTGGACAGCATGAAAGAAAATAGTAGATTAAATTATTGTACTGTTTCAGTTTGTTGGTGAAGTCTTTAATCATATCTCAGGCTCCAGAGTTGTCACATTTTAGAGTGTGACACAGAGTAGTATGCAAGAGCACAAAGAGCATTCCTTTTTTACAAGAAAAAACCCTAACTCAGCACTTAGCTCCTTCTGGGTCTATCATTGACAGGAGCCTACTAGAATTGCTGAAATGCCTACAGAGAATATGTCAAGTCCTCAGTGTCAACTTTCCCACTTTTCTTCCCCTATGGCGCTGAACTCTTTGTGCGTGTTCAATGAATACAAGTGTCATGTTGTGCATGACAGTATGGATGGATAAGTTACCAAAGCCTAGGGAATGATGTATTGCCATAGAGGATATGTGGGCTGTAGTGTTCTGTGTGGTTCCATGGGTCTGAGCAAACCAGGACCACGTCAGATATCATCCAGCTCTTTCATATTATTTAATATTGTTTAATTTTTTTCAAGTACTTTTAATGTATTCTCATTATTTCTTTACCAACATTTTAAATTCATAGTGAAAGCAATTTAGATTATCAGGCCCCCCCAAAAAAAACAAAACCCAAACCCCAAAACAAATTAGTATGGGTCAGATCCTAAGCTGGAAAAAAGTAAAAATTATGAATATGTGATGATCGTGCCTGACGACATTTTGATCTGCTCAGACTTAAATGTCACATTACCAAAGAAAAAAACAGAAGAAAGGCTTTGCAGAGAAGATGAGAACCCTTAGTATATGATGTAGACCAAAATGGATGACAGTGCCTTACTCAGCTAAACAGTTAGAATTATTAATTTAATCAAGATTGAAGATACATTCAAGATACTTTTACCATGTCCCAATAAAAGTACTTAAAATTTAAACATATATTTTCATTTATGGCAAATGGGAAAACAATTATGTGTTTTATTTTAGTAACTGAGATTATTAAAATAGAGCGATATCTTCCCGGTTTAAAATTATGTTTTCAAATTCCTCTCAATAAATGAGAGTCAATTTATATCTGTTCAGACATCTTTTGCCTGGAATTGTTTTATACCTTGAATAAAGCAGGCAATACTTCTAATGAGTATTTTCTTAGGAGGAAATATACTGTGCTGTATCCAACACCTGAAGAGAAGCAAGGCTGCTGCAGCTCCATGCCTGTAGATCCAATCTGTAACAGTATGTCTGCGGTAAGCACATGGACACAGACCACCCACATACAACATAAATATATACACAACCATTCAGATCACAGAGAGATACAGAGAGCATTCACATGAGCATAGCACCAGTGTCTGTGCTTCTCTTACATGTGGTGTCCTTCAGATTGCACAATGTTAGAATGTATTTCAGAGTGAAGACTGCACCTCATATAAAAATGCAGTATGTCGAATACGTGTTTTGGTGGTCTGAAGTGTAAAAGTTATTCACAAAAATCTACCAATAAAAAAACCTGTACGTAAGACTTGCATTATTCTACATTCACATATATCATTTTACACAGATACATGAACTAGTGTCAGATGTGCCACGCGATCCACAAGAAAATACCCTATTGTTATTGATCATGCAGGGTAGATAGGTACTCTGTGACAGAAAGAGCACTGCTTTTAGTTGTTTGTCCACATTTTACTGTGTGTTCACTCAATGCATTTTGGGTTTATTTTTCAGGAGAGGTGCCTAAGTTAAATGATACATATCTGTCTGCTTTTTCTGGTTCCTGTACTTCTGGTCAGGTGAAAACTTCCAGGGTGAGAGGGACTATACCCACAAGATCTCTGCAGTGCAGTACTTTTGGTGACAGTGAATAAACTGGTCATGAGAGCCCAAGATAAGCATGTGATCCAGTCCCATCACAACAACAAAAAAGACTTTACAATAGTGTAGATCAGAAGCGAATATTGAGTGTTTGGGCAGAGGTTAGCCTTGACTGGCTACCAAAGTCAGAAAACACAAGAGAGTGAGCTAAAAATATGGAGACTGACTTCAGCTGTCTTTTCTTCATGCCCTGTGAGGTAACTAGAAAGACTGAACCGATTAGCACAGACTTGCTTTGGATCTGTTTCAAAGAAAAAGAAAAATAATTGCAAGTTATTGACTCAGTTTCTGGTAATTTCAAAGAAAATAGTGCCCAAAATTACACTATTCCTAAGTTCAGTGGTAAAGTTTACTGAGAAGCCACAGTACTTAGCTGATAGTTTGAAAACACTGTATTTGAAATGTATAATGGAAAAGCACAGCACATAAAATGCATAGAAGAGATCCTGTTCATTCACAGAGCAGTTTGGCAGTACATTGCCTATGCCCAAGACCTGATGCAGTCATATTAAATGACATTGCTATGTGTCTGTATGTACACGTATGATGCTCTTAGGAATCTTCTTTGTCCATCTCTATTGCCATTTGCTGATAAAATTAAAAATGCTTGTAACAATAACTTTTTGTTAAAAGATAAAAGAACTGATTGGAAGAACTGAAAGCAACTTCAAAATGTTGCATCTGAAGATACTCCCTGAAGCAATGCAGTATCATATATTGCAGATAAGATCATCACCAGGGACAGCATATGGAAATTAAGATGTTGCAAGTGTATTTAGTGGAGTAGTGTTTAAATTCCAGCTGTAGAATGAAATGGTTTCTGATGTTTTACAGCATCTTGAAACAATAAGGTACTCAGAGTCCAAGTGACACTCTATAGTGATTGGCATACATTGTATGTCATCTCTCTTTCCATATATTTCTGAACTAATAATAAGCTGGAACAATTTACCTATGTGTAATACTAAATAATTGAAAAGCTTTACTAGGTAGTGTTTACAAAACTTCATTTTCTACCCAAGTGCTTAGTTATATAAGAAAATAGAGAAGAGCAGACTCTAGCTCTTTATTTTAATCTTTCAAAATCCATAATAATGAGAAATGCATAATTTATATAGTGTCAAATGTTTTTTTCTACTAAGTATGCTATTTTCTTTCAGCTTTTGGCCAAGAAAGAAAACAAAGAAGCTCTTGCCAGTTTACCATTAAACTGAGATTAGATGTTTGCTCTGGGCAACGGCTGTAAACAAGCCAAACAAGATACAAACAGGTCAGTTCTGGCCTGCCACAGCAGGTTTTATATGAGCTTACTTTTTGCAGAAGGATAGTGTAAATAACCTGATAATAACACTAAGAAGAAAAGAAGCTTCCAGAGAATCCAGATGGAGCTGTTCAGAGGACTAGGCTTTTTTTTCCCAGAACTGACTAGATTTGTTTTGGGAAGGGCCCATCTCATAGAATCACAGAATATCCTGAGTTGGAAGGGATCCAAAAGGATCATCAAAGTCCAACTCCTGAGGAAAGGTAATGGCATTGAAGTGTCACGTGGAATAAAAGTTAAAGATATACTGTTGTGCTTGCATCTAAAGAGCCATTAGTAGCATTTGTGCACCAAAGGCTTTCAGTGATCAACTGAGGATCACCCACATGCATGCTGCATGTTCTCAACACATCTGCTCTGCTTCTCTTACTTGTGCTTGTCCCTTTCACCTGAGCAAGTGACTAGAATTATTTAATTGCATAGTTATCTTACTGTTTCTATTCATAGTCAATGTATGCCTTCCTTACACACTGATTATAGCTGTTACTGTACCTCAGCATTGCTGAAGACCCTCAAAGCATTTTGAATTAGGGACTGCTGATGGAACACAAAGTGCAAATTTTCCCCCTGTCATGCAACTTGTTTCAAACCACATGGAACCTTGCTTTTGCAGCAAACAAAGAAGAAGGTAACATTCCTTTTTTTCTTAAAAAAAAATTAGCATAAATTCCACACTTGTGCTGATATCTCTTGGGTAAGGGATTTCCTTGACTCTGCGTGTGTGTGTGCGTGTGTGCATGTGTATGGGATGTCAATAACTCCTCAATGTTGAATGACATTTGATAAATTACAGCAATTAGCAATCACTTTGCATCAATCACTGGATACTAATGTTGCTACAACCACAAAGTATGGCAAATGTTAGTAACCATCAAATTGTGTATCTCATGCTATTTAAATTCTTTTTGGCAACCATCCAAAGTACTCTGTGACTCTTCTGGCAACCAGTATGTGAAAGCAGACCCAAACAGCAATTCAGAAATCACACAACTCAGCCTACCATTCCTCAGTAATGTAATACATTCAAGACTGCATTGAGGATATGATGGCACCCATTTTCTTTGGGAAATTATTCAAGAAAATAGGAAAGTGCTGCTGGGAAGTGTGAAAGTTTCCTGAAAAAATGGCCATAACGTTACCAGATAAAGACCTGAAGGAATTGACTTTGGAATGGATAAAGGAATCTGATGTAATATGCAATTATGCCATGTCCTATGAAAGTATCCAATTAATTACATTAATTAGAATAATTACAATAGGTGAAGGTATATATTGGACTATAAGAAATAGCTACTAGTCTACCTAGATACTTAGAACAGATCCGTTTGAAGCCTTGCATTGTTTTTCTAATATGTATTTGCATATTTCTTTGTGGTTATTAAATTCCTGTTCATGGTGAGAAGTTCAGACACTAGCAAATAATTTACAACTGATTCCTTGTTCCTCTTGAAAAAACCTTAGGAGAAAAACTCATCCAGACCTATTCCTGGTCTCCTACTTTGAACTGTAAGCAATGGCATCAGTGGATCTTTATAGCAGTGTGATATTATGTGGTTCACACTTGGATTTACTCTGATAAATTTAGGTGAAGATCATGTACAGAGTATTTCCCTGAAAAACATAGGGTGTTCAATTTATTTTTGAAAGAGAGATTTTTCCCTGAATATCCTTGGGTATTTTTTATTTATCTATTTAGTGACACTTTAATGAGGTAATTTTTCCTGACATACTGAAAATTCCCAATACAGTGATTAACAAATAAATAGAAAAATATGAAACCAAATTCTTTATACATAGTATGGATGTTTTCCCCCCTTTTCCTGGAGTTCATCCATAAAGTTTTTCCTAAAAGTAGATATTCTCTACCAGACATATAGTATATCTGACATATAATAAACTATGTTCAGAAGCGAAACAAATACAAAACCCCGAGATAAAGAGAAACACAACAATAAATATACAGATCAAAGACTTTGAGATTTTAATGCTTACTCTTCCTTTGATGATAGAATAACTTTTTTAAAGTGTCTAGAATATTTATTCCCCTTAAACAGAGTGGCTTTTATTTTAGAGTGGTCAATTCAGAAAAGAAATAGAGGTCTTACCATACAAGACATACAGCTGTTGCTTTTTTACTTGCAACTGCAAGGAAGCAGAACTGTTCAAATTAACATAAATCTAAAAATAATTATATTGAAATACCCACACATAGTTGTAGGGAAAGGTGGTAAATGGTATCTGCAGATAAGAAATAGAAGTATAAGGATAAAAAAGAATGCTCACTGAGGATCTTCACTTTCTTTAGCACTGGAAATCCATCCTAAAGGTAAAAATGTGGATATAGATCTGCTGGTGTGCAGAGTTCTGGGACTAGCTATTGGCAAAATTGCTGTTTATATGTCAATCTTGATTCTGTTTAAACACTGACAGTCAGAGAGGTGGGGAGGCAACGCAGGAACTAAGGGCATAATAAATTGCTGGATTGTGTTAAGTAAAATTAAGTCCCTTTCAGAAGAAAGTTTTTTTTGAGGATTGGTGGTTAGGAAAATACAGGCTGTAGCCTTTGGAAAGAAAATCTGCACAAATATCTAATGCTTTTGATGCAAGGCAGAGAATTTTTAATGTGCTGAAGTTCAGTGCAGGAAACAGCCACAGGCAAAAAATGGCAGCCTGAAGCCCTCCATCCATTTCTGACTTTGTCAGATCTCCCCCTAAGTATCTTTACCTCACACAAAATGTTTATTGCGATTTCACAGAGTCAACACAAGGCAGATAAATTTTACTTTCAGTGTTCCAGCAGGGCACTTAAACATTGCCATTTATACACAATTTTGGTTATGCTGTAGTTCAATTGTATGAACATAGGAGTATAAAGGTGTGAAAATAAAACACTTCTTGAAGCTCTGTATGTGGCAGATATTTTCCCTGTATGCTCCATTCTTCCTGCACTGGTTAGTTGAGCTGATGCAAGCAGGAGAGGCTTGCTCAAACGGCAGCTGAAAGCTGGCAGCATAATCATTATGACTTAGTACTAAAGAAAAGCAATAGAAGCTCATGATCTTAGTAGTCATCACTGAAACACCATGGAGATGTGTTAGTTCATATCACCAGTGCAAGTCTTTCAGCTTGCCATGTCTTGGACTCCCATTTCTCTTCCCTCTGCCCTTCATCCTCTCATCATCATGATGGCTAAGCTTCGCAAACGAAGGTATGGGAAGGGCTCTACCCATGCTTGCTACAAGCGCACTGGTGGCTAAAAAGGCCAAGGCAGGATAGACAATCCAGGTACAAAAGGCACAGCTAAAAGTCTCCTTAGGTGGTATTGATGAGGCGTGGTTCTTTCTGCGATGTCTTTTCTGCTCAAGGCTAATTCTTTGTGAGTTTTCAAAGGAGGCAGCAGCATTGTAGGTGGTTTGTCTCCATAGTTCCCGATTTGAGGCCAAAGTAGACCACTGATGATGGTCAATATGGCCAAGACTGAGGTGTTGTTTCAAGGAGTCCTTGTATCTCCTCTTTGGGGCTCCTCTATTGCGGCAGCCGGTGGCGAGTTCACCATAAAGCACAATCTTAGGGAGGCGGTGATCCTCCATCCTGGAAACGTGCCCTGCCCAGTGCAGTTGCGTTCTCAACATCATGGCCTCAATACTGGTGACCTCTGCCCATTCAAGGATGGTAACATTAGTCCGTAATCAGTCCAGTGGATGTTTAGGATTGTACGGAAGCAGAGCTGAGGAGAAGTCGTAGATGACAGCGATAGATGACCCATGATTCAGACCTGTATAAAAGAGTAGACAGTACAATGGCTTTATAAACACTAATCTTAGTGCTTTTTCTCAGGTGTTTATTGCACCAGACTCTTTTATAAAGCTTCCTGAAAGCTCTGTATGCCTTTGCTAGCCTGTTATCTCTTTACCAATCCTACCATCCGAGGAAATGATACTTCCTAGGTAGTTGAACTGCTGGACTGATCTAAGCTCTGATTTACCTATGGTGATGTGAGGAGGATGGTAAGGACCTTGAGGTGCAGGTTGGTAAAGAACTTCAGTCTTCTTCAAGCTGCCTTCCAGCCCAAAAAGCTCAGCAGCCTCTGCAAAGCAAGATGTTAAGCTCTGCAGAGCTGCTTCTGTATGCTTCTTCCACTATGGTAATAACATATCTCATATTTGGAGAAAAAAATCTGCTTATGGCTTCTCATGTGTAAAATTTTGGACTGGGCAGAGCAGTAGAGCATGGCAGTGTTGTTTGCTCTAACAGAGGTTGTCCCTCTTCTTGGTGCGTGGTCCCCAAGGGTTCCACCTGAAAGAGCAAGGCTCTGTGGCTGCTCACGCACCCTGTGGGCAACATGGAGCTGTGAAATACCCTTAACACCTTTCTCTTCCTGGCTGGCCATGAGATTTACTGCTTTGGGTCTCAAATGTAAAAGTCTAGCTCCGATGAGAAATCTTTTCCTGAACAATGCCACAAAGGAATGCAAAGCTGTTCAGGCAGTGGAGAAGTTCCTACAGTTGTTCTCTGGTCTTTTACTTATAAAATGCTGCCAGAGGAAACACTGAGAATAGAGAATTCTTTCTGCTTAGCTGATAAAATGAAGAACTTGCACCAACGAGTTTAGTTAGAGATAGCAGAACAGTATTGATTTTGATGCAGTTTTTTAGGGGTTTGCTTTTCAAAATGAGGGAGGGAGGAGAAGATATCACCTTCATGGGTCCTATCCATATTTTTTTCATTTTTTTAAACCCAATTCTAAGTGAAAAAAATTAGTAAGTGAAAGTACTTTATTAATAAAAATGTTAGAAAAAAAATCCAAAGTTTTCTACCCTTTTCTAACTGTGGTATTGATCAAATTCAGTTTCAATTGAGAACAATATTGTTCTTCTGGATACCATTTTTCTATATTTGCAAAATAATTTAATGGTGAACACTTTTTACTCAAAGCATTGAGCACAAATGTGAATTTACTAAACACTGATTTTGTTTATATTTAATTTAAAGATGCTTATTTATTTTGATTTTATTTGAAATTTGATGAGATTTATTTGCAATGATACTCAGATTCATGTTTACTCCATTACCCTTCACTTTCAGTACATCTGCCTCTTGCCTTTATTGGTTGAATTGGAAAGAGAAGTTAACTGAAATGTGAGAACTTCAGAATTCTGGTGAGCCTGACATTCCAGCTTCTGGTCAGGTCTGCTGGTTTTCCTATATCTTTCTGAAGTTCTGCTGAAAATAAAAAACATTTGCAGACAATAGTGTTATGAGATTTAGTTTGAATTCCACATCAATTTCAGGCCTTAATTTATAACTCATTATTTTCTGTCTGAATTCCCTCAATCAAAATTACTTTTCAACTTCATGTAGTGTGTTATCACCTGTAAGAAGCCCAATGCCAACC
Organism: Calyptomena viridis; assembly: GCA_013390005.1. NCBI lineage: Eukaryota > Metazoa > Chordata > Aves > Passeriformes > Eurylaimidae > Calyptomena > Calyptomena viridis. The sequence continues at coordinate 191,968 of WEIV01004910.1, forward strand.
ATTGCACCTGTACATCTACTACTTGACAAAGATTTTATTAAGCAAAATGGTAATGTCTGTGAGGCTATAGTTAAAGATTGTGACTCTCCATAATATAGATTCTGAAATTCACATTTTCATTGTTTTTACAAAATATCGTTGCTGCACAAGACATAGCATTAGGTCAAAGAAAACCTGTCAGGATAAACTGGAAAGATCCTTTTTTTTCAAGGTTGTGACAGGAAGATAGTCATGGAAAGCTTTAATATGCCAGGCAAACCCTAAACCAGCCATGCTTTGCTGGGGCCGATGTTACCCAAACTCCATGTTTAAGCTCAGCTGCAGAGACTTAGTCAGTGACAGCCTTCCACCCTTTAATTATTTTCAGAAAAAATTAGGCTTTTACCTGTTGTGTGACATGAGTGTGGACCAAGATGTGGAAATTACTCCTGAGAATAAACAGAGGAAACAGAATGAGCTAAAGAAAGACATGAAGAGGAATCACAAGTGTGTCTTAATGGATGATTGTTGAGATCTAGTTGTTGTATAAACATTAGCATTTATCTGAATGATAAAATACCAGAGTGGATCATGCATGTGTGTGCAGTTATCCTGAAAAACATTGCTTTCTGGAGGCTTGGGTTTTGTGAGAAAAATAAATATACATGCTTTGCACATGAAGCTAAGTAAAATATAAAGTCTGAAATCTAAGATACCACATAAAACCTTTTGCATTAACCAGTCATTTCTGAAGAGGACAAAAAATATTGTCCTTTTTTCAATTATAACACTACCTAAACATTTTCAGTCAGTCTGGCGTGGAAGACATTTTAGGTTTTCGTGTGACTCCACTGACCTCAAGATGAATGGTATTTCTGTCAGTATGGAGATCACAGCCATGGTCAAAGCATTGTCACAATTATTCCTGGAAAAGTAAATAGCCAATGGCTGCATTACAAATGTCTATTTAAAGTCCAGAAAAAGATACAGTCTTTTGAATCCTAGTACATGAAAGAGAAGCTTCACAGGAGATTTAAGCATGTTCTGCTGCCAAAATGGTCTTACAGGTAATTTTCTTGTTTTAATTGTGTGCTTAATATTGCCTTTCCAAATATGATCGCAAGTAAATCCCCCTAGCCTCTCTGTATTCAATTACTCCTCAGTTCCATACCTAAACCCAGGCTCCATTATGATCTTTCAGACCAATTTCCTTGCAGTTACTCTGGGAAAGCCAACATGTCATTCTCTAAAATCTCTCCTTTCTTAGTGTTTTCTGCACTGCATAATTGACATGAGAATCCGGATCTACCTCTGGCATTACCTGATTCACACAGAGATTGAATTTAGCTGGCAGTAGACTGACTTAAAGATGATGTTGCCATCACCTTATTTTCTCAACTTCATATCCCTAGCGCAGGTCATTGCCTTTAAACACTAATAACAACAAAAGGGATGAGTATAAGTAATTTAAACAACCTCTCCTTTCACTTCTTTAAATTATTTTAAATAGCTTTATGTTGCCATCCACTTTTAATCAGTTCTACCAGAGTTTCATACTATTATTTATATTCTGTCTGTCTATCTATACCTCTCAGGGCAGAAAAAGTGAAAAGTATAAATCCTCTCAGTTTGTATTATGCAACTGTCTTCTTCTGGCAGCTGGCTCCAATGTGTATCCCTGTGAAGGTTGCCATGGAGACTCCAATTTAGAAGCAACTGGATTTGAGGAGAATTTCCAGCCCAGCAGTATATGAGAAAACAAATACTGAAATTGGAGTGGTGCACGCTCTTCAGATGGGAGTCAGTCAGGTCTGCTAGACCAGACTTGAAGTGAAGGAAGGATGTTTTTTGCACAAGTGATTAATTAACGCATTACAGTCCTCCTTATTCTTCTCTATCGTTTTGCTTTCCTCTCTAGCTGTTTTATGAAACAGAATTCATGTTAAATTATATCATTTTCTGACCAAATGATTGTAGCAGCATCCAATGTGTACACTTTCTACCTTCTTCCTGGAAGGGAGAGCAATACGTGCTCTGCCCTCAGGATGATAATTCATTAAAGCACTGTTTTGTACATCTGACTTTATAAGTATTTGTCTCCTGATAGGCAAAAAAAAAAAATTGCCTATTTCGAATTCTGTGCTTGAAAAAAATATGCCATGTTGTTTCTAGCCTTTCTCTCACAGAAGGCTTAGACAAAAATTATTGACTAAAAGGATCCAAGAAAAAAAAGTGGGAAAAAGCCTACTAGCATATTAACACAGGAAGCCAGCATTTATTATGTTATTTTTTTTTGCGAGATTAGTGGTAAACCAGTGCCCTAAGAGTAAGTAACTTATACAAGAAATCCTCTGTCTCAGCATTTCACAAGAGTAAGTTTATAGGTAAGACTCGTTTGATGATATTCTTTGAGGGATTCTTTTAACATTGATTTGAAGAGGTGTGTATCTGTAAACTTTCCATGTTTTGGTTTTTATAATTTTGTTTTTCAACTTAATATCCCATGAGTTTTGTTTCAGTTGGTAGATGATTGACAGAATTTTGGATTAAAAACTGCTGTTTTCTTGAACATTGTTAAGAAGAATAGGATGATATTGGAATGTAGTTTAAAAAAGTATAAATAACAGAAAAGTTGTTTTTTCCAGTGATACTATTTTGCTGGTGTTGACCTTAGTCACAATTTTTTTATATTAAAAAAACTTCTCTTTGACAAAGTTCTTTTTAAGAAAGAATGATGACTTATTTTCCTGACAGAAAGTAGTGCTACTTTATTAGCTATTTGAAAGAAATATGCACAGTTGGAAAATATATGTTGTTGGTCATATTGCTGGTCAATTAGCTCTGTATTATACCTTCAGGGAATGAAAGCTCTTGAAATCTTTATTGAGAATATAGTTGATACCAAAGACCTTGTAGTGGTTTGACCCTGGCTAAATGCCAAGGACTCACACACACACAGCCACACTCTCCCACTCCCCTCCCTGCAAACGGACAGAGGAGAGGAAAGACTAAAGTGTTGCACAAGTTTTGTGATAAGGACCATAAGAAACTCCTTATTAATTATTTCACAGGCAAAACAGGCTCCAATGTGAAATATTAAGGATTTATTATTATCAAAATCAGAGCTTAAGAGTGAGAAATTTGATAGATCTTACAGACACCTTTCTCCCCCCACCCCTCCCTCTTTCAAAGATCTCCCTTCTTCCCCCAGCAGCCTGGGAAGGCAGGAGTGGGGGGATTACAGTTAGATGTTGTTTCTGCCACTGCTCACAGAGGGACAGTCCTACACCTGCTTCCCGTGGGGTCTCCTCCACAAAATACAGTCTATCACAAAACTGCTTTGTGGGTCCATCCCATGAACAACAACTCTTCAAATGCTGTTGCCACGTAGGTCACCTCTCCATAGGTTGCAGTCCTTCAGGTATAACTGCTCAGTGTAGGTTTCCACGGTCCTCCCAGGAAATCCTGTTCCAGCGTGGATCTCCACGAAGTCACAGCCTCCTTCCAGCATCCATCTGCTCCAGAGTGGGGTCCTCCAGTCCTCCACGGGCTGCAGATGAATCTCTGCTCCCCATGGCCCCCCATGGGCTGCAGAGGAGACAACCTGCTCCACCATGGTCTGCACCACGGGCTGCAGGGCCCCATTCCGGTGCTTAAGGCATCTCCTCTCCCCCTCTTCCACTGACCTTGGTGTTATTCACAACTTCTCACTCTGCTCTTCTCTAAGTGACCATGTTTGTCTGCCCATACCTTTTTGTTTTCTCCTTCTTAAATCTGTTATCCCAGAGGCTTTTCCATCACTCCTCATTGGCCTGGCCTTGGCCAGCAGCGGGTCCAGCCTGGAGCTGACTGACATTGGCTCTGCTGGAGATGGAGAAACTTCCAGCAGCTTCTCAAAGAAGCCTCCCCATAGGTCCCCCCTCTAACAAAAAACCTGGCCACTGAAAACCACCACAGACCTCTACAGAGTGAGCTAGGAAGTTAAAGCTTCCTAAGAATGGAATCTGCCGAGCCTGCCACTACATGACTGAGCAACCTGGTGGACTAAGAGCTCCTTGGGTGGTGTGGTTACATCTATCACACTTCCAGCAGCAGGGAGAAGGAGTAGGGAAGGAGTGATCTTCAATGACCTGGTCCTACAGAAGAATCATAATTCCATATTCCTTTCGTCTCAGATCTTAAAACTGAGAAACCATCAGCCCCTGGATATTAGTGGGGCTTCTCTGTGCTGAAAATGTGCCCCAAAATGCCTCATCTTTCTTTGTAGCTTCCTGTCTGTCTCATATCAAGATACTGCACACCTCAGTGCACAATGACTTGTGGTCTTCCTACACCCTCGCCATGAAGTAGTAGTGGCCACCAGATCAATGCAATTCATGAGACACACAAGTAAAACAAAGCCAAATAGTTCCATACAAAACCCTGCTGTGTAACTGCATGTGAGGGGGCAGTTTAAATTCTCCCATAAGAACAATGTTGTTGTGGTTTTATGTGGCCTGGTTCAAAGTAAGAGCAGAGAGCAAATGGGTTAGAAAGCTATATAACCAAGATCCGCCTTCTATCAGTCCAGTACTCTAAATCATCAAATACTCTTTTATTCCATCAGAATTCTTTATATGATGGTTGGCATTCTCTTGGTAAATGATAAGTATGTTTGCTTTGACAGGAATGAAAGGGTCAAGATATTCAGTATTCTGTGCATAGTCAGGCAAAATCTAGAAAAGTGAAATGTAGAGGAAAGCAAGGAAGTACTTCTATGCCATTTAGAATTGAATTTCCTTGATTGCCCTTATCAGCAATACTGATGATGTAAAAATTTTTCTTCCATTGCCTACAAATGTAGCTTCATAATCTAAGATTTGAAAAAAACTCAGCAGATCATTGATTACTAACTGTGGGTAAATTCCGGAGATTTATTGGCAAGCACTGTATATGACCCCATTGCACAAAGTTTACTATGAAAGAAGTTTATAGGCACAATAAGGCTAGTCCAGAAAGTTTAGGATACATTAGTTGATAATGTAGTGGTATGTAACTTAAGTTTTGCTAGCTGAAGCATTCTGTGACTCCCTGAAGTTTTTGTTACCTGAGTACAGCTCAGAATATCTAGGATTGTATTACAGCAGTCTACCAATCAGTTATTTTCTTTAATAAATGTATTGCACTTTTTCAGTGCCTTACAAATGCACTATTTAAGTATTGAATAGGTATATTAGATTGGATGATGATATCCATTCGAAGCTTCAAGTAGGATTCGATATTTTATATTTCCTCTGTTCTAGCAGTTGTGGGTATTCTAGTTTTGTTCTCATTAGAAAGATGCCTTTCTTCTCTTTTTTTGTAACTGTGGAAAATGCTTAGTGGGGGTCCTGGAGTTTAGAGAAGCTTAACATCAGTTATTTGTACCCTGTCATTGGACTGTTAACATACAGCAGTAGACTTTGTGCCATGAGAAGAAAATCTTTCCTGCTGTCTTGACAGAATTGGCTCCTTGCAGCTATGCTACCAAACCCTGGTAGAAGGGAAACAAATGGGGGAAAGTATATGCCAAACTTCATGGCTTCTTGGCATTCCTCCTCAAACAGTGTAACACCAGGCTAATCTTTAGCTTCTGTAATTTGCTGGCCTTAGCTTTGTATAAAATCTAAGAAAATTAAAAACTCTTTTTGTAAACCTGCATATATATTTCCCATACTATATATGTTTTTGAGAAAAAAATGATTAAACTGTTGAGATAATGGCCAGAGAAGAGTTTATAGTGAAAATATAAGGTCATATATGCTTCACAATGCAGGAAAGCACAAAGTCTTTTTGCGTGTTCCAGGAATATCTGAGGCTTGTAAATCATTGTAATGAAAGTACACAACTATTCAATGAAATCATTGCAAATATTTAAAAACAAACAACTGTATTTGCAGACCTACCTCCTAGCCACTCATCTATTTAGTTCAGTCTGTCCCACTAAGCATTAATATTCAATTCACTGCTTCTTCCAAGGATAGTTTCAAAAGTCTTCCAGCCTTAACTTAGAGAATCCAAATGTATTCAAAAGAAGTAGAAAAGCAGATGAGAGGGAAAAACAATACAGGAAAGGACTATATAACCCAAGAAAAACCACAGTGTTTTTGAATAGGAGTAAAGTTTTTTTGCTACTGACAATGATACCCAGAAATTTTGATACTTTTATAATAACATGAACAAACAAACATGTAGTAAAATGTTACCAGTAATTCAGGGCAACTGGCTTTAAAATAGACTACATAAAGGAATATATAAATAAGTACATACATTAGGCAATATCAATGTTTACTTAATCAAGTGCAGAACACTTAAAGGATAATAATTCATTGCTGTTTATAGGTAATCAGAGTAAAACCTATGTAACACACATAATTTTTATAGCAAAAACGTATGTATAATGCTTTCAGAAATATTCATTCAAATCATATGCAGTTAAATATTACAAAATGAATTAGAGATGGTACAAGAATCCTTCAAAGACTGTTGCAAATTTAAATATAGAGAATATATATCTACACCACAGCTTCTGGGTGACTCACTATTCTCACTAATGGATATAATCAATAAAAAGTTTTTAGAATGCACCACCACGTTTGTCTATAAACACTGTATTTCTTTTTTATGTCTGTTTTAGGGCCAGGATCTATCAAACCCCTGCAGCTCCTGATTGATTGAGGTAATTTGTTGGAAAATAAGATTTCTACTCCTTATATTTTTAATATCCAAATCAAGAGGGCAGAGGTTTGGGAAAGAAAACACACATTGATGGGAGGCAGTGATAGTGTATGTAGACTAAGATTGGATTGTATTGCAATTGTCATGAGATAAACTGATATTTATGGGTGGTTTTGTCCCCTGTTCTTTCTGTGTAATCCAATAAGTCTTTTTCAATCCACAATTCTTTAAAAGTATACAACAATTTCTACATACATTTCTCATTCAATTCAACAGTAAAGAGAACAATTTGTGTAGAAACAACTTGTTTTGTTAGGTCTTTTCATGAATACCAAAGAAATCTATAATAATTAAGAAGAAACAGATGGAAAAATTGCAGAAAATAGTTTGGAATAAATGCGTTTAACAGGAACTTTGCAAAAGACAGAAAAAAGCAACAGCAGAGTAAATACAGGGAAGGTGAACTATTGGGAGGAAGCAGAAGAAAGAAACAGTATAAATAAGGACAAAATTGTTTGACAGAATTGAAAGGAAGCAGAGGCATCAGGAGCACATTTTCTAGCAGGATCCATGAGTTCAAACATATTATAGATGTAATCAAACCTACAACTGACGCATTCTCTTTATAAGATGAATGTGATAAAATACATAAAAATGCTGAAAAGGAAAATTAATTCAGCGAGTATTTCAGTATATTGAAAAAAGTGAGAATTTACATTTTCATCTTGTAAAGATGAGGAATTACTCACCATTCCGTCCCTTGGTGTGATTCATCAAAACCAAAATGTTTTCTAGGATGCATGAATGCATTTGAAGTTCTTACATGATGTCTTTGTTTTACATGGTAAATTTGTATTTTTGAAAATTAATGATTTTGAAATATTTGTTTTCTGTAACTCTTAAAATTTTTTTTTGGAACTGGGGAGGGACAGAAAGAAAGGAAGAAGAGAGGACCGGAGCAACAGAGCAAGAGGAGAGAAGTGCCCACTGCAATTCCTAACACACTGAAAATTCTCTTCCCATTGCCAACATCCATGATAGGATCACAGAGTTGATTATAAATTGGTTATTATGGTAGCAATATAGGTGAAATAACTGAGAAACTGTTAAAGAAGTATATTAATAATCGACATTAAAGGACAGAAACACTTATTATATCAACTTCATTCTGCTTACTGCATTTAGCTTACAGCTCCATGATACACTAAAAAAAAATCACAGTACAAGACCAGTCAAATTCAGGCAATGGATTAATAATTAGCCATCTGGTTTCTTAAAAATGGGGAATCACATTTGGACTCAATTAGCAGAGGTTAGCATTGACAGAAGAAAAAAGTTAAGCAATGCTGATGTAAAATTGGGTGCGATAAAAGAAGCATCTCTGAATTCTGCATTATTCAAATGGATACTAAAATACAGAGACCACTTCTAACATATATGTACTTGCAAAAGCTGGAATTGAAAATAATGGAATGAAAAAGGAAATGATGCATGAAAAAACAAGAAAACTTTAAGGGCTAAAGAAAATTTAGCTATATGAATTATTCATATTTACCATACTAAAATTATAGCAATAAGTCAATTTGATCATACCATATACTTAGCTTTGCTACATATAGTATTAATTCTTCAGTGTTTAAAGGCAACACCAAAGATGGTTGTAAGTTTAATGAAACATGCAGAAAAAGTAATAGCATTACTTTCCTTATTACTGAATATGAATAAACATCAAAACATATGAGATGCATTTTCTTTCTTTGACTGTCTCTGGCTCAGATCTGAAACCCTTCTAAAAACATTAGTTATTGCTCTCAGTAAGGGAAAACTCTGAAATTTTATGGTATGTGTTATGCAATGCATTAGACTAGGTGTCCTGATAAATATTTTTGTTCTTAGAATATGACTTTGACAGCTTAGAAGACGAAGGAAGGTACTGAAACAATATCATCATCATTAATGAATGCATCATAACACAGAACATGAGACTGCAGTCAATAAGCCCAGCATTGGGTCCAATGACCTACAGTTAAGATGCTGCATACATTAGTAACAATTCCATTCCTGGAATGGCCAGCAGTTCAATAGCAGCCTTTTTGTCTACATTAGATTCTGGAACTGAAACATGGTCCCAGTGTCTGTGTTTTGGTACATGCCAAAATGCTTTCCCATACCCATGTCAGTGGGTACGTCAGATCATACGATGTAAGCAGCCTCAGGTCTCTGTGGGTCCCACCTCTAATAGGAGCAGGAAGAAAGATGCAGCATCAGCAGCAATTTGAATAATCAGGGATCAAGGTGGCAGTGGGAGCTACAAATCATTCTTGAACCCAAATCTAATTAGGAGATTCTGCCTTCAAATCAATTTACTTATCATGATGCAATCATAGCTTTGCTAATAAATTCCACTATATTTGTCAATATTTTGTACTGTAACTTGATTGGTCATCTGTTATTGATGTTAGTTTTCACACGAAAAATATGAAAGCTGACATATCTCAGTACTTGAGGCAGCACTGAAATTTGTTGCTGTAATCTACAGACCCCACAGAAATACATCCCTAAGAGCCTGCATTCTTTAGCACCTAGTATACATTCTGCACAGTATATATTTTAACACTTTTAATTTTAAAGATTATTTTCAGTTCTACTTTACATATTTCACTTTATGGACATAAACTCTCATCAGCATTTGGTAACAGGATGTCAAGGCAATATGGCATATGCTTTCTAATTAGTATCACAAAGTCTTGCATTGAAGTGGAATCTACTTTAGAGACATCTGCCTACTTAGTATGTTATAAACAGATTATATCCTTTTTCCTTCTGCTTGAAAGATTACATAAGTGCTTTTCACCGATATATTCAAAAATTTTAAAATCAATATTCTTGCTGTATGTTTCACAAATACCAACAGAGGAATAACTTCCCCTGCTTAAAACCAGGCATCATTATTAAATCTGATTTATTGTACTTCAGGTTGCAGTCCTGATTAGTATGCACAAAAAGTTGAAAATTTTATCCAGCTTGTCAGCTTCTAAGTCTAGACTATTGTTTTGTCCACTATATAAACACAAGACCATGACCATTAAGGCAATTGTTTAAATCAGGTTTACTTTTAAGAATGTGACATGTTTCTCACTCTGGATAGCCTAAGATACCAAACGACAATTAAAACAATGAGTTAAACTGGAAAGTGGCATTCCACATGCAGGAGCCTAAATTAACTGCCAGACTGTGTCAATACAGTCATAAATTGCCTGAGTTAAGAAGTGGACTGAAGTATGCAATGACCCCTGCTAAACTTCGCTGACAGCAGTATGTCAGCCTGCACAGGTCACTCTCTCTTGTTTCACATGACATAAGGTGTTTTAGGCAAGAACCTGCCTGCCTGGTGGTGGCCAGATGACACTGCAGCAAGACAAATAGGGTTCTTTATGCTGAGGGAGGCTTGTCTGTGACACAAGTCATCGTTCCCATCTACATTATGACCTGGTGGTGCTATCAGCTCAGATGTTCTACAGCACGACCTAGACCTGGATGTAATTACAACCTGGCTTTGAAGTACTCTGATCATGAGTCTCCAAGCTCAAGCTTAGTCACAAGCTTCAGATATCACATAGACTACCTTTATATCTTGCATGTAGACTTGTGAAGCTTGCATGCTCCTGGCATTTAGATAGAAGGCTTGATTTCCAGAGATGTTGGTGATGTTCAGTGAGAAGCTGGCATTAGAATTCATGTGGGTAAATATGAATTTAATAGCTTAACTACAGACAGAAAATGTTTGACTGTTTCTTCTTTCATTCTCCTTTACATTAAGGAAAGTAATTTTTTGTCATTATAATAATGATTTCAGCAACATACCATTAAGACTCAGTCATGCAAGTCCTGTTATCACAGTGCAGTACCGTATAGAAACAAGTAAGTAATCTCTAGATAAACTGTTTTGAGACTTGGAAATATTGGGTCATTTATCATTCAACATTTTATTGTGAGTTTTATATCCTTCATCTAATATGTAGCCTGCCTGATGTTATGTGTATTTAATACTACTACATAATACAAAAAGTTCCATGGGTCACTGTGGAAGGACTTTCACAGGTCATTCACTAGAATGATCATGGGCTGCATCACTAAGTTTTAACATCATAACATTCTTTTGTATTTATATTTGCAAAGTCTTTTCTATTATCTTACTAATTCTTACGTGTGTTTTAACATCACAAGTCATTCAAGGGAAGTTCCTTGTTAAAAATGTGCATGTACGATTACAAGTTTATATTGTTTGTTATCAATGTTGCCAAAAGACTTTAGCTTTTCCATTAGAGAAGTTCTATACGGACCAAGTCCTGTTCTTCCTAGTCATGTAGGTATTCCTCTTGCTCTACTTTGAACTTATACTATGAGTAAATGTAAAACTGTTTCGAGATCATCCACAGGACATAAAGTTTTCTCTGAATGTTTTGAACCTTCAATAACTTCCTTATTTTGTAATCACCTTGTTTCTATTTCAGTTTTAAAACATTTGATTAATGCTGTCTCTAGCATGAAACTATTATTAGAGTTCTCCATGACTGCCTTTTCTGGGAATATTACAAGCAACTACAATTAGCACTGTCTAAGTTGGAATGATAGACCTTCATGTTACAAACTGGAATTTATAACATTGAGAACATGCAAATTGGACTTACCTTTTTTCCAACATATAGAATACTAAACCAAAACAAAAAATCACTGGTAAGCTGGTGGTGAAAA
>WEIV01004911.1:0-46514 GCA_013390005.1 Calyptomena viridis
GCCCTGTCCAGTGTGGCCTTGGAAGGGCACAGTGTGGCTGTGCCACGTGTAGGGATAACAGGAATATGCCATTATGGAGAGGTGGGATGCAGGCCTTGATGCCCCACTTACATTCCATGCTGATGTTTCCCACTTTTCCTCCCAAGAAGGGGCACTAAAAGTCTAATTCTTGCATGTTGTTTATGAGAGAATCCATCCAAGTGTTCCCTGTTCTCTTCCCTCTGTCCTGGTACTTCAGCAGAGCTTTGTCAGTGCCCTTTCCCAGGTCAGGTGTAGGGAGGTGGCTGCTTTGGGCCTTTCTCTGGAAAGGAACTGATGGGAAGCTCTGGAATTTTGTTGCTGCCTTACTGCCTCTTAGAACGAATGGTCTGGCTTTTTTTTCCTCCTAGAACTGCAAACACCTCAAGAGTTCCCCGTCCCTCACCCACATCCCCCCTCTCTCCCCACTCCTCACATAAAACCCCAAACCCAACCATTCCACGTACACTCCCAACAAAATTTCCTCCCGAATTACAACAGCAGTGTCATGGAAAATTTCATTTCGGAGTCGTGCTAATTCAGAGAGGAACAAAAAGTGTCAGATCCCATTACATTTCCTTGTGGAGTCGGGCTCTGTCTGCAGCTGAGGAGGTTCAGCTCACCGAGCCCTGAGTGACAACTCCACTCTGACACTTTAATGCTGCCTTATAAATCACTGTCACCCGGGCCCAGGGGCAGCAGGCATTTGATAGAACAGGTTTCTCTCTTGTCCTGGTCTCTCTCTTGGTTTCCTGCCTGGCATTGCCCTTCTCATGCAGGTTTATAATCACCAGCTCCAGGCAGTGGTGTGGGGCTGTGGTGCTTCCCCCTGCCCTGAGCAAGTGTTGGCCACTAACACATCATTTTTTAGCAAAGAGAGTCATAATTTGGAAAATATTGTGGGTTTCACACTTTACTGGTGATCACAGAATGATTTAGGTTAGAAAAGACCCCCAAGATTGAGTCCAACCTGTGATCCCTCCCCAACTCACCACCCAGCCCAGAACTCCGAGTGCCACATCCAGTCATTCCACACCTCCAGGGATGGGAATTCCAGCAGCTCCCTGGGCACTCCAGTGGTGAGGGGGCTCTGCATTCCAGCCTGGATCTTGCAGGGTCCATGACTGCACTGGCAGGCACCAAAATATCCCTTTTGAGGAGGATTTACTCTCCTTCTGGGAGCAGGAAAGCCGTGGATGTCGTGCTGCTGCTCAGGCTGCTTTAGCTCTGCCTGGCTGGGGGAGCTGGTCCCTGGCATTCCAAGTGGTCAGAATCCCAAGGAAATGTCAGACACCTGAGTTAACATCAGGGGGAGGTGGCACATCTATCCCAATAATCAAATTGGAAGCCCATTCATAGGGATTCACGGAAAAATAGAGCCAATAAAGAGATAATGAAATCCAGTGGGACACACTGAACTTGGGATGTTGTGGGGATTGTTTCCCTCTTTAATGCATTTTTCTATGAAAAAAAAATGAAGTAGAACTATTTTCAAAACCTCCTGGGTTTAGAAATTGTAGCATCTATTCTGTTGAGATTGTCTCAAAGTGCTTTCTAAATATTTTAAATTAGAAACAAAGAAAAATTTACTTCTCCTCAAGAGTTTGTAAATCTGAATGGTCACGATAAAAAGAAGATGGAAAGAAAGTTGTTTTAACAGACCAAGATGGAATGATGAAAGTCTTTTTGACATAGGAACTCTGCTGCCATAACTGAGAATAGAATCCAGATCTCTGGATTTAATTAGTATTAATTCCTTATTTGTATAATACAAATCATGTAATTACCATGTGCAATTTCCATTTCAAACTTGGTTAATTTATCGTTTTGTGTCCTTGTAAACCAGGGTTGAATCCAGCACCTCATTTTTATCTTAATGCAGCTTTTCTTAATTTATTCTTCTCTACCAGAACTTGGGGCTTGTTTTCTCACTGACATGTGTGGTCATGTACTCAGGTGTGGTCTGTGGGTCCAAAATGGGACACAAGGGACACAATCCATGGATTTCTGGCTGTCCAGTGGTTCCCCCAATGGAACTGGGAGTGTCTGTGAAGTCAGTGCCTGTCTCTGTGTGTCCATGGATTGGTCTATGTTACATCAACTCCCAATTTCTTACTTTCCTGCAGCCTCTGATGTGCCTGGGAATAGTTGGGATCACTTTTCCATGCTCACTCTTCCTTCAGGGAATGGCCGATTGTTTTGAGTGGAAGCTGGAGTGCTAAAGGTGGGGTTTGACAGGGGTTTTGGTGTGGCAGAATCCCAGGAAAAGGGCTCTGTCTTGGTGTCCCAGGGACAGGAATGTTGAGGCCACAGGGACCACCAGGGGTTCCCATTCAGCCTCATCCCACAGCACCCTGTGTTAGTCCAAGGAGGGGGGTTAGGTGGGATATTGGGAAGGGATTCCTCCCTGGGAGTGGGGAGGGGCTGGGATGGAATTCCCAGGGAAGCTGTGGCTGCCCCTGAATCCCTGGAAGTGTCCAAGGCCAGGCTGGAGCCACCTGGGATAGTGGGAGGTGTCCCTGTCCATGGGACTGGATGGGCTTTAAACCTCTTCCAACCCAAACCATCCCAGGATTCTGTGATTTTCTGGGCAACTGGTGGTTTTCCCATCTTCCTTCTCCCAGCCTCCTCTCCAAAGGCAGGATTCCTGGGCTGCCAAGACTTCATGGCCAGGAGCTGGACTTTGATGATCCCTGTGTCTCCCTTCTATGACATTCCATGACTCCCCCACTCATCCTGCAACGAGGAACAGTCCCTATGACCTCATGGTGCTCTGAGTGTGTGGCAAAGGGCAGCTTGGGTTTGATTTCTATGAAAACACAGAGCAGCTGATCATCTATTTCATTCTAAACTCACATTTTTAATTAGTTGTCTACTAAGAGCAATATATCACACCATGCACTGACAGACAGTCAAAGCTGTATTTTTAGTTCTTGTACTCTAGTTTTCCCTCTAGATGCTCGTGCTCTTCTTTTTTCATAATGTAAAACTATTAATTAATGAGAGACTATCATTCACACCGTGACAGAGGCTGTCAGTAACTACCAAATGTGATTTTAAAAACCCCTAAATAACAAAACTGTGAGCACACAGAGGTGGCAGTAGGGGAAGGGAGACGAGAGAAGTTAATTGCTGGACTTAAAAATATGTGGGGAAAGGAGGTGTCAAAAAAGTTTGTGGGGGAAATTAATGATGTGTAACAAATTAATTAGAAAAGCTAAAGCTGGAAGTGAAACCCTAATTATAAAGGCAGCCAGGACATGGACTGGGGACTCAGGGAAAGGGATGGTGGAACTGGTGTTGGTGGGACAGCACCAGGTGGCTCCAACCTGGCCTTGGACATTCCCAGGGATGGAGCAGCCACAGCTTCTCTGGGAATTCCAGCCCAGCCCCTCCCCACCCTCCCAGGGAAGTATTGCTTCCCAGTATCCCATCCAAATCAGCACATGGAATCATGCCATCATTTGGATTGGAAGGGATATTAAAGCTCATCCACTCCCAACCCCTGCCATGGACAGGGACATTCCCACTATCCCAGGATGCTCCAACAAACCTCGTTGCAGGTTTGGAGCCTCAGAAGGGAGTTCTGGATGTTCTGCTCCCCCAGGGCAGAGGCTGAGAAGCAGCACAGGGAGTTAAAGGGGGTTAAAGCTCTGAGCGAGCCCTGCTGAGCCCCAGGGAGAGGTTTGGATGTCAGGGCTGGTGTTGGTGACACGCTGAGCTGTGGCTGGGTGTCCCTGGGGTGGCAGGGCAGTGGTGGCACATCACAGGGGGCAGGTGTGACAGCTCTGCTCTCATTCCCACCTGCAGTTCCTCTCCCTGGCCCAGGGAACAGGGAGACGTGCAGGGAAGAGGGAAAATGAGCCAGGGAGGATTAAAAAGCTGATGTTATGCGGGGTGCTGTGGAGATCAAGCCCCGAGGTGCCATTGTAAGAAATAACTACATTGTCCTTAAAACCTCCTCCTCCAGGGCTGCTACAAATAGTCCGAGATGGTCTGTTGTGCTGTCAGGAGCCTCTAAATGGTGCTGTGCCTCTCTAGATGGGGTCACGCAGGGACAGCCCCACTTGAGGCATCCCCTCCTTCCTGCACTGGCCTCTTGACTTCTCTCAAGTGCCTCAGCAATTGAACATGTGAGAAGTTCCCTATCCCAGGGTTATCTGTCCCTTTGAAAAAGCAGATCTGAGGAGTGTAATGTCCTTTTCATCTCTGAGCATGATAATGTTCTCTATCAGTCTTTGCTGCAACCCTCCCTAAGAGAGAGAATAAAAAAGTGCCCCTTGATTTCCTCGGTGAGCTCTGGATCAAGTCTTTGCTTTTTACATGACTTTGGATGTGAGAAGGGAAAAATGGTCTGAATATTAACAGGAAACTCTGAGACAGTGTTACATCAGAGTCCCCCAGGTATTTCTTATCTGGGTTTTTGGATCACATGCTCTCAGAGGTCATCTATTAATAGGTTCCAAAAGCTTGGCTGGTGATCATTAGATGTTTTGAATAAATTACAAGTTATTTGAGGTAGATGTCGTGTTTGAGATGTCAGTAATTAGAGCAGTGTTGTTTCTGTGCTCATGTTTTATCTTTAGCTCGTTAATAAATTCATAGTAAAGGTCCTTTCTTAACACACTAAACACAAACCTAACACAGACCTTAAATTGTTGATAAACACCTTCAAATGATATTTAGATTTTTTTACAGATTCCTTCTGTTGTGATGACTAATTTTGATGCATTTTAGGAATCTTTTCAGCAGATACTTTTACCATCCCTGGCACCTGATTTGTTATTCCATTGCACATCAGTTCATCCTTTCATCTCCCTTGTTCAGCATCTCCCATGAAAAGACTTTGGGAAGTTTACTTTAGCTTTAACACCCTAAATGTGACATTTTACACTGTCTAACAGGCTGCTCTCTCCCTCCATGTGACCTTTTACAACAGTCCCAGGACTGAGCCTCTGGCCCTCAGAATATCTGTGAATGAGCTGAACACACAGCTTTTTGCTTAGACAATAACAGTATTTTCTGATCAATAAATCAGTGGAAAGGGCCATCAACCATTCATTTCCAGCCCCCTCCTCACTGCAGTGAATACACTGAGCAATTGTATTTATATAATTGTATTTACACAATTATACAATTTATTACACAATATTTATTATACAATAAATTATATTTATTATAATTGTATATAATGATAATCCTATATAATGGTGATTGTACACTGAGCAAGGTCTGGAATTGCTTGTGCTGCAGGAGAAGGAGCCACATGCCCATGTAAATCCTCTTTTCAAGATCACTTTCCAAGCCCAAGCCATCCCAAAGTGCTTTTCCAGGTCCAATTACCTATTTATGGACTTGTGCAGACTGAGGCTGCTGTACAGGCTGCCTGTGTGGCTCTGAGCATTGTCATTGTCTCCGTGTGTGTCCTAAGTAGTTACAAACCTGAGCTCTCATTCATTACTCACTTTGGTCAGCATTTTGGAGCAGAGAGTGCACTGGGATTTCATCCACCTGACCTGCTGCCACAGGAGCTTTCCCTGGATATTTCACACCACGTGCTTGCTGTGGCTGCAGGGCCCTGTGTGCTCCACTTGTGGGGAGTGGAAAATCACACAATCCTGGAATGGGTTGGGTTGGAAGGGATTTAAAGCCCATCCGGTGCCACCCCTGCGATGGGCAGGGACACCTCCCACTGTCCCAGGGATCCAACCTGGCCTTGGTCACTCCCAGGGATGGAGCAGCCACAGCTTCTCTGGGAATTCCAGCCCAGCCCCTCCCCACCCTCCCAGGGAAGTATTGCTTCCCAATATCCCAGCCAAAGCAGCACATGGAATCATGGAATCATTTGGATTGGAAAGGATATTAAAGCTCATCCACTCCCAACCCCTGCCCTGGGCAGGGACACCTTCCACCATCCCAGGATGCTCCAACCCCCACCCAAAACTTCCAGGGCTGGAAGGACAGCAAAGCTGGCCCAGAAGCTTTCATGGAGAAGACTAAAATTCTTTCCCCCTCTGTGATATTTGCTTTATTTCTGCTCCTGCATTTTGTCCCTGGACTTCTGTGAGGTTTAAAACAAGTGTCTCTGAGCTCAGCTGCAGTCCCTGGGTAGTGCCAGCTGTCAGTTAAATCACAGTTAAATCCTGCCAGTTAAATCACAATCAGTTTTAATCACAGTTAAATCCTGCCTTTCCAATCAAATCTTCCCTTTGTACTCTGAGATAACCAGTCACTGCTTTAGTTTAGGCCCATTTTTGTTGGGTTTGGTTTGCTTTGGTTTGGTTTTGGTTGGTTGGGTTGGGTTTTTTGTTTTGTTTTGGGTTTGGTTTGGGGGTTTTGGATCATCAGTCAAAGGTTATGGAGCCATCTCACTCCCAAGAATGAAGTTCCCTGTGTCTCTGGACTGTTCCAGAATGGAAAGGGCCTGGACTGGGCAGTTCACAGCCCATGTTTGTGCACACAGATCACAGAATCACAGAATAACTGGGTTGGAAGAGACCTTCAAGTTCATCAAGTCCAACCCATGCCCTACATCTCAACTAGACTATGGCACCAGATGAACAGGAAGGTTTCATACCCCAAAATTCCGGACTTTGAAAGGTCTCCAGGAACTTCCACCCATGCAGGAGTCGCTGCCTCCCTGTCCCAGCCTGGGGCTGAAGGGATGGGGACTGAAGTGGGAGCAGCTCATCCCTGCCAGCCAAGCTTTGGTTTGGGAGCAGCTCATCCCTGCCAGCCAAGCTTTGGTTTGGGGGCAGCTCATCCCTGCCAGCCAAGCTTTGGTTTGGGAGCTGCCCATCCCTGCCAGCCAAGCTTTGGTTTGGGAGCAGCTCATCCCTGCCAGCCAAGCTTTGTTTTGGGAGCAGCTCATCCCTGCCAGCCAAGCTTTGGTTTGGGAGCTGCCCATCCATTGGGAAGACCAACTCCCACCATGGATAAGGCTGAAAGCAGTGCCAACCTTGGCCCACCCCTGGAACTCCTCTGGTGAAACCCAAGTGCAGGAAAAAGGAGCTGCTTTTCTCCTAAACGTTGTTTCAGATATTTTAATAAACCCAGGAAAAGTTGTGCCCTGCTGTTCCTCCTCCCCAGAGCTGGTGGGGCTGCACTTCCATTATCCAACCCAGCAGGCAGTGACGGTGTCAGAACTGAATCCACTGACGTGCCAGGGTGGGAGCAGGGCTGGATAAACTGGATTTCCACCCAGCCATGACCAGCTGGGTTTATAACATTTCGAATCCATCGCTCCGATGATTCCTCCTAAGCAAAGATCACAGCACAGCTTGAGCTTTTAAAACCACAGGAGGGACAGAGGAAACGTTTTAAGGCTTCGTGTTGCATGTGCTGATTGAGGGAAGTCCAGGTGGGGGAGGTTAATGGAGCAATGCCTTTGTTAACAAGGACTGGGAGAACAGGGAAACACAATTCCTCGTGTTTCTTGGATGCAGCACTTATCCCAAAGCTCCTGACACAGGATTCCTTCTCAGTGCCGTGAACAGCTGAACCCAAAGAGGTTCAGGATTCAGCAAAGGGGGGAGATGCTCGGTGCAAAAATAAACTTTAAAGTTCTCCAGAACGTTGGGATCTTTGTGATGGACATTGGGCTAAACCAAAGCTCTTCCAAGGAGATTCTGGGACACCACAATCCTGCGAGTGAAATGATTCCAGGGGTGGGAATGAGAACGATTGAGGGAACTTTATAATATTCTCCATGAAAACACCCTTTTATCCTTCTTTCTGCTGAGCAGCAAATGCTCTTTCCTTCTCTTTTAAGATGGGAATGCTCTTTTCTAACTTGTTGGTGTAGCTGGGAGGATCAATGTTTGTCTCTTTTCTTCTGTCTCTTCTTCTCCCCAATTATATTTGATTTGAGTTTGAACAGGGAGTGTTTAGTTACAGTACTTTCTATTTCTCTGGCAGAAATCTCGATAATTTGGGGCAATTTGCTGAAGCTTCTCGTGCATCAGTTACCTATTTTTAAGCCAAGATAATGAAAGTTTGTTCTACCTGTCTGTGATGTCTCCTAATCCATGTTCCTGACCTTGCCTGGGGCCCACTTTTATGTAAGACTCAAGTTGTTTTTACTGTATTTATGTTTAACCATCAGGCTTATGGGGATTTTTTTTTTAATTGAAAACCTTTTACCTGTGTTTGTTCAGACAGGAATTCTATATGCCAGGACAGGCAGGGGAGAGTTTTGTTCTATTCTTTATTGGCTTAACAGGAAAGGGGAGATGGGCAGAAGCACCAAAACGTTGAAACCAGGGGTGGAACCTGTAAATTTTCAATACTGGATTTAAGGTTTGGAAGATTCTTGATAGAAATACTACCAGTGGAGAGACACCCTCAGGATTTACACCACACTTGGATTTAATTATTCTCAGAGAAGCATTATGTCCTGTCAGGGCACTTGTCCTTTGCTGTCAAGGCTCCAAGCACCAATTTCACTTCTCCAAAGAGGACCTGTAAGAGTCTGAAAATAAGTAAGTACAAAAAATTAGGGCTACAATTATTATAATTTGGGGTGTCAGGAAAGGATGATCCTGCTAAGTGTGCTCCAAACAATATGATCATCCACAATTGCTCACAGTCAGACTTTCCTCTGCTGGTTTTTATTTGGTTTTGTATCAGAATCAGAAGGAAAAAGTGAAACTCTGGGAGGACACGGAGATCTTTGCATGGAGATGATGGAGAAGTGACAGAGGTGTCAAAAGGGCAACTGTTTTCTTTGTCAGAGGGAACATCAGTTGCTCTCAGGAAACACATTGTGGTTTTGCACAACCTTTTCACTTATAGAATGTAAAATCATGGAATGGTTTGGGTTGGAAGAGACCTTAAAGCCCATCCAGTGCCATGGGCAGGGACACTTTCCACTATCCCAGGTGGCTCCAACTTGGCCTTGGACACTTCCATGGATTCAGGGGCAATCACAGCTTCTCTGGGAATCTCATCCCAGCCCCTCCCCACTCTCCCAGGGAAGAATCCCTTCCCAATATCCCACCTAACCCTACCCTCTGGCAGTTTAAAACCATTCCCCCTTATCCTGTCCTTTATTCTGGAAGGTCCTTTGAGCTGCAAGAGCCCCCAGGAGGTTCCTGGAGCCAATATTCCAGTGGATACCACAGAAATGTTCATTCCTGAGCTCACTGGTGCCCTGGAATGTTGCTGCTTGATCTCCCAGCTCAGGATCACGTTAGAAATGTCAAAGCTGAGCTCCTGAGTGCTCCTGACCATCACTCAAACCCTTCTGTGACCTCCCAGCAGTTAATCCTGATGTTCTGGCCATCCAAGTGGGAGCTGGAGTCGAGGGCAGCTGCACTGGACTCACCTGAGCGGGTGTATTTCTGCAAAAGGTGCAAACTGGAGCTGTTTGTCTCCTTCCAGCCCCTGCCTCACCTTCCCAGGCCTTGGTGAACTTTCTCCTGAACGTGTTGCAGCTCCAATTTCAAGGCCTCCAAGGCCAGGAGGGACCATTAGATCCTCCGAACCTCTGTATTTCACAGCCCATTAGTTCCACCCAGTTCCCCCCGGGCATCTTGACTTCCAGTCTCTCAACTTTGATGCACTGCTCCCGTGCTGGGTTTTATCCCAGAGGCAGCTGCATTCCAGGGAAATGTGCCCTGCAGAGAACCAGGAACGCTTGTAAAGTGCATCTGGAGCCTTCAGAACGAACAGGACTTGTATATGTTTGGGCTGAGACTCTCAGAGCCACTCGGGGAATTGGGGAGACTCAGTTGCCATTAATTTTTATGAAAATTTAGTACCCAAATGCCCCGGGTAGTTTTGAAAAACCTTCTTCTTTAGTGAGAGGCATAAAAGTAACCATTTAGAATTAGCTGAATTGTGTGTGGAGCTCGTTAGTGTTGGACACTTCAGAGTAAGATGATAAAATCTCCTGTTCCAGACAATTATACCCTGACCTGCTCGGGGGGTGACATCTCCTTCCTGACTCCCAGCACTTTGTTGTTGGCTGGAAGCTTGGGAGTTTAGACTCCTTTTTAACTCCTTTGCCCACTTAATATAAATCAGGAAGTCCTTAGTAACCATAAAAACGTCTCACAGTAGTTTAAGTTCTACTACTTTATCAATATTGGTGTTTAGGAAGTAGGACACGACTCCTAATTGTTTTACTGTGCTCTGACATGGGAACTACAGCTCTCATTAGCTGCAGCTTCCACTGCCAGGGAGCCTGTGGAACACAGGAAGGAATTTTCTCCAGGATGATGGCAGTTTATTAGATTAACAGTTTATGACTGTTAATGATGAGCGATGTTTTCGTGGGGATCCAAATTCCAGGAGAATTCAGTGGAGGGAGATGTGCTCCCATTATCCAGGATTTTGTGTTCAGCAAGATTTATAAAAACTTCACTTTGCTCTCTGTAAAAATAACTTGTAAGACAGGGAATGTACTAGAATGGGATACTCATGGAATCATTAGGGTTGGAAAAGACCTCCAAGATCAAGTCCAGCCTTTGCCTGAATCCCACCATGGCCAGAAAGTGCCACATCTACCCTTTTTTTTAGCATTTGTGGGGATGGTGACTCCACACTTCCTTGGGGAGCCTCTTCCATGTATCAAAATAGACTTTCAGGGTGTTAATTGTGTTTTTAAAATACCTTGGATAGGACAATCCCTCACTTGATAAGACTCTTCCATAAGCTCTCACGAGTCGCCTCCCATGGGTTTGTTACCCTTCTCTTCACTGGGAATGTGTGTTATTAGCAGGAATTCCCAACCATTCCAATTCCTCTCCACATTGCTCTTCATCATTCCCACCATAAATTATCTTTAGAAAAATTTAGAAATTTAGAAAAAAATTCAGAAAAAAATTAGAAAAAAATCTGAATTTTTTCCATTTTTAGCCTCAGTTTTGTGTCCTCTGGGGCTCAGTGAGTGGTTCTGTTGTGTCTCTGTGCTCACTTACCCAATGTGAGACAACAACTCGTAGGAAACGTTGTGGTGTGCATTGAGTACTCCTGCCTTCCTAATTACTACATGCCAGGTTTAATTGCACCACTGCAGATCCCTGATCACACTCCTTCCCATGACATGTTGTGACTAAAACAGCCCACGTTCATTCTTTAGGTACATGTTGCCCAAAATTGAAATATTTGTCTTATTTGACATAAATTATAATTATCCTAAAGAACCTGGAGGTTCTTCCTCTTCCCCTCCCCCTTTTTTTGTCTTCTTTAGTGCTGTGGCTCCCTGTGAAAGTGGTTGGTATCACTGCTCCTTAGCCAAATAATTTCTTTATTAATTATCAGGAGTTTTGGCAGCCAATTTGGAAAAAATATTGTAGTGCAAAGCAGAGTTTTGCCCTGAGAAAATTCTCAGGTGCAGCTCCAGTTCTGTTGGTGTAAATGCAAGAAACCACATTGATGCAGCTGCATTCCCTTGAAGTGGAGACAAATGTAGCTCTCATTTAAAACCAGGACACCAAATGTTATTGATGGATATTGAAGCCATAAATTGAGCCTGGCTTTAGCAGTTCTAAACCTACAGAGCACCAAGAGCTTCCATGGAGAGACAAGATTTATATTGGCCGAGTCTCTTGATTGAAATCCTGTGACCTTTCATTATTTTGTGGTGAAGTAATTTAAGCTCAGCCCTCCCAAGCCTGGATGGTCAAACCTCAGCCTCCAACTGTGGCACAGATTTCTTGTGAGTCCTCAATTTCTTTGGAGCTCTTGAGGGTCTGGCTCATGTTCATGTCTCGGGTGAAAGGTCTCAAAACGTTTTATTCAGTGAAAATTGTGGTAATCTCACCATTTCAAGGTGTCAGAAACTGAAGCATTAAGGACAGAAACAAATATTGTGAGACAAGATAAAACCCAGCAGAGTTCAGCTCCGGGAGCAGGGCCAGGACGTGGCACAGCTTGGGCTGTTGTTGCTCACAGGAAATAGGGACTGAAGACGGTTTGGGGTGAGTTTTTACTCAACTTTTCCATGTCACAAACATCCCAGGGTGCTGCTGGGACACAGGACACAGGACACAGCACAGCTGACACAGGGCCTGGGCACCCAAGAGCCAAGGAAGGGGGGGTCAAGATCCAACCAAAGGCTTGGATTTGGCTCCACTCAGGTGAGAAGAACTTTGCTGTGCCCAGGGATCTCTGTGAGCTGCCTCACCCCCAGCACCAGTTTGCCCGACAAGGAATTCCAGTTTCACACCAGCACACAAGTGCTAATGATGGGCCAGTGTGTGTAATTAGAGCCCTGGAGGGAGAGAGGGAATGCAGCCCTTGGAAAACAAGGTGCTGCAGGAGTTAAGTCGAGGACGTGAGGCTCTGGCTTAGTTCCCAGCTTTGTCACAGTTTCCTGTGTGACCTTGGCCGAGTCACACAATCTTTCTTTACCTGAGTGCTGTGTGTGGGAGTAATGATGTCTCCCTGGGCACAAAGACACCTTTCCTGCTGCATTCTGATGCTCCAGTGTCTGGGATCACAGGTGTTGCTCCAAATCCAGGACATTACTATATAGATTGTTCTCTCCTCCGTGTGTCTGGAGCCCTCGACAGGCACAGAGCTATATAAATACAGATATCATCACCCCAAAGCCTGCTGCATTCCTTCCTGCACACTGCAATCCTGACAGATGTGTTCTCAGCAAGATTCCACCATATTCCACAGCTGAGCAGAGCCCGTGTGCTGGGCAAACAAAAGAAGAAGATTAATTAGGCTGTCATTGTGTGAAATTGGGTTTGGGGATGGCAGGCACGCTCCGGAGCCTGCGTGGAGCTCGTCCCTCTTTTTAATTCTAGAACCCGAGAGGGGCAGAGACGGCTGATGTGATGGGTGCTCAGGGAGGGGCAGGGTGGTGGCCCAGGAGTTTGTTTGGTGCCACAGGGACACGGGGAAGGCTTTGCTGGGAGGCTCTGCTGCCTGAGCAGTGCTCGCTGCACAGGGTGGGCACACCGGGCAGGATGGGGTTGAACAAATAAATGTCGTCTCTGGAAAGCTCTGCAGATGAACTCGCTGCTTTCGGGAAGTCGGTGGTGCCTTAAAAGCTCCAATTTGAAGGCAGCCCAGTGTGCTGCCCCCGGGGTGTGCAGGCAGGCTCTGCCTGCTCCCCTGTGTGCCCTCCTTTGCCAGCACGAGCAGGTGCAGCAGCAGCAGATGTGCCCCAGGGAAGGGCAGATGTTGTCCCAGCACCTCTGGGCACGGGACTGTGCTGCCAAAACCAGCTCAGAGCTCCAGCTGCTGCTGTGTGGGAGCACACTGAG
The DNA here is from genome assembly GCA_013390005.1 of Calyptomena viridis. NCBI lineage: Eukaryota > Metazoa > Chordata > Aves > Passeriformes > Eurylaimidae > Calyptomena > Calyptomena viridis. Next base: position 13,242 of record WEIV01004911.1, read on the forward strand.
AGCTGGGGCTGCCTGGGCCCTCTGGGGTCCCTGATCCCACGGAGTCCCTGGGTCCTGGAGCACCTTCCATGGCACCTCTGTAGGTTCCAGGTTTGGCTCACACCAAACAGCAGCTTTGTTCCCTTTTTTCCCTTGGCTGAACTTATTTATCCGAGGCTGAACTGTGCTTGCAGGCAAATGAATTTCTGGGATCAATTCATTAAATTGAGACAGTGCCTCAGTACCAGGCTGGGATGCAACTCCCATGTTTAAACACCAGCAGCAGCCACCTGCAGTAGAGGAAAGAGCTTCTAGTGTGCAATTTGAGACCTATTTTATCCTTCTCAAAATCCAGGAGATGGGCATCATACTCAAATCCTTTCTAATTTAGCTCTGCTCCATTATATTCATCTCAGAAATGAGCACCTGTTTCATTTGTTCCTTCCTTTAAAGAGAAGAGAGGGAACTGCTTTGGGGGCATATTTCAACCCTAGTGATAATCTCCCCACTCCCTCTGATTTGTTTGCAGCCCCAGTTGGAGAAGAAAAGGTTATTGTGTGCCTTCAGCTGCTGGAAGTATTTTCTCCTGGAGATGAGGGATTTGGGGTGGGACAAATCTGCTTGTAGGGGGTTTTTTTGCCTTCTCTGCAAAACTAAACCCGGGTTCCAGGCTGGGAGGGAGCAGAACCAGCAGTTCTGGCCCTTTCTGTGCCAGGTGAAACACAGGGAGCAGAGCAGCACCTTCACAGTGGCAGAACCTGCAAACACAGTGGATCTTTTCTACCTGTTGTTCTGTGGTGGCACCAACTCCCCCCATTGCAGCCCATCATGGAATTTTGGAATCATAAACTGGTTTGGATTGGAAGGGACCTTAAAGCCCATCCAGTGCCACCCCTGCCATGGGTAGAGACACCTCCCACTATCCCAGGTTGCTCCAACCTGGCCTTGGACACTTCCAGGGATGGGGAAGGGATTCTTTATTCTCTGGGAATTCCATCCCCTCCCCTGTTCAGGTGTGCTTCCCGATTTAAGGAATTGCACTGGGACTGTGTCCAGGCACTTCACAGAATCCTTCAAACTCTCTGCCCCCAGTGGTTGTTGCTGCTGCCCTGGAAGGAGGGAAACATTCCATAAATCCTTCTGTCTCTTTGCTGTATTATAACATACAGGAGGGACAGGATTTGGAGCATTTTTCCCTGCTCTCTGATGTTCATTGCCAGGCTTCATTCCAGCTGCAGCTGCACCGGGATTGCACTGGGATTGTCCCAAGGACACGCCGTCCCTCGGGCTGGCAGCTGAAGGCTCAGTGAATCCCAGAGGTTTTGCAGGTATTCCAGAGCCTCACGGCAGCCCCTGTGATCCAAATGCCAGAGGGTGCTGTGTGAGTTGCCAGGATATAGCAGCATTTTTTAGGAATCAAAGGGAGTTTGGGAAATTTTGCTTGTCCTGGTCTCGGGCAGTTTGTCATTACAAGGAGCGATGCGGCTCCGTCGGGTTCCTGGGAGCAAGTCTGAGCTCTTTGTTCCTGGATAAAGAAAACATGGAACAGAGCTACAATTACCCGAATCAACCCTCTGTTACAAGTCAAGAAATGAGCCCTTGTTAGCAGTTAATTAACATTTGCAGAGTGATTAGCATGACAGTTAGAAATATGTGTTCTGTGACCTTCTTTTCAGAGCCGACAAAGCAAATGAACATGGAGGGGTCAGAGTTGGTTCTAAGGGACAGGATGAAAGGAAATGGTCTCAAGTTGTAAGAGGGGAGGTTTACATTGGATATTAGGGAAAAAAACATTGTAGGAAAGGTTGTAAAACATTGGAATGGGCTGCCCAAGGAAATGGTGGAATGCCCATCTCTGGAAGTGGCACTTGAGGATGTGGTTTAGTGGTGACCATGGGGGAGTTGGGTTCATGGTTGGACTCGATCTAAAGGTCTTTTCCAACCTTAACAGTTCTGTGATTCCAGTGTTTGATGGTTGAACAGTGTTTTCCTGAGCCACAGCATAGTTTTTTTAAAGATATCCAAATTTGCTCCCCCAACCCCCAAGCTGGGATTTCTCACCCATCCTCTACCCTGTCAAAACTGGCAGATATTCCTTCCAGCTGTAGGGGTTGGTTACAACTCTGAGAACACCTTTGCAGTTCACATGGGAGCTTTATTCTTTATCCTTCATTTTATTCTTGACTATCCCTACGAAGAAATCCTCATGAATACTTCAGGAGACATTTGTAAATAGAGCCTTAATTATTTAAACCCATTTTTCCCCTTCTTTACTTAACGGTGTTGCCTTTCATCCACTCAAGCTGAATTTATTGCAATGCTTAATAATGCTAATTTCAATCAAGTTTTGTATGTACACATCTCTGAATCTTGTACCCATCTGTTTGCCATGGGCTGATTGGTTTGTTATTTCTATAAAGCTGCTTTTTTTAATCGTGGATGGTCATGTCATTGTCAGCTCCATCATCCAACTCATCGTGGAGACAACACGGAACTGTATCGCTCTCTGGGTATAATTAGGTTGCCAAGGCAGCTGAAATCATCTGATTGTTTTAATTCAGCTGCTTTCCCCACCATGTCCCTGCCCCTCTGCTCTGTTCTGCTGAGATCCCACTTGGAATTCTGCACCCACCTCTGGGGTCCCAGCACATCCCAGGAAGGACATGGAGCTGTGGGAGCAAGTCCAGATGATCCAAGGGATGGAGCAGCTCTGCTGGAAAGAAAGGCTGGGAGAATTGGGGTTGTTCAACTGGAGAAGAGAAGCTTTAGAGTGACCTCATTGTGACCTTCCAGGACCTGAAGGAACCAACAAGATGTAGAGAGACTTTTTCCAAGGGCCTGGAGTGACAGGACATAGGGAATGGCTTCCCACTGCCAGAGGGCAGGGACAGATGGGATATTGGGAAGGAATTCCTCCCTGTGAGGGTGGGGAGGCCCTGGCACAGGTTGCCCAGAGAAGCTGTGGCTGCCCCATCCCTGGAAGTGCCTGGAAGGCCAAGGTTGGAACAACCTTGGAGAGTGGAAGGTGGAGTGAGATAATCTTTAATATCCCTTCCAACCCAAAATATCTGGGATTCCATGATTTCCATTTAGTGATCAGATTTATTGGCCTCAATATATTCCCAGGATAAAAAGGCAATCACAGAATCATGGAATGATGAAGGTTGGAAAAAACCTCCAAGATCATCAGATGAAGCCATCAATCCATCACCTCCCCTAAACCACGTCCTCAAGGGCTGGTCATACAAAACTCACCCCTTCTCCCCATGGAGTCTTTGGGGATAAGGGGCTTAAACCTTTGGATAAACTGAGGTTTATGAAGATGAGATTGGGTGGGAGTTGAAATCCTTCTCACAACACCCAAACAAACCAGGCACACTCAATGTCTCTCAAATCTGATTAAACCTCCAGAGTTCCAGCCTGAGTTCAGCACTTCCCTTTTCCCTGTTCCTGCTTTGGAACATTTCCTGGAGCCCAGGACGTGGTTCAAGAGGTGACCTGGCATCCCTGGGTGTAAGAGCAGCTGCTCAGAGCTTCCCCTGCCTCCTGCTCTGCTGCACAAACAGCCAAAAAATGAAATAAAGATAAAACCTACACCCAAATCAACAGCTGCTCTGGAGCCAGAGTTGCTCATTAGCCCCTAAGAGGTGCTGCTGCAGGTTTCCATCCATGGCACTCCAACAATCTGCTGTAAATCTGGGATCAGGGAAGCCCAGGAGGGAAAAAAACCATCCCTGGAATCTCTGTGAGCCTGGAATGGTGGAAGTGTTATTTTTGTAGCTGTGGGGTTAAATTTCTCTTCGTTTCCTACACCCAAAATGCCACTGAGCCAGAGAAAATGGTGGGTAGAAGGTGGGACTTGGAGGTCTGAGGAGCTGCCCGTGGTTTGGGGGTCAGAGAACAACTCAATCCTCATTATTAGGTCTAGAAATTAATCCAAATTAACACCAGAGCTGCTGGGCCAGGTATGACAGGACCACCTAAAGAACAACAGATGGTTGTTTGTGTCCTACATTCTTTCCCTGGAGTATTTTTCCTACCTATTTTAGGAAAGGCAGGGGGTTTGTGGAAAAAAAACCCAACCAACCAACCAACCAACCAAAACCAAAAGGAAACCCCAAACACACACCTTCCCCTCCAAAAAAGAAAAATTTTAGAAAAAGGCAAAAAAACAAACTAAACCAAAAAATACCCCAAACCTCCTGAGCTTTTAGAAATTCCATCCTAATGTAAGTTTTCCAAGTGTTCTGGAACACAGAGGTTCCTTTCCAGCTGTGGTGTAGGGAGTTGCCTTTAAACTTTAAACTCTCCGACCCTAAATGTCTCAGCCTCCCTCATTCTGGAGGGCACTCAAAATTTAAACTGAGCTCTGAGTGCTTAAGACAGCTCTGACAACCAAACTTCAAGTTTTAAAACCACAGAGCCACTTTTTGAAAGGTTATCCCAATTTTGTCTCCTAGTAAATAAGTTGTTTTAAAGCTGAAATCTTAAAATCACTTCAGGCTTTCAGTGACTGCCTCTGATTTATTTTTTTTTTCTCCCCAGCCATAAAACCAAATTATACAGGGTATATCCCATGTAATTCCTTTTCTGGCCCTATCTTATCTGTAGTTCTTAGCTGATGTGATTGAAAAACTCTGCCATTCCGTGACAGAAATCCAAATAGTGAGTCCACTCTTCATGAGGAGCAGGTCCAGTTGCTTTAAAATGGTGCTCTTTTTATATATATTTATTTTTATATTTAATTTTACATTTATATTGCTTTAAAATGGTGCTGCCTTTTTACATTTATTTTTATATTTAATATTATATGTATTTATATTTTATATTTTATATTTAATATATTTTTATCTTTTTACATCTTTAATTTACTCAATACATTAAAATTAATTATTTTTATTTAGAGGAAAGACAAAAATCACATTTCACCTTTTGATGCTCTGCTGGAACAGCTCTCTGGGAAATGGGCTGTGATGGAGAGGAGAGAAGAAAGTTTGGATGCACTTGGGTATGAACCTCTCATACCTTTCAGCTGCCTAAATTCCCCAGTTTTTGTGTTCATTTCTCACTGTTCTCAGGGTTTATTTTATACCTCCAGGTAACTGAGAGTGTGGTGTGTGCCTGGCACTCCAATGGATTGAGATTGGAGTTGGAAAACGCTCATGGAATGAAGTTGTAGAGGGACAGAGCAGGAGTTAAAGCGATTATGATTTATTTAGGATTAGAACCCCCTAAAACCGGGTTTAAACCTGCTTTGCTCAGGCAGTGACCCAGGAGAGCTCAGATCCAGAGAGATCCAGGAGAGACCCAGATCCTGCACGGATCCCTCTGGTGCTGAAAAGCTCCTTGGAAGTTACTCAGAGAATTGGGTGGAATTGTCCAGGAGAGTGTTGTCAATCCCTTAAATTTGGGATACACACTCTGGATAAACCCAGATTTGCAGCTTCAGAGCCACAGAATCTCCAAGGCTGGAAGAGACCCCCAAGATCTTCCAGTCCAACCACCACCACCATGTCCCTAAATGCTGTCCCCAAGTGCCACATCCCTGTGCCNATATATATATATATACATGTATATATATATATTATATCCCTGTCTTATATATTATACATTAACATATTAATGACTATATTATACATAAACATATAATGAATATATTATACATTAACATATTAATGAATAGATAAAAGAATTATAACTTTACACATAAACTTTAAAAAAAACCTCCCTGCTCCACTTATTCCAATGCCTGACCCCTCTTCCAGTGAAAAATCCACTTCCAACATCCAATCCTGGTGCAATTTGAGGCCATTTCCAATCCTCCTTCCACTTGAGACCCCAGTCCCTCCCCTCAGGCATCTGGGGATACACACAGATTTACCAACCAGACAAATCTTGCCCACCATGTTTATTAAGAATATTTCTGAGGTGGAATTTACTTGGGCTGAGTTGGGTATCATTTTTTGCTGGCNCTTATATATTATACATTAACATATTAATGACTAGATAAAAGAATTATAACTTTACACATAAACTTTAAAAAAAAACCTCCCTGCTCCACTTATTCCAATGCCTGACCCCTCTTCCAGTGAAAAATCCACTTCCAACATCCAATCCTGGTGCAATTTGAGGCCATTTCCAATCCTCCTTCCACTTGAGACCCCAGTCCCTCCCCTCAGGCATCTGGGGATACACACAGATTTACCAACCAGACAAATCTTGCCCACCATGTTTATTAAGAATATTTCTGAGGTGGAATTTACTTGGGCTGAGTTGGGTATCATTTTTTGCTGGCATGACAACTTCAGATTAGAGCTGGCAGGATTTAGTGCTTCATCTCTCTGTATTCACCTCAGTCAATAAGGCAGGAAATTTATTTACTGTCCACAGTCAGTTTTCTGTCTGTCTGCTGCATTGTTTCAGCAGTTGAAAATGGCAATACATCTATAGATCTACTTTTAAATAGATGACTTTCAATACCCAAGGAGAAGGAAGAAAAAACCTGTTTGTTCTGGTATTGACAGAGAAATGAATTTCCCCACCAACTTGAATCTCACAGATGTGATTATTTTTCTGACCAAACTTTTCTGATTGTGAAGTTTCCACTGCAATTTAAAAGAATTATATATTTTTATAATAAGAATTATATATTTCCATGCTCTTTTTCTGAGCATGGAATGGATGAAGCCAATCTTGGTGTCCTTAAGAGCCCAAATTTAACTGGCACTCAAGGGAAAGGGTTGTTCCCATGTGTAACATCTGAGGGAAACCTGTTTGGGGGGAAAGGAAAGAGGAGGATGAGCAGTTTGCAAAAGTCCAAATGGGATAATCTCTCTCCAGGTAAGGGCAGTGAAAATTTTGGCCTCTATCCCACTTTTTATCATGGAGTGTTTAGTTACATGTTTAGACTCATGAGGGATCCCTGAAATGAGAAAATAACTGGGATTTGTCCCTTCTTTCCTTTATCTCTGGCAGGTGATTTTGTCTCTTGGAAAACCTGTGGTTTGGAATAAATTTATCCATGTCCTCCAGCCCATTCCAGGCCCTGCTTGATGCCCACAGTGAAGTGGGGAGGATGTGACTTGGAGAAGCTTTAATTGAAGATATTTAGGTCTTGCAGTGCCCTGTATAATATGTCTTATATAATATACATTAACATATTAATGAATAGAGAAAAGAATTATAATTTAACACATAAACTTTAAAAATAAATAGGTTCATTAAGGAAGTGTAATGGGCCATTTAGAGCAGAGAATGGGTGTCATTGAGAGCACTGTCAGATCTCTGGGGTGCTCAAGGAACGGTCAGTGAGAAAGGCAAGACTAAGACACCCTGTGTAGATAATTCCTGGGATCACACAGGTATTAAAGTGGACAAAGGCAGCTGAAACGTGTCATTATTGCCCCGTGGTGCAGAGGGGTTGGGAGCTGCCAAGTGGAATCAGTTTGCAATCCCTGGGTGGAAACACAGGCTGTGCCTTCCATGAGTTGCAGCTTTGCTGGTCCACCCCCCCCCCACCCACTAAAACTCCACAGTCATGTCCCATAAAAGCATAATTAGCATCACATTTTATTTTATGAAGCATCTTCTCCAATCATTATCCTCAGAGGTGAGTGCAGTTAATTTTGTCTGCTTTATTCCATGTGACTGTGCTTTGTATGGGAATTATCCAGACCTGCTGAGGAGTTTTCCAGTCGTGTTCTCCCAGCTCCAGGATAACTTTAATCACCTTTAACCCCTTGCCCAAAGAACAAATCCGATGTGCTGTGTACATTTGCAGAGACTTTTACAGCTGCCAGAAAAGATGCAGGACTGCAGTGTCCTGAGGAAACACATCCCTGAGCTGAACCAAAACCATATAATTCCAAAACCAGCATGAAAAGAGTGAACTGTCAGAGCTCCATGGCTGGAAGGAGACGTGGCATCATCCCCACTCCTGTGCACCCCAGAAATCCTGGCATCACTTATTAGGGAAAAGCAGCATCCCAACCACATCTTGTGCTTTGTCAACACAGTCAGCAGTGAAATTTTGGATCCATCCCAAGAGAAATGAGATTATTCTCTTTCATCAGGCATAAATTCCCCTCTCCTTGCTGTGTTTTATTTCTTACTTCATACAGGGAACACTTTCTTACAATGTAATGACAAACATGTGTTTATATATTGCATTAGTTGTGATTATAATTTCTGTATCACCTGTAATGTGTGTTTTCTATGCAGTACATTGTGTTTACTCCTCTGTGTAAACCAGAGCACTTCATTTGTGGCTGTGCTGTTCCTTAGGACTGGGTTATATTCCCACAAGGAACTCAGTCATCTCCTTGCCTGGATTGTGGGAAGTGCAAAAACATTTCTGGCCCTGCTGGACAAGGAACAAGGACAAGGAAATCTGGTTCCTTTACCTGGAATTAGTGAAGAGATTGATTTATTTTTTGTTTCCTTTCTGTGAGATCAAACATCAGAGCAGGGTTTATTATTAAACCAAATAAATTCCATCTTACTAAGTGCTTTATGATACTAATATAAGTTAAAAACTTAGTTGGAGCAATGATTTCATACACATTTGTGTGGGTTTTATCCTAAACAATCCCTTCCCAAATACCACTGGGATCTGTACAAGCTTTTCTTCCCCCTTTTTGGATATTCACTTGTTTTCTGTGCTTGCTTAGAGTCCCAGGATAAATTAGTGGCAAATAACATTATTTTGTAATAAAACTGTAGAGTACATAATAATTTGGTGGGTTTTTTCAGGAAAAAATTCTTCCCTGGGAGGGTGGGAAGAGGCTGGGCTGGAATTCCCAGAGAAGCTGTGGCTGCTCCATCCCTGGGAGTGTCCAAGGCCAGGTTGGAGCCACCTGGGACAGTGGGAGGTGTCCCTGCCCATGGCAGGGCTGGCACTGGATGGGCTTTAAGGTCCCTCCCAGCCCAAACTCGTTTGTGTTTCTATGATTTTTAACAATCCAGGCTGAAATGTGGCCTGAATTCCCAGTTCTCCTGGAGCAGAGCAATCCCCTGGACTTGGATGGAGCTCAGCCCTCCGGGAATGTTTTGCTATTTTCTATTTTTCTGAGTTAGTGCTTTGATTTGCAGATGTGCTGCCAGATGAGTTTTATTCCTGCCTGTGTAATTACCCCCCACTCCTGGGTTTATCCTGAATGGAATTGTGCAGCTCCAGGGATTATTAGAGCCAGGAAAGCATTACAGGCTTTATGAGTTTGTCACTAATGCCAAAGACAAGCATTTCATACTTTGCAGCCACCAGGTGCTCTACCTGTGTGGATCCATGTGCACATCATCCCTTGGAAGCTAAAGCTGGAAAAAACCCAGGAATTACTCATTCTGCTCCACTGAAACTCCCTGATTCCCCATGAAGTTTGAGACACTTTTCCTTTGCTTAAAAGAAAAAAAAAAAGCAAAATTAATTGGAAATGACAAGAGGAAAATGATCCAGCTGAATGCTTTGATAAGCAATCAAGGCTTAATAGATTAGAAAATATAATTAATTACTTAATTATACCCAAAGTGGTTGTTGTTGGTAGATTGTTCAGTGAAAAGCCATTGTTGGGTGGGAGGAGATGCCCCTTGAATGAATATCAGGCTCCAGGAAACCTTTGCTGCTGGCAAGGACTCAGGGTGAGCACAGGGATCATTCCACACTCACATTCCACACCTTCCCAAGGTTTTCCAAGCAGGTTTTCCCCTCAGAGGGTGGTCTGGCACTGGAACAGGCTCTCCAGGGAAGTGGTCACAGCACAGGGTGGGATTGTTGGGGTGTCTGTGCAGGGCCAGGGGTTGGATGGCTGATCCTTGGATATTCCGTGATTCCCTGAGCCTGTGATTCCAAGCATCCATTGCTCCTTTGCCCTCCTAGTTGGTGTGATGCCAGTGACCCCCAGCATTCCAGGCTTTTCCTGGGAGAACCAGCTGAACACGATGCCCAGCTCAGCTGGGAGGTCAAGGAGCTTTCTCAGTTTGGTGGCTGCAGAACAAACCTGGAATGTTGGTGTGGATAAACTCCAAACTTGTCCCACTGTCCTCACTCCATCCCTCTCTCCTACCCCCTGATTGACAGGGAAGTAAGAAGAAAAAAATTAGTCTTAGAAATTATATTTTTCCCAGGCTAATGCAATGGATTTGGGAAGGTCCAGTTCATTATTTCATTGTTCTTGAGCCCAGCAATACCTGTTATTCATTTGTAAAAATCACATTTTTATATAAAACTATTATTAAGCACTTCTGATGCCATCAGTGGAGTAAAGGGAATGAACTGGGGCATGAAATATGTGCTGAGTTATTTGTGGGTGCACGTGGAAGTGCAATGGGGCAGATTTCCCTGGATCAGTGGTGCTGCTGCCTCTCCAAGTGCTCTCAGGTTTGTTCCTCTCATGGATCCCAAGGCTGCTCCAAGCTCAGCTCTGGCTGATATTGGAATATCCTGCTCTTTTCACTGCTGTGTCCCAAAGCACTGAGTAAAAAACGGTGCTGGTTTGAACTCAGAACTGAGGAAGAGATAAAAGAACTGATCTGTCCAAAGATACCCAGAGACAAGGGCAGGTCCCCAAGGCCAAGTCAGGATTTCCAGCTCGTGGTGCCATTAGAAACTCTTCCTTCAAAGCAGAGAAATTGAAATAGACTCCTTAAAATGTACTTATTGTTATTATTTAAGGAATTGTTGCCCAGAGAAGTTGTGGACTCCTCATCCCTTGAAGTGTCCAAGGCCAGGAAGGAGCAACCTGGGACAGTGGAAGGTGTCACTGCCCATGGCAGGGGTGGCACTGGATGGGATTTAAGGTCCCTCCATCCCAAGCCACTCTGTGATATTTGAAAAGCTTGTATTTTAAATAAGAAACCCTAAAATCAGTGTTTCTTTTTAAACTGCCCAGGCTGTTGTTATTCTACAAAGTATTTTCTTTCCCAGTCTGTAAAGACTGATAAGGAACTAGGAGTGTTTTTTGAACACTTCCAGGGATGGTGACTGCCCTGCACAGCCCATTCCAATGCTTTACAGCCCTTTCCATGAAGGAATTTCTCCAATATCCAACTAAACCTTCCCTGGCACAACTTGAGGCCTTTTCCTCTTATCCTGTCCCTTGTTCCCTGGAAGCAGAACCCGATTCCCCCCAGCTCCCCCCTCTTGTCAACGAGTTGCAGAGAATTCCAGGTCCCCCCTGAGCCTCCTTTTCTCCTTTTTCCCAGCCCCCTTTCCTGGTGCTTTCCTGGTGCTCCAGCTCCATTCCCATCCCTGGACACTGGTCCGTACTGGTTGTTAATGCTATAAATCTCTTCCTGAGCCCCCGAAGCCACTCAGAGATGACGAGGAGGGAGGAGAAGAACAGAAGAGGGTTCTCTCGGCAGCACAAGAGCTGCGCCTTTGTTCCTTTAAGTGCCCTTTAGAGGGAGGGAGGGAGGGAAGCACAGATGGAGCCGCATCCACAGGGAATTCCAGCGCTCCCACACCTTGCGGCACCCGCGGAACCGCACGGAGCTCCTTCCACGCGTGGCAGCCGCACAACCCTCGTCCCCGAGGTCTCTGTGCCTCCATCGGCTCCGCGAACTCCATGGATTTGTATCCCCCTGGAGCCTCCCCCCCGGCTGGAAAAGCGGGAGGGAACAGGTTGGAATTGGCTGCTGACAGATTGGAGATGGTCCCCATCACCCCCGGGCTCACGCTGCTTTCCTTAATTGTGCTCGGGGCTCCTTCTCCTCCTCCGCGGCTCTGCTGCCTCTCCCAGTGTGTTATTGGCTCCTAAATCCGGGCGGGGAAACATTTCCCTCGGGAGTTGGTCCAGAGGGGAGCGGCAGTTTTTGTGTTTGTTGCGTTTGGAACGTCCCTGCTCCGCCAGTTGTTAAACAGGCACCAAAATCTGATGATTCCGTGGAAAGGAGGGAGGACTTGGATGAAATTACTGAAAAAAAAAATCAAAGATACAGAACAGTTGATGGTAGTTTTTTTGATGAAATTACTGGAAAAAACCAAGATACAGAACAGTTGATGGTAGTTTTTTCAATGAAATTACCGGCAAAAACCAAAACACAGAACAGTTGATGGTGGGTTTTTTGATGAAATTACCGGAAAAAAACAAGATACAGAACAGTTGATGGTGGGTTTTTTTATGAAATTACCGGAAAAAAACCAAGATACAGAACAGTTGATGGTGGGTTTTTTGATGAAATTACCGGAAAAAACCAAGATACAGAACAGTTGATGGTGGGTTTTTTGATGAAATTACCGGGAAAAACCAAGATACAGAACAGTTGATGGTGTGGTTTTTGATGAAATTACCGGAAAAACCAAGATACAGAACAGTTGATGGTGTGGTTTTTGATGAAATTACTGGAAAAAACCAAGATACAGAGCAGTCGATGGTAGTTTTTGTCTTTATCAGGCTGTTTATGCACTACAGAATATCCTGGCAGGGTGTAAAGGAAAGGCTTCATTTCACTGTGTTTTCTGAACACAACCACAAATCAGCAAAAGATTTTAGAGAGGAGTTTGGAGGAAACCCTATGGATGAGCCCATCCTCAAGTGGAATGGGAGCTCCACTCATATTAATACCCCCCAGAGAACAATTCCTCACTGATAAGAGAAGGTCGTGGTTCCTTATCTTTGATTTCAGGTTGGTTGATGTGTTCCTGACACCTCTAACACATTGGAGTCGTTTCTGTTGTGCCTGACACCCAGAGCAGCTCGTTGTGCTGCTCCCAGATAGTTCCAGATTTAAGCAGGAATTACTCAGCCCTTTAATGGTTTTGGGCACAAAGCCTGATTCGAAATGGCTTTGAATTTTCAAGTAATTCACCCCCAAAATTTCATCCTGTTCACTTTAATTTCCCAGGAGTTCTGAAAAGAAAAGGATTCTTATATTCCAAAAAAATAGTATTTCTGCACATTTTTCTGTGCTGGTCATATTCACCTGGAGGAAACTGTGAGCTCCTAATGGTGGTTGTAACTTTTCCATAGGTTGTAAAGGGTGACTGGTTTGTTTTTATTTCCTGAAAAACATATTTCTCACCTATATAATAAATGAACTAAAGATAGATATAAGGAACTGTTTATTTGCCAGCTTTAGCTATGAGAAGAGTAGAAATTTCACACAGTAAATTTCAAGAGCACCAAATTAGCAGCGTTTTGCCTCATTTAAACAGCAGATTTTTCAGCCAAAGGTTTCCTGTGGGATCTTTCCTTGCCTAGCTAAGGAATCCAGTGCTCCAGGTTTAATCTCCACCAAACTCAGCAGCCACTCAAGTGGGTACAACTTGTGTAATTCCTCCCCTTTTCCCATTGCTGTGTGGGAAATCAAGGACTGTATTATCTCTGGGGTTGTTTTAATTTCTGAGCCACGAAGAGGAGGCAGCAAAAATCTCAGTGACAAGAAAATGTGGTGCCAGGGGGGTTGTGGTGTCTTGGTTTCCAGGAGTTGAGGTGGATTCATCCCTGCAGCAGGAAGATCTCGTGGTGTCAGCAGGAAAAACTGCTCAGAGTGAGAATGTTCTCACTCCCAGTCACTGTCAGACACATATTTGCTGTTCCCTGGGCTCTGCTGGATGTGTAGTGTCCAAAAGTGGGATATCCATGGATATCAGCCTTTGGAAAGCGTTCCAATGAGTTCTCTTCCACTTGCATTAAGTTCTGCCAATCTCCATTAGTGTTTCAAACCTAAAGGCTCTTCCCAGTTTAGGGAGCTGGAGTTACTTTGCTCGTTTTGGTTTGGTTTGAGTTTGGATCAAGCCCTGGCTGGAAGAATTTAGAGAAAAATTACTCCCCAATTCTGGATTCAAGGCTTTGCAAAAGTTGGTTGTGGGATAAAAGGTGGAAGAATCCTAATCTGGGGTACAGAGGTGGGAAGGGGATCCAAGAAGGCCACGGGGACACACAGGGAAAGGTGCTGGAGCACAGCTGGGTGGCTTGGGGTCACTGGGATTGGAGAACATCAAAGGGACACAAATTCACGGGAAGAGGATTTTTGTGGGAGGCAAACGGTGGGAATGAGCTCAACTCAGGAGGGTCAGAGTGGCTTTTGAAGATAATAGCTCAGCTCTGTGCAGCTCCAACCCCTCCCTGAACCCTCCTTGCTCTTGGATTCAGGGATGTGCAGCAGAGTTAAAAATAGTTTCAGGCACAAAATTACGAATTCTGTCTCCAATTGCATAATCCTGTTTACAAAAACTTGGTAAGGGCACAGTGGTGCCACCACACACCAATCCTTCAGTACTCAACCATCCTCCTGTTTTAACACCCAGTTTATAAAGAAATATCCTTGGAATTCGGATTATAAAGGCCTGGGATTTAGGATGAACAACCTTTCCACGGGGGTTTTGCATTTAATAAACGATATTAAAAATCAGCTCTGTGAAACCAATATCACGTTTCCATGGCAAAGAACAGAGAAATGCAACGAGGCTGGTTGTACTTGGTGAGCAGGGATTGTAGAGCATGGGAAAGGTGCTGGATCTCATTTTTCCTGCAGTGGTCACAGCCCCAAGGCTGCCAGAGCTCCAGGAGTGTTTGGACAACGCTCTCAGGGACAGGGTGGGATTGTTGGAGTGTCTGTACAGGGCCAGCAGATGGATTGATGATCCCTGATGGTCCTCGTGGGTCCCTTCCATGATTTCCATGATTTCCATGATTTCACGAGTGTCAATCTCAGCATAAGAACTGTCACCACACTGCACACAGACACGCTGGGAACTGTCAGTTGTGTCAGGGAGTGGCAGCAGAGCCCTCACTGAAGGACATCTGCTGAGGAATTATGTACTTGATGATTTTCCTCTCGTATCGATAGCTTGGCAAAAGGCAGAAACAACCACCCTAAAAGCTCATCCCCTCATTTGTCAGCCCCAAACCATATGGTGGAGGCTCCCATGGAGCCATGGTTGATCACCCTCCCCTTTAATCTGCAGCTGTTTGCTTTGTGATGGATAAATATGTGTTTAAATAAATGCATCCTACCTAACTCTGTCAATTCTTTTTTTAATGCTCCCTCTGACAACTGAATGTTTCCATTATGCCCAATAAACATCTTGGAGCCTGACCTGTTCCTACTTTAAATGCACATTAAAGCTGCTTTTCCTTCGCTTCACCTTCCAGAGGCAGCAGTGCAGCTGTTCATTATTTCCAGCACTTACTACAAGAGACTCATTGTCAGGAGCTAATTTTTCTTTCCCCCTCAGAACTTCATAAAAATGTTCTAGTTCCTGACCACAAAGCCCTGGTGAATGAGTATTGTGGAGGAGTGCTGAGAGCTTTGATGGCAGGGCTGTTCTGCTTTCAAAGGGCACCGAGTCCGGCAACGGCACATTCCTTTTTTCCATGGGAATAGGACAGACTGCATCTCATTGTGCTGTATTGGGGGGAGGTTTTGAAGCTGAACTTCCTACACCTGCAGCACAAAGAGGGAAAGGGTAACCATGTCAACCATTGTCCAGCACTACTGTCACTCTCCACCCCTGGTGGTGTTCCTGGAACACAGAGATGAGGGCTCTGAGGCTCTTCCTCAGGGAGTAA
Source organism: Calyptomena viridis (assembly GCA_013390005.1). Taxonomy (NCBI): domain Eukaryota; kingdom Metazoa; phylum Chordata; class Aves; order Passeriformes; family Eurylaimidae; genus Calyptomena; species Calyptomena viridis. The sequence goes on from WEIV01004911.1 coordinate 28,727, forward strand.
ATAGCTGGGTAGAATCCCAGGATCCCTGCAGGTGTTGAGCCTTTTCATTGCCTTTGTAGTTTATTCCAGGTTAAGGAACAAGGAGGGGAACCCAATAATTAGAGGGGAATTAATGGGTATTTCAATAGAATCATGGAGTCGTTGAGGTTGGAAAAGACCTTGAAGACCATCAGGCCCAACCATCAACTCAGCAGCACCCCAAGGTCACCACTGAACCACGTCCTCAAGTGCCACATCTGCGTGGTTTTTGAACACTTCCAGGGATGTGGACTCTGCCATTTCCCTGCCCAGCCTGTCCCACTGCTTTACAACCCTTTCCAGGAAGGAATTCTTCCTGCTGTCCAACCTGAACCTCTCCTGGCACAACTTGAGGCCGTTTCCTCTCATCCCATTCCTTGATCCCAGGGAGCAGAGCCTGACCCCCCCTGGCTCCCCCTCCTGTCAGGGAGTTGGAGAGAATTCCAGGTGCTCCCTGAGCCTCCTTTTCTCCAGGATGAGCCCCCCCAGCTCCCTCAGCTGCTCCTGGTGCTCCAGCCTCTTCCTCAGCTCCATTGCCCTCCCCATTTCTGTTTCTAAGAGTGAGACAACACTCAGGCCCAAGAAAATGCTGTATTTATTATTTAAACTGAGGTGACACCCAGAGGACTTCATTTTTCCCAAGGGCCCCATTGTTTGTGTCCCTTCTGTCAAGTATTGTGATTATGCCTGGATTATATCCAATTTCATAAGCTTTCCTGGGATCACAGCCCTGCTCTGCTGGGCACGGTGTGGGGCTGGAGTTAAGGGAGAGTCAATCACCAGAACATTTACAGAATCCTGGAATTGTTTGGGTTGGAAGGGACCTTAAAGCCCATTCAGTGCCACCCCCTGACATGGACAGGGACACCTTCCACTCTCCCAGGCTGCTCCAAGCCCCATCCAACCTGGCCTTGGACACCTTATGGGAAAGTTCTGCTCATTTGATAAGGGATAAAACCAGTTGAATTAGATGGAGGTGAAATAAAAGGCTCTTTGTTGGGCTGCAGGAACACTTTGATAACATCACTTCCCTGAATTGGAAGGACATCTGTAATTTATTTTATTGGCCCTTGTTCTAAGACACTGGGGCAAGTTACAGTTAGAAGATTTAAAATTCTCAGAATTCTAAAGCCATTTTCAGTGTGTCCCTCAGTCTTTTGTCAGGGTGATCCATATGATTGACTAAACAGGGGCCACACCCCACGACAGAGCCGTGTATCTAAATATTCAATTAGCATTAGCTCCAGCAAAAATCCAGTGGAAAATTCACAACTATTAAATATATGAAAGAATTATTCAGGAATTTTGGAGCATTTCTGTCCAATATGCTGGGGGAGCAGCAAGGCTGGTCCTCCTGCTCCTGGGTCCTGACAACTGGCAGGGACAGATGAGGAAACAGCCGGAGCTGCTCGGGGTGGAGGCTCCTCATGGTGTGGGTTGTCCAGGTCACACCATCACCAACCTTCTGGCCTCACTGAAGGCCACAGGCAAGAGGCATTGGAGCAGAAAGAGCCTGCAAGGAATGGACCTGCAGGAATGAGTCACCAGGAGGAAAAACCGGTGGCCAGAAATTCCATCTAAATATTTAATTCATATAGAAATGCCTCACTTGCTGTGTTTGAAGAATGCAGCACTAAGCAAGGCCAGGGCTGCACTAAGGTGGGATAATTGTGCTGGTTTCTAGACAGATGCTGGTTGTTAAATTGGGAGGCAGGTCTCAGATGGGGTTATCTTGGAGGCCAAGATCCAGAGCCAACTGGAAGTTGGGTTGGCAGCTTCCACTCCTGTCTCTGTTTCCTTGACTTTTTGGTGGGGACAGTGATGTCAGTCTGTGTGAAACCCCTTGGTGTGGGCATTTAACTCTCTGCATTGCCCTGGGGGAGGTGTTTGGCCTCTTTAGTTATCTCCAGAGTGAGGGGCCTGATTCCTGCTCATGTCACAGCAGCATCACAAGACTTGTGTGAATGGTGGTTGCAGAGCCTTTGGATGGGAGGGAAAATTGCTGAAGGTTGTTCTGAATGCTGCCATGGTTTGACTTCTGAAAAAAAACATGTTCTGGGCACAGTTCTGCAGAGGGCTGGTGGGTGAACACTGGTGGACTGCAGTGGGCTTGCTGCCAGGCAGGATTTATTAGTGTCATTATCCATATTTTTCTCTGTGGAAGGTACATTTGTGGTAGATCTCATGCCATACAAACCTGGATTATTCCTGATTGCCAGGCATAACCCACCCCACCAGTGTGGACAGGCTGGGGGACAATTTGCCTCCTGAAACACCCAATAATCTCACAAACCTCTTAGTGATTGGGAAACACTTATGTATATTAAAGGATACGTAGAAATGGCCAGTCCTTTATGCTCTGTTTTACAGAGCTTGAATCACAGAGATAAATTGCCTTTTTGAATTCTGCATTAATCTCCATCCACCTCTTGCTATCCCTCATCTGCTCCATCCTGCTTTGGGGCCACAGGGAAGATCAAGTGTGTCTTTAAGCCCCGTGCTCTGTGTTTCAGGAAGCCTGGCCGGTCCCTTGGTGAGAATGAAACCATTCCCAGAGATATTTTCCTTCTCCTGCCTTTCCTGTGGGCAGCTCATGTCTGATCTGACCCTTCTGCCTCTTGGAGGTTTTCAGTGATGGCAGCAAAGAGCCTGGAAGTAGATTTTGTTCTCAGGATTGTGCTCTGTGGTCTTGAGAGAGTAACCCGAGTGCAACAGAAATCCAGTGTCTCTTCCACAATCTTTTCCCTGTTTCCTGCTGCAATTACGGTGGGATCATTGCTTCAGCCTCCTCTTTCTGTCTCTTCCCCAGAGATGGGCCTGGAGCCACAGTGTCACCTTTGTTCTCTTTTTAAGTGGGAGGGAAGAGCACAGGGATGTGGGAGTGGTGTCGCTTCAGGGCCTCGATCTGCTCCTGCTTCTGCAGGAAAAATGGGAAAAGTCTGTGGGAATGGAGTCAGGGAATGGAGGGGGGACCAGGATCCACTGGGATCCCCTGGGATCCATCCCCAGCACAGGGATGTGGAAGCTGTGCTGCTTCAGGGCCTCGATCTGCTCCTGCTTCTGCAGGAAAAATGGGAAAAGTCTGTGGGAATGGAGTCAGGGAATGGAGGGGAAACTGGGATCCACTTGGATCTCCCACTGGGATCCATCCCCAGCACAGGGATGTGGAAGTGGTGCCACTTCAGGACCTCGTTGCCATCCTGGTTGTGGGGGAAAAATGGGAAAAATCCATGGGAATGGGCTCAGGAACTGAAGTGTCCTCAGGCCAATGGCAGCTGAAGTGCCCTCCCAGAGACCACGGAATCATGGAATGGGTTGGGTTGGAAGAGACATTAAAGAGCCTCCAGTTCCAACCCCTGCCACAGGCAGGGACACCTTCCCCTATCCCAGGTGACACACAGGGCTCTGGATTTCAGGCTTTGTTGGTCCTGGATGAACAGGCCATGACAACAGGGGGCTCTGAAAAGCAGGAGCAGGAAAACCTCTTGTGTGGGGATTGCTGGCATCACCTCCAACTGTGCTGTCAAAGTCAAAACCAGCTTTAAACTGGGAGCTTTGAACTCTGTTGTGCTGTTTGGGGACATCAGGGAGCTGAATCACTTCCTTGGCCCCCAAAAGATGTACTTTGGTGTTTAGTTCAGCTCAGGATCTGATCCTGACAGGACATCCTGGTGATGTGGATCCTCCCTTAACATCCATCCCAGAGCAGAGGCTGGATCCTCTTGAGATGAAGCTAAACTGGATCTGCCCTGAGAGTTACTGGGGCCAGACTGGAGCTTGTTTGATATAAATCCTCCAAGATGTGCAGGCTGTGGACACTTTGTCCTCACCCCCAACTCCTGTGCTCTGCACATTTGCTCATCCTGGGCTGCATCCCTTACAAACACACACACACAGTCGTGGCCACATGACAGGGGAGAGTCATTTAGGGATAAAAGATCTGTATTCATGTATTTAGCTTGTGGAAAAATCTGTCCCTCAATCTGTGCATCAGTTTTGAGATCTTTTTCTTGTTTGCTATTTGCCTTTCTCCCACCCTTCATCTGTCGTGCCTGTCTGGAGTACAAGCTCTTCAGGGCAAGGACTCTCACTGAGCACAAGCCTTGGGTACAACCTGGTGCTGTCTGAGCTCTTGTCGAGGCCTCTGGGCACTGCAAATAAACAACAGGTTTGGGATGGTGAGAGGGTTATTTGGCTCTTTCTATTTCTCCTCATGTTCTGTTTGACCCTTGTGCAGTTCGGGTCGGGTTGTGGCATCACCTGGGGCTGAGGGGTGAACCAGGGCTGGGGGGTCGGTTCCAGGTGGTTGTGAGGGGTTTAAACACATCAAATGGAAAGAAATTCTTCCCTGTGAGGGTGGTGAGGCACTGGGACAGGTTGTCCAGTGTCTGCCCCATCCCTGGAAGTGTCCAAGGCCGGGTTGGACAGGGCTTGGAGCAACCTGGGATAGTGGAAGGTGTCCCTGCCCACGGAATGAGATGAGCTCTAATGTCCCTTCCAACCCAAACCATTCTGTATTTCTATGATTTTTAACAATCCAGACTGAAATGTGAGCCGGATTCACAGTTCTCCCGAAGCAGCAACCCAAACCATTCTGGAATTCCGGAATTCCAAAGTCCCTTGGAGAGGGTTGTTAAAGTTACAGCTCCATGTTCCACCAAGGTGATGCTACACTCCGAAAAAAGTCAAATTACTTCCCTTTGGACACACTGGCATTACCTTTCCCAAACAAAACAAGTTTAAAAGAACATGGGAATAGCTGGAAACCCTCTAGTTTATGCCTGGCTGGTTGAGAGGTGGTTCAGACATGCTGAGTCTCACTGATAGGAGCTGCAGGAATTTCTAACAGCCACCCCTTTGGTTTTCAAACCTGCCTCCAAGGGCAGGTTTTATTTTCCAGCAGGATTCCTTGAACGTGGCCCTGTTCCTTTACCTCCATCACTGCTGCTTGTCGAGCACAGAAATGATCCAAGTGGGCAACAAGTATTTTTGATTATTATTCATCGTGTCAGCTGAGGTACGAGACACATTTGTTTGGCTTCCCTGGAATCCCAGAGTGTGCCCAGTGTGAGCAGATTCCAGAGTCCAGGTACTCCACAGCCCTCTCCTGGCTGCATCCAGGAGTGCTCAGCTGTACAGAGAGAGCTTCCTTTCTGTCTGAATGTGCCTGAACGCTTGGTTTTCCCGGGCTCCTGGTGGGATTTACACATCCCAATCCATGTGGTTACAGCTGTGGCTCCTGCCAGCTCTTCCAAAGGGGATCCTGACACAGAGCAGTCCCAGAGCTGTTCCATCCCAAACCAGTGTCTGGAGCAGCTCTCTGGGAGCACTTAGAAATGGGGCAAAATGAAGAAGCCTTGATGATTTCCCTCTCCACAGGGTACAGAGAGCCTGGAGCATCTCCCCTTTCCTCTGGGTCTTCACCCCCTTGTTTCTGTACCAGTTCTCAGAGGGTTCATGGTTTGGGTGGGAAGGGACCTTAAAGCCCATCCAGTTCCAGCCCCTGCCAGGCTCAGGGACATATCCCACTGTCCCAGGTTGCTCCAAGCCCCATCCAACCCAGCCTTGGACACCTCCAGGGATCCAGGGGCAGCCACAGCTTCTCTGGGCAGCAGAGTTGCCTCAGAGTTAACCACTGAACCTTAATTTCTGATTTTTCAGTGCTTCTCCTGTGCAGTTGCTGCTCTCTCATGTTACACAGTGGCCGTTTTGTGCATCAGCATGCGGTGGGTTTGTTGTTTAATTTTTGTTTGTTTTTTTTTAATGTCATCCAGACATTCCTTTCTGCTTTAAAAGTGCCCCCAAACTACTGCTGCTCAATAATAATTCCCACCGGTTTTGCTTTCATGCAGTAATTGAATTGATCTCTTTGGTGTTGTAGCAGCAAAGATTGCAAAGCCAAGGATATTTCCTAACCCATCTTCCTTCCAGTTCTCTCAGGAATTCTGAATATGTCTTCACCAATGATTCCCCTTCATATCCCAACACTTGCCCAGAGGAAGGAAAAAGCCATTTGTTTTCTGTAAAGCATTAAAACCTAATTCTATCACTGGGAGATGTCCTTGCCTGCAATGCTGGACACTCTTGCATTAATTTTCTGCTCACTTGATCTCTGATGTACAAAAATCCTATAGAACGTGACTGAAGCAGGAACCCCGGTGTGTTATTGATTTTCCAACAGTGTGTGTGTGAGTTCCTGCCTCTCCTGCTCTCCCTGTTTGCCATTCCAGGAGTGACACTGCTGTCACAGCCCTCCTTGGCGTGTCCCAGGCTCGGAGAGGAGCGGTGGCAGCACATTTGCTCTGTCACAGCCAAGAGAGGCTGCAGCAACACAGGGACTTGTAGCAACTCATATCCAAAGGTCTTGAAGCTTTTTAGGGGCTTGAAGTCCTTGTCTTACTCTGTAGCATCTTGTTTGGACACAGGTGAGCGAGGGGTGAACTACGGCTCTAATACCAGTAGTATCTTTGTAGTGGGGCACACGGGGAGCCTCAGAGGTGCAGGGAGGTGGGTTTGCCCTGAGCTGCTCCCCACCTTGTTCTCCCAGCAGTTTATGTGCTCAGTGAGTCTGGCAGAGCTGGGAACAGAGCCCAGTGTTTGTTCTCCACCCTTTGAAAGGCAGTTTGTCTCCCGGGGTCAGGATGTGATCCAGCTACTCCAACACCTCTGCTGGCCTAAATCCAGCGCCCTCACAGAGCCCTGAGCCCGGGTCCTCCAGCCTTTGCACCAGGCAGTGTCACCCACCAGCAGCACCCTCCTGCCAGTCTCCACAGAACCACAGAATCGTGGAATATACTGGGTGGGAAGGGACCCATCGGGAGCATCAACTGCAGTTATCCCCAGAATCCCGGAATGTGCTGAGTTGGAAAGGAACCCACAAGGATCATCCTGCCCAGCCCCCAGCCCTGCACATCCCCAAGAGTCACCCCATGTGCCTGAGAGGATCATCCAAGCTCCTCCTGAACTCTGCCAGGTTATCCATCCTCATCCCCAAACTCTTTTCTCTCCCTCACCCCGGAGTCGTTTCCCTGCTCCACCTCAACTCCTCCGCTCCGAGAGGCAGCGACTGCTCCTCCTGAGCGGAGAGGAGGTGGTTCCATAAATCCTCACCCCACCATGAGTCACATCCCGGTACCTCGGGGAAACCAGGGGCTGCAGTTTCCTCCCGGCGGGGGCGGCAGCTCCCGGCAGCGCTAATGGGAGCGATCCCATCCCGGCCCTTCTGCTCCCGAATTCCCGCTCCAGCCGGGATGGGGCAGCAGCGATTCCTCTGCTGGGAGATGGTGGAGGCAATAAAAACCTGGTGGTTTCTGGTGAAGAGGCTCCTGTTGGGATATTCGGTGTCAGAGCAGCTCCCTCCGGTGTCCGAGGAGCTCGGCAGTGCCAGAGGCTTCTCTCCCACTGGAGCGAATTTCTCTCCCGGTTTTCTGAGCAGAAACGAGTAATTCCTTGAACTTGAGCTCGGTTCACAGTCGTGGGGCTTTGCTTGCTGCTCTTCTTTAAGTTTAAGCCATTCCTGATCAGCAGCTCTGGCTGATCCGCAGCTCAGGTGGAACAGCAGCATCTTTTCCAGTTTTTTCTGCCAGTCATTCTTTGCTCTGACACCCATTTTTTGTAAAGAAAGACCCTCTGAGATGACTGAAAAATAAAACAAATCGTTTACTCACTTAGGCCGATGTTGAGCACTGAATTTTAAATGATGACAGAGGAGGACTTTGTCTCCTTGGAAAATATCCATGCAGAGGCTGGATATTTTCTCTATATTTAATATTAAATGTAATTCTATTTAATATTAAATATCCCATATTAAATGCAATTAGTGCCAATTAAAATGTGGCTCTGAGCTTTTTTTTACTCGAAATGGGTTAAGACTGATCTGACTCCAGCCAAAACCTTTTGGGTATTGTATAAATAGATAACACAGAAGGAAAAATTGCATTTTCTTTTATCCCTTTCTTCTCTCACTGGTGTGGGTTTAATCACCACTCATCATGTTGCCTTGTTTATACCTTCTCATGTCTTCAGGACAAAATATTGTACAATTTGAGTCACGTTTCTCCCTCTTTAGGAAACACAGTTTTGTCCTCTTGATGTACAAAATCAATGTACAACTTGAATAATATTTAAAAATCTTTGAAGAAGCCATCAATTTCTGGATAGCTGCTTTGCAGCCCATCAATTCTCAGCAGATCTAATGAAAAGGAGTGTTTTAATATGAGACAAAGACTTATTTCACTCATTCTCCAGCACCTTCATTTGTCACCGTGGCAGCAACTTTCTCAGATGTTCATATCAAACGCTGTCCTTATTTATTGTGAGGGATGGAGGGAACAATTCCCATCTCCATGGTCACTCCTGGAAGAGCAGCTCCACCTTTGCCTTCAGTGCCATAATCCTTTTGTGACAGACACACTTTGCTCCATCCCCAAACACTGCTGTGAACCCTTGGAATGTCCAGATCCAGGGAATTTTGGACCTGAAGGGGCAGGAATTCAGCAAAGTGGGAGTGTTGGGGGTCAGGGAATGCTCTGTGGGAGTTGCTTGGGATTGTTGGATGTGCTCTGCTTTTTCTGCCAGATCCCTTGGGCTGGAGGGACCTTTGGCCTGGGAGGTTCAATCCAAACAACCCACACTCTGCAGCTCCGAGGTGAGGCACAAGCAGCAGGAATTCCAGGGAAAATTGAGTTTGAAGTGTCTAAATGAAAGCTGAGCTGCCTCAAAAGTGACTCCACTTTTAAAGGTCTGTGTATTTCGGCCCCCAAAGACACGGAGAGGCTCCCAAAGGGATTCTTTTCCATCTGGATGGTAACTACTGCAACTGCATCACGTTGGAAGGACTAAACTCCTGTCCCAGAGCAATGTAAAAGGGGTTTTTTTTAACCACCAGGCTTCCACCCCTGATGAATTCTATAGGAAATGATCCTAATAGCACTGAAAGCAATATTAATGGCTTTCCAATTAGAATATCTGGATAGTTTGTTTATTTTATTGGCCCTCCACGGCAGAAAATCAAAGGTTCCTGTGAATCTCTCTTGAAGTTTTCCATCAGTGGGGCTTTTGGGGAGCCAGACAAGCCATAAAAAACAGATCAAGCAATTTAAAAGAAATATTTTGCCCAAGGAACAATAACAAGGCTTAGAAGACTTTTTTCTTCTTTCTGGGAGTTTCCTTTAGGGAAACCTTTTCATTTCCTGATTGAAAGATCAAATCTGCCCATAGAGGGAGCAGTGGGGTGTGGATGATTTTTCTCCTGATCTCTAGAAAAACACACTTAGTTAAAGAGTCCGTGGAGAGGTTCTGCTTTAAAGGGAAAGGCATTTGTGTGATTGGATAGAAGGATTAGGAAGTTATCTGTAGGGAAGGGAAGGAAAGCTTAAAATCCAGTTCACAGTGTCAGTGGAACTGACAGGAGGATGTTACACAGGGGTTTAAAAAATGGAATGAACTCTGCAAGGATGACCAAATCAATCATAAAATTCTTTCTTTGGTACACTCTGTATAGCCTAGAGATGGTTTAAAAGTTGGTGAATATTTTCATCCCAAATCAGAAATTAATAGCTGTGTTTTAATTTGGTTTATATTAAATAGATCAATTCTGTAAAGTATTACATAGCCCTTAAATTGCTTTTTAGCATGACATGTTATTTCTTAGGTTGATATGTTTCTAATCATATCTCATACAATGATGTTTGTTTAATTCCTGTGGTTATTAATTATCAGGCAGCTTTTTATGAACTATAAATAAGCCTTTGATGGGACATGGAGAATTGACTGATGGCTGCACCATCTTCTGTTCTGTGTCTCCTGCCTGATGTTTCTCTGCATTTTTCCTACTGAGACCCCTCTTCTGACAGCCTGTGTCAATTTTAGGATCCTATTTCCCCAGCCAGAAATACAAGAATCGAGTAAGATTAATGATCCATTTGTCAGTCTTTTGTAGAATTTAGGCTCCAAATTTCCACTGACACCAAACCTGTTTTACATGGTCTGGGACCTCCCAACCACAACATTTTACCTCCAGGTTAGATTTTTGTCAGGAAAAGGTTTCCATTCCATATATTGAAGAAGCCATTCCATGCCCAACCCCATTATCCTTCAAAATATTCCAGGCCTGGTTCTATAGAGCCTTGGACTGGCAGGATCCAAGTCTAAATTATAGAATCACAGAGTGGTTTGGGTTGGAAGGGACCTCAGGGCTCATCCAGGGCAGGGACACCTTCCACTATCCCAGGTGGCTCCAACCTGGCCTTGGACACTCCCAGGGATGGGACATCCACAAGGCCTCTGGCCAACCATGGATACAGGATGCTCAGAAGAACAATTTGTAGGACTATTAAGGTGGACTCAAACATAAGACAAGGAAAAACACCCTGCAAGGAAGTGAATCCAAGGGCAAGTGGTGCTTTATTTAAGACAAGCTTAACTTTGTACAGAACATGGGTTTGTGTAAGGAATTGGGAACTGGCTCACCCCTATGGAACCCCAAGCCCTGGTGTGTGTTCAGCAGGATGCCCTGGATTTCTTGGAGAAAACTGGTGGATCCTTGGTGTTTCTTGTGGCATCAGTGGTTTTGGGGGCAGTGGGCTCGTGGTGTGGGACCTTTGGTACAGACTGGGGCTGCCACCTCCTCTCTGCTCTGCCAGGGGCAGCTGCAGGGCCCATTAATCTGATTTGGGAACAAATAAAAGAGAGGAGGCAAAGCCATGGTTTCTGTCTGCACTGGCAGGAAATTGGAGGTGAAATTGCAGGAGATTGATTGTGGGAATTGCACCTACAACTGAAGCCACTGAAAGGCTCTGGCTCCACTCTTTGTTCCTAATGGAAGCACATAGATCCCAGGCGAAATTCCCAGTGGGATCTGGGAACTCTCAGAAAACCTGGGTTAATTAAAGAGCTTGAGGACCACCCAAAAATCAAGCTGATAGTTTTTCTGTCACCCAGAGGAGCTCAGGGACAGCTGTGCTCACAATCCCTCATCCCCCTCAGAACTGGGTGCTCCCACATCCCAGCACCCAATTGCTTTAATAACCGAGGGTTTGATTGTTTTTATCATTAGGAGAATTACCTGAGGAAACATGGAGTGCAGGACAAAAGGTCTGCTTCAAAAACCAGCCAGGCACTTCGGTTTTTATTCCAGCTGGAAGCAGAAAACACGGATCCATCTGCATTTCAGCACCAACCTCAGAGCCTGCGTTTGTCCCTCGTAATGGGCTTGATGGGAAGTGTGTGATGGTGCATTTTAGGAATGTTTTTCCGAGCTGCCTCCAAAGGGATGTTCCAGGGCTGTTGAGTGTGATTTTTCAGCGCCATGAAATCCACAGAATTTGTTTATCCCAGCTCTATCTGCCTAATGTGCCTGATCAATCTGTCCCCAAGGTGAGGCCGTGTGCTCCACTAATCCCAACGCCACCGTAGCACGTCTTGCTTATTTTTACTCTAAATTATGATGGGCTTGAAAATGAACTCTGAATTTGATTTATCAACAGCCATGATGCTAATTCACCAATGAAGTTGTGGTGTTCTGAGACTAAATATTAGCACTAATGAGAAAACATTGCTTCCATATTTTTTAGGCTCTGAGTTTCCATTACACATGGACAACTTCTAAAGTTGCGTGTAATTTAATCGTGTAATCATTAACCAGGCAAGCATTTACACATAAATCAAGTTACCTGGGTTATAGACTACCAGCAAATGTGAAAGCAGATAATGTTCAACTACCTGAGAATATTTATTTTGGTTTTTAAAAGGAAAATGTTGCACAACTCCTGCAGGTTGTGCTGTCACATCTTCTATTGGGATGAACAGAGCACATCTTGTGGTTTAAAAACAGAGTTTTCCTTCTCTTTGAAAACAGAAACACCAGGATTGAAGATGTCTGAGCTTCAGTGTCTAAACAGAGACTGGATAAAGCCAATGTGCCCAGGCTGAGGCAGCTGAGCCAGTCTGGGGTCAGAAGTGCATCACTTCTCAAGGCAGTTACTTGTCTGAGCACCCTGTGACAGTTTGTGCCCTTACATCACCCTCCTTTCAGGGAAAAAATAAAGTGCACCCCATCCCAGCACAGACCTTCCCCAGAAACTGCTGGCATTTCAATCCATACTTTGCATTTCTGCTGCTTGTTGGGAATTGTGGGAGTGAGTCACTTGGACATCCAGGGCTGTTCTGAGTGTCTCAGGAAAGAATTTCCTGCTCTGCAGGATGATGGATGGTGGGAGATCTTTCTTCCAAACTGGGGGGAAAGAACAAACTCGGCGTTTTTCCAACATGAAATAGGTCTGCTCTGAGAACCTGGGCTTTCAATTGGGATTTAACATTTAGCAGGAAATTGTTTCAGCCTGGGACAGGCAGTGATCAGGTCTGACTGAACTGCAGGTGATTCTGAGGGAGACAGAGAGTTAATCTCTGTCTGATCCTCCATGACTTTTCACTGCAATGAGTCTGTTGTGAGCACAGAGGAAAATACTCCAACAGGAGCTGCTGTTGGTCTGGAAAACTTGGTTTTCCCTCTTGGCATTACTTGGTAGGGAGGTGTCACACCTTAGAGATCATGTTGGGCTGCAATCCAGGTTGTCTGGCGTCCTGTTGGGAGGCAGAGGAAGCAATTAGGAGTGTGTGAGAGTGATTAACATACTATGAGAGGTGATAGAGGGAGAAAACTATTCTAGAAATAAGGTTACTTGGTGTTCACTCAGACCCCAGTCCAATATCCTTTACAGCTCACTGGGTTCAGTGGATATATGGGTTGCACCCTTACTGATGTGCTTCACTAGCCCCAGAATAAGGATTTTTATTGATATTTGGGTAAAAATCCAGGTTTTAATGGCTGCACTGAGGAGAAGCAGAAGTCCAGGCTGAATTCTTATCACAGAATTTTTCTAATAGAACTTTCTCGTGTAATAATCACAGCTAATTTACTCCCCAATATTTTTTACGTAAGTAGAACTGCTGATAAAATTCAGTGCAGTGTAAAAGAAATTTAAAAGCCTGAGCATCTGAATTATAATGTGGGTATGAGCATTTGCACACTGCAATGACTGAAGGTTGAACTGGACATCAGTGGTGACTCTCAGAGGAAAAGTGGCTGGAGAATGGGGACAAACAGGTTTAATATAGACCAGAATCTCGTTGTATTTTGGGTAACTCCAGTTACTCCAGCTTGTTTTGGGGGGAGTAGTTGTGCTCCAGCAAAGCTGCTGAGCTGGGAACCTCTCCAGTTGGACTGCAAAGGGGAGGATTTGCATTCTTAAATTTCTGCCGCTAAATCTTTTGTCTTCTTCCTGTAGCTGGGGATTTATGTAAATTGGGCTTGTAACAGGAGCTCGGCTTGGAGTGTGTGGCTGTTAAAATTCGGTTTCTTACACTTGCAGGGAAGATCTGTGGAGGCGTGGACTTGAGAAGTCAATAATGGGGAACTAATCCCAACCCCACCGAACACTCCGGTGCTCTCAGGGCAGGAAACTTTTTGTGGAACAACTTGAGGATTCTTTCAGAGCAGGGATTCATTTATTGCCTTAAATAACTGCCTGCAACAGTGGAGAGAATAATAGAATCACAGAGTGGGTTGGGTTGGAAGGGACCTTAAAGCCCATCCAGTGCCACCCCTGCCATGGGCAGGGACACCTCCCACTATCCCAGGTTGCTCCAACCTGGCCTTGGACACTTCCAGGGATCCAGGGGCAGCCACAACTTCTCTGGGCACCCTGTGCCAGGGCCTCCCCACCCTCCCAGCAAATACAGACAGTATGGAATATTCTACTTGGTGCTAAACCCAAAATGTCCATCATATGTCAGTGACTTTGGAGTTTCTTTAGAAAAATAAATAGAAATTTAATAAAAATGCTCTGAAGAGACACATCTGCTGTTAAATCTCTTGGCATTCCAAGAGTTGCCCAGAGGAGCTGTGGCTGCCTCATCCCTGGAAGTGTCCCAGGCCAGGTTGGAGCACCCTGGGATAGTGGGAGGTGTCCCTGCCCAGGGCAGGGAATGGAATGAGATGGGCCTTAAGGTCTCTTCCAACCCAAACCATTTCATGGTTCCCTGATTCCATGTCCCACCCTGAGCACCCACCTGTGTTTTCATGGACCAAACCCATGAGTGAGCACAGGAACCCAAGGGCTGGGTCAGATCTTACCACAGATCATCCAAAAGAAAGAGTTTTGGGTTGTGCCTGTTGAGTTTCCACGTGGGCAACTCTTTATTTTCATTTACAATTGAACTTCCAAAACCAAATTGAAGGAGTTGAGCAGCCCAAGGGGCTGTGGTTGGTGGCAGCACAGTGGGATGGAGGGGACAGCACAGGACATCCTTGTTCTGCTCCTGCCTCTGCCTTTCCTTTGCTGCCAGGTCAATCCTCAGCCTTACTCCCACTTTTTGGCTTGTGAAAAATGTGTCTTCCATGGAAAAAGCCTTGAGACAAAGACTCACAGAACTATAAAAGCTGGAAAAGACCTCCCAGATGATCAAGTCCATAACTCAGCAGCACCATGTTCACCACTGACCCACGTCCCCAAGTGCCACTTCCACATGTTTGTTGAATCCCTCCAGGGATGGTGACTCTGCCACTTGAGGACATGATGCCAATGGCTGTATTTATTTGCTCAGGTATTTAATGACCTGTCTGGATTTTTTTTCTCCTTTTCGTTTGGTCTCTTGGAGGCCAAAGAAGCTGAAAAGTCCCGGTTTAGTTCAGAGTTGTGTTGGTTTAGTCCCTGCACAAACAGCCCTCACCTCAAAGAGCTCCAAGGACGAGCAGGAGCAGGACTGAAGCTTCTCATTTTCCACCTCATAAAATGACTTGTCTAAAGTCATATCTAAATATCTCAGACATTAATTCCATAGCAATAATGAAATAAAAAATGAAGTTACTCCAGAACCCAGAACAAAAAATCTTATAAAATCAATTCTCCATGACTTAGATGGTTTTAAATATGTTTTGTTGATCTCTTGAATCAGGAAAAAAAATTAATAGTAGCAGCTTTGTTGGGAGTGAACATGAGTGTTTTCCATCCTTTTAACTGGCTGAGTGCTGGTAAAATTTTCCCCATATTTGCAGCAGTTTCAGCCAGGCCTGGGCCTCATTATCCTAGAAATGCTTTTCCAAATAAACCTGCAGCTGCCTGAAACACCTATTTTATTTCACTTTTTACACTGATAAAGAATATCCACCTTCCCTCCATCCTTGTAAATGAAATCGAGCAAGAGATTCTATAAAATCACTGCAAAAGGGCTGAAAAGGGAGTGTGTTTATCCAATATTTAGGGATGTTGTTGAGATCCTGATCCCTCTGATTCCTGTTTGGAGTCTGCAGACAGGTCTCAGCTGGTTAATGAACTGTGTGTTAGTGCTGCAGAGCCAGGACCTCCATCTCCAGAACACAAACAGCCCTTGGGTTTTATGGAATCGTAAAGAGCTGAGGACAAACTCCAGCCCTGACAGGAATTGCTACAGATATTGCTCAATCCAAGGGGAGATCTGGGTTTTTGTCCCATCACATTCTCCTCAGCAGCTCGTCTTTAGCACCCTCTCCATCCAGCTGTCGTGTCAAATGAGGTTTTCAGCTGAATTCCAGCTCGTGGAAGAATTTTGGGAATCTGCAGGAATCAAACTGCTGAGGGGATCCACGTGCAGGAGGAACTCTGACCCTGCAAAACTTCACAATCAGCCTTAATGCCTTTGCTTTTTTCCTGCCTTTTCAAATTAGGTGCTCCATGCAAAGAAAATTTGTGAGAAATTAGCTCTGTGGTCTTCACTTTAAAGTTCAGCCTGGAAAATAAAAAGGCATTTGTTCCAAGATTGGATTATGTGTAGGATTTCTCCAGCTATAATGAGCTCAGGCTTTGTAGCAGTGTTAGAATAAACTCTCCTGCAGTGTGTGGTTTTTTCCCTAAGAGCATATTTCTTTCTACTTGATCAGCTCATCTCTTGCAGATGATAAAATTATCTGCAAAGATTTGTATCTGATGTTGTGCCATAAATCATATTTAGTTGTAGGATTAACATTTGCAAGCATAGAATATTTATGGGGAAAAAAAAAAAAAGCAAGTGGGGGGCTGGCAGTTTCTTTGGATTTACATAAAGAAAAGATGGGATTCAGGATAGATCTGGCAGGTTTTTGAAATACATTTGTACAAGGTGTGGATGTGCTCAGCTCCAGCAGCATCAGTTTTGCTGCTTTGATAATATTTATCTTGGTGAGTTTGGAAGATAAAGAACCCAGGAAATCATGACCTTGGGCAAGCAGCTTTGTCAGAGAAGGAATAAAGAGTGTTCCAGCTGTGCTGGGAGCTGGATTTGCCAATCCTTTGACATTCTCAGGCTGCTCTGAGCTCTGGGGAAATGCTCAGCCCTTTCCAGGCACTGGAAGAAGGGCCAGTTTTTGGAAGCTGCTGGTAATACAAAGCTTTTGGTTTTGCTCCTCAGGGCCTGGTTGTCCAAAAGAGTCACAATTCAGCCCTCAGGACCACTCAGAACATCTGCAAACAAACAGGCACTAAAGGGAGAGCAGCTCCCTCTGATTTGGCTTCAGCTCTCGGGGGTCAGGTGTGAGGTTCATCCACACGTGGAGACCCACAGCACAGATCGTGGAATCCCAGAATGGTTTGGGTTGGAAGGACCTTAAAGTCCATCCAATTCCACCCCCTCCCATTATCCCAGAGTGTTCCAACCTGGCCTTGGACACTTCCAGGGATGGGGCAGCCACAGCTTCTCTGGGAACCTGTGCCAGGGCCTCCCCACCCTCACAGCCAAGAATTCCTTCCCAATATCCCATCTCTCCCTGCCCTCTGGCAGTGGGAAGCCATTCCCTGTGTCCTGTCCCTCCATCCCTTGTCCCAAGTCTCTTTCCAGCTCTTGGAGCCTGTTTAGTCTCTGCAAGGGGCTCCAAGGTCTCCCTGGACCCTTCTCTTCTCCAGCCTGGACACCTCCAGCTCTCCAGCCTGTCAATGTAAGAGTGTTGTTCCAGAAGGATCTGGAAGTGCTCCTCCAAGGTTTATCCTGCTGAAGACCCATGGGATGACCGTGGAGGTCGAGGCTGTGTTGGGATAAAAGCTGCCCAACCCATGGCCCAGCCCTGTACTGTCGTACACTAGAGATTTGGTTATGTAAAAGTCACCTGTTAGTAGGTTTTACTCAAAGTATAGTTGCTTTTCCTAGAACGTGACAGTTTCAAGTCCTTGGAGTGGGAATGTAGCAGGTTTGTGTTGCTGTCCTTTGGGGGAGGCTGGTGGAGAAGACCTGAAAAGTTGTGTTGGTGGTACATTCATTTATAGATCCACAGATTCACAGAATAACTGGGTTGGAAGGGACCTCCGAGATCATCGAGTCCAACCCATACCCTGACACCAGAACTAGATGAGGGCACCAAGTGCCATGTCCAATCTTTTCTTGAACACATCCAGAGCTGGAGACTCCACCACCTCCCCAGGCAGGTTGTTCCAATACTTTATTATTCTTTCTGTAACACACTTTTTTCTAATTTCTAACCTGAACCTCCCCTGGCACAGCTTGGACAATGCCCTCTAGTTCTGTCCGTTGCTGCCTGGTGGAAGAGACCGACCCCAACCTGTGTGCAACCTCCTTTCGGGGAGTTGTAGAGAGCAATAAGGTCACCTCTACATCTCCTTTTCTCCAGGCTGAACAACCCTAATTCCTTCAATCTTTCCTCATAGGGCCTGTGCTCCAAACCTCTTACCAACCTCGTCACCCTCGTCTGGACACATTCCAGTATCTCGACAACCCCCCTAAACTGGGGGGCCCAGAACTGGACACA
>WEIV01004911.1:47519-101660 GCA_013390005.1 Calyptomena viridis
CCAGCTCTCCAGCCTGTCAATGTAAGAGTGTTGTTCCAGAAGGATCTGGAAGTGCTCCTCCAAGGTTTATCCTGCTGAAGACCCATGGGATGACCGTGGAGGTTGAGGCTGTGTTGGGATAAAAGCTCCCCAACCCATGGCCCAGCCCTGTACTGTCGTACACTAGAGTTTTGGTTATGTAAAAGTCACCTGTTGGAAGGTTTTACTCAAAGTATAGTTGCTTTTCCTAGAACTTGACAGTTTCAAGTCCTTGGAGTGGGAATGTAGCAGGTTTGTGTTGCTGTCCTTTGGGGGGGCTGGTGGAGAAGACCTGAAAAGTTGTGTTGGTAGTACATTCATTTACAGATCCACAGATTCACAGAATAACTGGGTTGGAAGGGACCTCCGAGATCATGAGTCCAACCCATCCCCTGACACCNTCATTCAAACCAGTCATGCCAACCAGTCCTCCCAGGTCCCTTTGTGCCTGGCACAGTCCAGCCACACTGTCCCCAGCTTATAACATTGGTGGGGATTTTTGTGGCCAAAATGCAGAACTCGACACTTAGACTTATTGAATTCCATCCTATTGGACTCTGCCCATCTATCCAACCCATCCAGGTCTCTCTGCATTCAAAATTCCTCCCTACACGTGACGTATGGTGTAATGTAGGGTGTAATGTAGGGTATAATGTAGGGTGTAATGTAGGGCGTAATGTAGGGCGTATTATAGGGTGTAATGTAGGGTGTGATGTAGGGTGTAATGTAGGGTGTAATGTGAAGCAGGACACAGTTTACCTGGGGGTGGTCTGAGATTTTTTTGGAAGTTTCTGGGCACTCCATTGATTGCCTTTGGAGGGATTACTCCAAGAAGAGGTGAGCCTTCAATCTTTGGTTGACCTTTCTCCTCTCCCTCTGCTTTTCCCGCTGCAGGTCCCTCACCACATGAAGACTTTACCCTACTACAGCTACGACCAGCCCGTCCTCGGCTACTGCCAGGCCCACAAGCCCCTCCACGTGAACAAGGGCTACGACCCCATATCCCGGGAGCAGGCGGAGAGCACCAACCTGGAACTGAGCCGGGATCACAGTTTCATCGCCACCATCGCGCGCTCGGCCGCCCCAGCCATTTACATCGAGAGAATACCAAACTAACCCACCTCCTGGAGGGACCTTCCACCTCGGGAGAGACCAGACAAAACACCCCGACCCACCATTCCGGCCCCAAACGTTCCGAGGGAAGCGGGAGAGCGCGGACTCCGCGGACTGGGAATGTTGGCGCTCGCGCGCCGAGGACTTCGGGATTTTCTTTGCTTTAAACTTTCCAACAGATTCCTCAGTGTAAATATTTAAAGAGAGATTGTGGAGTTCTTATTAAAAAAAAGGACAAAAAAACAAATAGATTTCACTCTAGCGACATAAAGGGATGGATTAAGAGTTTTGTTTGTATATTTGATTTTTCTACATTGCACGGTTCCAGGGAAGGAGAACCACAGGTAAAAATAAAGGGGGTGGGGAGGGTGAGGCTCTGGGGGGGGTTCAGCCATGTTTCCTTCTGAAGTGTTTATTACAAAGATTCCTTTAATATTTTTGTTCTTTTTAAACAAACAAAAAGAGAACTATATATTTTCTGTTTTTCTTTTGGGGGTTGGTTTTTTTTTGGTCGGTTTCTTTTTATTTTTTAGCGGTCGAGCGTTAATCTTTCAAACTCGAGACGTGGGCATTAAAGCCTATGTTGAACCAAAAGGACCTTGGCAATTGATGCAGCAGAAACCAAGAAACTTGGGTGCATGTACATTTAAGACACAGGCTGTACACTATGGAGGGTGCTTTTGATTTTTACTATCTTCATTGTGCTTCATTGTTGACACTACAATTACTTTTTTGGGCTCTAAAAAAAAAAGGGAAACTTTACAACGGAGTAACGACTCAGATTTACAGTCCAGTGGGGCTTGTTAAGCAAAATTCCTGGACATTTGGGAACCAAAATGCAAGTGATGTGCTTGAAATGGATCAGAAGGAAAACCTTTTAATGCAAGAGCATTTAGTGAAACTCACTGGCTGACACAATTTCTAAAACACAGCAGAATGTGTGACATTGTTTTTTGGTTGGGTTTGAATTTTTTTTTTGGTTGGTCTTTTTTTTTTAATTAATTATTCTGATCAGTTAGTTTTTGTGTAGTTTTTATCAATAAAATGACAACAACAACAACAACAAGTGGTGATAAAAAATAAACATATTATTTTGTGGTTGGGACACCACAGCCAAGTTACTGTTTGAATGATTTCTCTGGGGGTGTGACACTGGGACTGTGGAGAGAGGGGACAATGCTCTGTCCTGTCTCACTTCCATCCCACCTCTTGGAAAGAGCTCAAGGAATTATTTTAAGGTTTGGAAAAGCTCAATTTATTTGGCTTCCCAAGAAAAGCTTAAGTGGTAGTTTTGGGCCCAGGGGAGGGGAAGAAAGGGGAACAACCTTTTTTTTTAAATTAAAATTGTTCTTTTTTTTAATTTTTCAGAAGGCAGGTTTTTCAGGTGCAAACCCTGAACTGAAGCTAAACCAGTTTGGGTTAGAGCACAGAATATGAATTTTTATCTGGAGGGTAAAAAATACAACAAGGGGGTTTAGAACATAAATTTCATGATTATTCCAAGTATTTATATAGGGTGTTTTATGTAAAATACACTCGACCACAATCTAAATTTCTGCAAGTCTTGTGGCAAATATACAATATTCTGTCTTGTGTTTCTCACCTGAAAAACTGATTTCTTTTTCTCTGGAAGGCAAGAAGGAAAATATGGATGGACACAGTGTGGGTTAGAGAGCTCTCAGGGAAATGTGGACGTGCAGAGTCAACTTGATGCATTGAAGGGAACATATTTGGAATTAAATGTTAGACAGGAAATGAAAAGAAAATAGAGTGAAAGTCCAAGTGATGAGTTTAGAACCAGCTCTATTAGACCTCTTGAAAAATCTGTCAGCTTTGACAGTGCTGCAGATGGAAGGAGAAAGCTGCTCCAAGCACCAGTTTCCTTCAAATTGAGTTTAAAACATTGACCCAAAGCTATTGAGCTGGAAATGGAAGAGCTCCCATCGATTCCTGGGGCTCTGGATCAGCAGGAGGATACATTTCAATAAACATCAAAAGTGTACCAGTATTCCAGTGCTCCTAAAAGATGAAATGGCAATGTTTTTATTTTCAGGGTCATTAAAGACAGTTGTATAATCCTGGTGCAGTTTTTAAGAGGCTGGTTCTGTATCTGCCAGGACCAGAGAAGGAAATGTCAAGCAGAAATTCTTATTTTCTTTGTGTATGTTTTTTCCTTATTAAAAAAAATCCTTAAAAAACGTTCTTTTTCCTTAAAAATTACCAACAAACATTGTTTTTCCTTTAAAAACCGACTTTTCCTGCTGAGGTCATGTGGATATTGGAGAAATAACTGCTTATTTTTTAATTGCATTTATAATCTTCATTGCAACTTCCCCCCACACCCCAGGAAAACCAACTTTGTGCTGCTGAAAGGGAAGGTAAAATTAAACAAACTGCCCTTTTTCATTCCCTTAGTTAAAAATCAGTTTGGGACTGGCATTAAATTACAGATTTTCTTGGCAATTAGTGGGAATTGTGCTGCCCATGGAAAACAAAACATACCCGTGTGGGCACTGGGTGAATTCATGTTTTCCTGCCTCAAATGTTGCTGGATTTCTTTTATTTATACACTGATGCCAGTTTGGGCAAGAACCCTGTAACTTTGCTTTTTATTCTTGGCAATGAAGGAGGTAAAGGTCCAAGAATGTGGTGAAGACATGAAATTACAACTTCCTGAAGTGCTAAAGGTCCTGAGGAGCCAAATATTTGTGTTCTGGATTGCTTTGGATCAAAGCAGAAGCCATTGGAGCACGTTCTGAGCTGATGGGATTAAACCAAAAGAGTTCTATCCAAGCTGATCTGGGACTCTGGATGCAACAAAAATTGAAACTTCAATTATCCTGACTGTCATTAAAGCCAAAGGAATTTGATTGAAATGTGTCTTTGACTGCAAAGCAAAAGGTGAAACTTGATCTCCAGCCTTTTGTTGTGAGTTTTGTATTTTTTTTGTGTTTTTCGAGTGGTGCTTGCTGGACTCCTGTAATTAAATTGCAGCTTCAGCTTAAAAATATGTCCAAACTCTCTTCAGGGAAGGGGTTTCTCCTCCTCTTCACTCAGTTCTTGGGAGAGAAGTGGCTGCTCTGAGGGGAGAACGGAGCAACTTGTCAGGTGTGGAGGTAAGACCCCAAAAATACAGACTTTGGACAGGTTCTCCATGGAATTCTCTCCCAACAAACAGCAAATAGGATGTTAACGAAGAGAACTCATTAATGAATGTTGGCTTTTGGTGGCACCTCCATGGTCTCTGCCCAGTGCTGATGTGACAAAGCTCCCAGAGAAGCTCCTGACCTTCCAACCAAACCTGTGAACTTGGTGCTCTGCAAAAAACCAACAAGTGATGGGAACAAATAACAGGTTCTGGAAGACTTTGGGGAAAATTGTGTGTTTCCTCTCCTCCTCTAGTTAATAATTTTCTTCACAAGTCGGTGGAACACTGGAATTACCTTGTCCTGGTAGTGCTGGGGGTAGGATCTGCTACCAAGAGCTTCTAAAAGCCATTCCTGCTTGGAATTATTTCCAAGGTTGGAAATATTTTGTTCTAAAATCTCTTGGAATAAGCTGCCCTTTTCTTGAAAGTGCTCTGA
The DNA here is from genome assembly GCA_013390005.1 of Calyptomena viridis. Taxonomy (NCBI): domain Eukaryota; kingdom Metazoa; phylum Chordata; class Aves; order Passeriformes; family Eurylaimidae; genus Calyptomena; species Calyptomena viridis. The sequence goes on from WEIV01004911.1 coordinate 52,235, forward strand.
AGATTGAGAAACACAATTTCATCGTGACTCCTCAGTGGAAAAAGTCCCTGGAGGAATTTGGGAAACTGCATGTGGCAAATCTAGTCCTTCCACAGATATTTTCAAGCTACATAAAGATTAAAGGTCTAATGTTCTGTATATTGGTTGTTATTAATTTTTAGGAGATTTTAGAAGTTGGGCTCCTTTAAATGTCACTACACATTTTTAAAGCTGTATAAAGGAAAGGGGTGTTCATAGACCTGTAAGTTCATCAAGCTGGAACCTTACCTTAAATTAAGAAAAATTAATTACCAGACTGACATTAACGTCATCAGCAGAGAAATACAGAAGGCTCTGACTGACTTGGAGTTTGGGTTTGCTGAAGTGCAGGAGTTAAAATCCTTCCCTGCTCCCCAGAAATTGAGGCAAAAGAGATTTCAAGGATTTTGCAATGGGCTGAAAGAGCAAAAAATGTTCTTCCTCATCCTCACAGGCCCAGAAAGATAAGATTTAATTACCACTTTGTCTGAGAGGAATCCTCACCGTACTCAGTTTTGGGAGCTGGACTGGCACGTTGGGTGCTGGGCTCCTGAAAGAGAAGGACCAGTTCTGCCACCAGTTAAGAAAGTCCACAGCCTGGGGGTCTCAGGGGACAGATGAGCTGCCTGGGACATTCCATGGACAGCAGGCCTGGCACCTTGTGTCTGGGGGGAATCTCCATCCATGTACAATTTGGGGAGGCAGAAACCCAACAGTTTCTGGCCCTGAAACCCAAGGATCACTATTTCCCCCAGAGAGGAAAACCCACAGTCTGGGGGTCTCACATGCAGATGTTGGGCTGTCTGGGGCACCCCAGGAGCAGCAAGGACTTGGGGTCCTGGCACTTCTGTTCTGGAAGGAATTTTTCTCCATATTCAGTTTTGGGAGGACTGGCAAATTAGGTGCTGGGCTCCTGAAAGTTCCAGATCTTTCTGTCCTGGCACTTTTGATCTGTGAAGAATCTCCATTTGTGTTCAATTTTGGCAGGTGGACTGGCAATTTCCCCACTGGGATCCAATAAGTGAACAAAAGCACTTCCATCCCAGGAAAGAAGCCCAAAGCCTGGAGGTCTCAGGTGCAGATGATGGGCCACCCAGGGCACTCCATGGGCAACCAGACCTTTCTGTCTTGGCACCTTTGATCTGGGGGAAATCTCCATTTGTGTTCAATTTTGGCAGGTGGACTGGCAATTTCACCACTGGGATCCAATAAGTGAACAAAAGCATTTCCATCCCAGGAAAGAAGCCCAAAGCCTGGAGGTCTCAGGCACAGATGATGTGCCACCCATGGCACTCCTTGGGCAACAAGGCCTTTCTGTCCTGGCACCTTTGGTCTGGGAAGAATCTCCATTTTTGTTCAATTTTGGAAGGCAAACTGGCTATGTCAGCACTGGTCTCCTGGTGTCCAAAACCCCTTCCATCCCAGGAAAGAAGCCCAAAGCCTGGAGGTCTCAGGCAGAGATGATGGGCCACCCAGGGCACTCCTTGGGCAACAAGGTCTTTCTGTCCTGGCACTTGGTCTGGGAGGAATCTCCATTTGTGTTCAATTTTGGCAGGTGAAGTGACAGTTTTGGAGTTGGGCTCCGGGAAGCAAAGGAAACTCCTTCCATCCCAGGAAAGAAGCCCAAAGCCTGGAGGTCTCAGACACAGGTGATGTGCCAGCCAGGGCACACCATGGGCAACCAGACCTTTCTGTCCTGGCACCTTTGTTCTGGGAGGAATCTTCATTTGCCTTTCATTTTGGGAGGCAGACTCACAATTTGGGCACTGGGCTCTGGGAAGTGGCTCACAGCTCTTCCACACAGGAAAGCCCAGAGCCTGGAAGTCTGAGCTGCAGATTTTGGGCCACCCAGGGCACTCCATGTCCACTAAGACAACTGGATTTAGCAATGGCAAATTGGAATACACCAACCCTTTCCTTCCTGGTTTTTCAGAGCATCTGTGGCTTGTCCATCTCTGCAACTGTCCAACACCAGTTTGGATGGTTGGAGTAACCTGGTCTAGTGGAGAGTGTCCCTGCCCATGTCAGGGGTTTGGAAATGGCTTTTTTAAGGTCCCTTCCACTCCAAACCTCTCTGTGTTTCTATGATACATCAATTTGATTCCATACTGATAAAATAGTTTAATAGAAAACTTTAATTAGTCAATAATGAAATCCAAACCCTTGGCAGATCTGGGTGCCACATGGAGTAACAACACCAAATATCCCTTCAGTTGTTCCCAGGCAGTTATTTCAGTAGCACTTGCTGCCTTTTACTGGTTTGGTGCCCTGCTGCTGGTATTTTATTAATATGTGGGCAGGTTGAAGTAAATTGGGCTGCAGAAGAGAATTATCCCCATCATTATGCCCATCACCTCTGGCATTATCTGCTGAGAGAGATTCCGAGGTGGTAAAAATCAAACTCCACTGGAGTCAGGGTTCTCCCCACAGAGCAGCTCTCAGGTGCTTCCTCAGCACTTCCAGGGTCTCCAGTGAACTGCAGGTGGATGTGAACATTATCTGCTCCTTTTGAAGGCATGATGAACCCAGTAGCTTTAAGATTTATCACCCCAGGGAATTATTTGGGAGAAGAAAAGCTTTGAGGTGCCCCAGTTGTGGCCTTGAAGGAGGCAATGAGAAAGGTGGAGAGAGATTATTTACAAGGGACTGGAGTGACAGAATGAGGGAGAATGACTTTAAACTGTCAGAAGGCAGGGATACATGGAATATTGGGAGGGAATTCCTCCCTGTGAGGGTGGGGAGCTCCTAGCACAGGGTGCCCAGAGAAGCTGTGGCTGCCCCTGGATCCCTGGAAATGTCCAAAGCCAGGTTGGAGCCACCTGGGATAGTGGAAATTGTCCCTGCCCATGGCAGGAGGTGGAACTGGGGGATTTTTAAGTTCCCTTCCAACCCAAACCACCCCATGACTCTATGAATTGTGTGGGTGACTTTTAACATTCCCGCAATAGATACAATTTCACGCTTATCTTTGTTGTAGGATTGAACTGTAGAGTAAGACAAGTTTTCTGAATAACTACAAATAATCTGCCCAACTCCTTCGTGCTTCTTTTAGCAGTTTCTGTATTTTTTTTCCTCTAGAAACTCTCAAAAATTGGGCAGGAAAGGACGAGAGTCATTCCAAATGCAACATTGTGCATCTGTAATGCAGCTTGGAGTAACTTAGGAGTTACTAAGGTGAGATGCCAGGGAACAGATCCTATTCCTGTTGTTTTCCTGAGGACTCTCTGGATAAAGGAGCTGGACTTGTCCTTGTTGGACATCAAAAAGCAGCTCTTTGTAGGAGCTCAGGGGGACCTGCTGCCTCAGTGTGTGGAGCCAAGTGGTTCTGCCCCTGCTTTACTGACCCTGGGAACACACTTGGGAACACACTGACATTTCAATTCCTTCCCAGCCCTTTGTGTGAGCTTTTCAGGACTAAACCCAAACCTTAAACCCAGCACTTTGCACCTCGATCTAAGAGATAACTTTTGGTGTGAGTGAAACAGGAATAACCGACAAAGTCAAACAAGCCCCCTGTGCCTTCCCCCCTTCCCTGGCACCCCCACGGTGATATTTGGTGTATTAAAAAGGCAAGAAAAATCAAGTTGATAAGACAAGAACTACAGCAGCTCGTGACTTTCAATCAGTGCCTTGGACTCCCCAGTGCTCTGAAGGGCTCTTGTTTGCTAAAAGGGTGTGCTCAGAACAGCAGGAACCAGGGGATCTTGAGAGGCTGATGAAGGAGGGGAAAGAAAGCATTTTCCTCCAAAATCCTCCTGGGATTTGGAGTTGAAAGAGAGGACAGGTTAACCTTTACAGCGATGTCAGTGTTCTGCTGGGATAAAAAGTATTTGTCACAATAATTTAGAGCAAAGCACAGCAAATCATAGAATGGCCTGGGTTAGAAGATCCCTTTTAAATTCCTTATATTGGGCAAAGGAAGGAACATTTCTATAAACTGTAGTTGATGACATTCAAGCTGTAATTTATAAACAGTCTCCTCAAACATTGTGGTATTTGCAATGTATTTATATCATATTATGTAAGATAAATGGTTGGCAAACATTCATAAAGTATTTATTGGACATGCCACTGTTTGTTCAATGATTTATAAATCAATGCTGTAAAATGTGAAGTAGTGACAGAGTTTCAGATAAATTCATGGCAAAATATTTGCTGTGCATCAATAATTCTGATATTAATTAGTTTAGGGTTTATCTGCAAGTGATTTACAGTTCACTTTCTCACCAGCCCAAGTCTCAAGGGGCTGCCAGTGCTGCTCAGGTTGGGGCCAAACCTGGTTGTTCATAGCTGTGCTTTAGTCTAGAGCTGAACCTGTCCCTGCTTTGTGAATCTTCATCGAGGACTTGGGAAGAGCAGGAAAACCTGGAGTGCCTTCAACACTCAGCTCTCCCCTCCTCTGCTCTCCCTGAAGGCATTAAATCATGGAATCATGGAATGGTTTGGGTTGGAAGAGACTTCAAAGATTCCTTCCACTATCCCAGGTTGCTCCAACCTGGCCTTGGACACTTCCAAGGATGGGGCAACCACAGCTTCTTTGGGAATTCCATCCCAGCTCCTCCCCACCCTCACAACCAAGAATTTCTCCCCAATATCCCATATAAACCTACTTTTTTTCCAGTGTGAAACCATTCCCCCTCATCCTGTGACTCCAGGCCCTTATAAATAGTCTTTCTCCATCTTTCTCCCTTGGGATTAATGGTTGGATCCCTTCACTTGAAGCTCTTCATGAGCTCCAGGATCTGCCTGGGGATCACCAGGTTCTCCTTCACTTTGGAACTTTGGAGCAGCAGATCTCAGCCATGACCTTCCTTCCATAACCCTTAAAATAAACCCAAATAAATAACAAATAAACCACAATTTCATCGTTAAAGAGCTGCAATTGCACCTGTTGAGATGCAAATGAATACTGGTTTATATTTGTCTATGCAAATAAGTTTTGAAGTAGTGCTTGAAATTCATTCTGGTCCAGTGGATCAGCGTGTGGCTCTTTGTGCTTAAACTCGTGGAGGATGAAACTGTGGTTGGTTTTAGAACTGTAGAAATGAAAATAACTTGTAACTAATGGGGTGTTTGTAAAGTGTGCATCCCTCTGCTGATGTGCTTGATTTTATAAATCAAACCCAGTTTGTACAGATTTATAAATCAAGCAGCTTTCTTAAGAAGTTATCAAAGTGTGGATTTAGGTTTTACTTGATGCATGACCTCTCTGAGGTGGTACAAGCATTTAGAGGTGTGTTAATGCACTAGATGGATAAATAGAATAAAATACATCCACTGCTCTCAAAAAGAGGATATTAGAGGACATAACTACATACCTGGACACTCATTCCAGCACCTTTTGGTTGATGGCAGTTAATTGATATGTTTCATTCCCATTTAATCAAATTTTTGGTGAATAATTCCAGCACATTGAAATGATTCTGAGTAAGGGCATCCTGTGGAGCCCTGATTTGCTTTAGGGAATTTTCAGCTGGAATTTGTGTAGCCCTGGTTTTGTTTGTGGGAGTTTTCAGGTAGGATTTAGGTAGCCCTGGCTTATTCTTGGGAATTTTCAGGTAGAATTTGGGTAGCTCTGGTTTATTCTTGGGAATGTCCAGGTGGGATTTGTGTGGCCTTGTTTTATTGTTAAAACTTCCAGGTAGGGTTTGTGGGAATTTTGGGGTGGGATTTGTGTGGCCCTGTTTTGTTTGTGGGAATTTTGTGGCTCTCTTTTGTTTGTGGGAATTTCCAGGTGGGATCTTTGTGGCTCTGTTTTGTTTGCAGGAATTTCCAGGTGGGACTTTTGTGGCCCTGTTTTGTTTGTGGGAACTTTCAGGTGGGATTTTCGTGGCCCTGTTTGGATGGTGGGAATTTCCAGGTGGGATTTGTGTGGCCCTGTTTTGTTTGTGGGAATTTTGTGGCCCTTATTTGTTTGTGGCAATTTCCAGGTGCAATTTTTGTGGCCCTGTTTTGTCTGTGGGAATTTCCAGGTGGGATCTGTGTGGCCCTGTTTGGATGGTGGGATCTTTCAGGTGGGATTTGTGTGGTCCTGTTTTGTTTGTGGGAATTTTCCTGTGGGAATTTTGTGGCCCTGTTTTGTTTGTGGGAACTTTCAGGTGGGATTTGTGTGGTCCTGTTTTGTTTGTTGGAATTTTCATGCGGGAATTTTGTGGCCCTTGTTTGTGGGAATCTCCAGGTGGGATTTTTGTGTGGCCCTATTTTGTCGGTGGGAATTTTCATGTGGGAATTTTGTGGCCCTGTTTTGTTTGTGGGAATTTTCAGCTGGGATTTTTGTCTTTTACTCCAGGAACTGTTCAAGTGGACTTTGTATCCAGCTTTGAGGCTGGAATGGGGATCCCAGCCCTGGAGTCTCCTGTCACTGCTGTGTGTTATCAGGCTCCTGCTGCAATAACCAGCAGGAGAAGAGTGTTCAGTGACAGCCCTGGGCAGCACAGCCAGGAAATGTCAGGTATTTCAAGCAAGGAAAATGCCTTTGAAAGCTGCTGTAGCAGCTGAAGCTTCAAGAAGCACCACAGAGAGCCATCTCTTCCATCAGCATCCCTGACCTCTCCTCAGGCCTGAGATTATTAGTGTAATACACTGAAAGGCAGGGAATTTGTCCTGTCCAGCACCTTCTGACAAGTGTTCTCTGGCACTCCTGGCTCTCCTCTCATGTCAAGAGTTGTATCTTTGAGCTGAGCAGCTCATCTGGGCAGGACCAGGCTGGTTGAGCAGGTTTTTGGTGGAGCTTTGCTGTCGAGCTTTGATAAATAATGCAAATGACAGCCCAGACAGGTTGATAGAGATGTAGATGAACTCCAAGTCTGAGCTGCAGCTTCTGAAGGCTCAGAGTTAAATTAACTGATGTAGATGATAAAGGGGTGCTCGTTAGAGCTGCACAGAGAGTGCTTGGTGTGAACACCTTGTTAAGGGCTCAGCTGGGAGCTCAGATCTGCCACAGGGACTTCTGTCTGGGCCACGTGCAGCTGAATAAGTGTGGGAAAATAGAGGTATAAATTTATAGAGATATACATTTATAGAGGTACAAATTGACAACAAAACGGGCTGTGCAGCAGCTTATTTGGGGGAGGAAAATAAGGGGTGGGAATTTGGGGGGCAAAGCTGAGTGAGGGCTGATAGCAAAGGAAAAACCTCTCGAGGGTTCTGTGTCCAGAGGGCCTTTAGTGGTTGTATTTTGGGAGTAAATTTGTGGGAGGGATGGGGGATTGAACCCAGCAGGAAGAAGATTCTCTTATCAGAGAGTCATTAATGTTGGAAAAGGCNGTTAAGAGATGTTCAGATTCGTCTAGTACTGACTTGAAACAAGGTCTTAGAAAATCATGTTACAACAGGTTCTGGTTTGACTATATTTCCAGAAGGACACACTTCTGAAGGACAGTCTTGGAAACTTAACAGCAAAGAGAGAAGCAGTTGCTTTTCCTCCGTGTTTTGTTTCCAAAACTTTAAGACAAAAGACTAATGAATTAGAAAATTAACATTGCTTACATATTGTCATTGCAGAGTCCGAATTTGAAAAATGTTACCTAGCAGCAGCTCCTTTTTATAAGTTTCCAAACCCAGAATATTTCCCAAAAATTCACAAGCTACATGATCAGCAATCAACACAAAGTATGTTAACTCACCACTTTTTAGGTTTTGATAGTAGTTTGTACTTGCTGAATTTTACTCGCCACTCCAAGATACCTTTGCAATGCTGACACACTCCGTCATGAAGCTTTGCATTTATTTTCTAAATAAATAAAAATACATTGAAGATTTCCTACTGTAATGAGTATAATCTTTCTTAGAAAGTATTGTCACACATCATATGATTAATATAATATTTAGAAATATGTTTGCTTATTCTTAACATAAATTGTATCATACACAATTATTGCTAGTAATTTTCTTCAATGAATCCTGAAGACGACTATTTTGAGATTAAAGACTACATTATCATTATAATAATTTTAATATTCTTTAGGGGCTCCCAAGTCCCCTGGGAGCAATTTGGGGGGGTTGGGGTGTCACCACCCCCAGATGGCTCAGGAATCCCAGGAGATCTCGAGGTCCCTCAGCTTGGTCTCTGATCTAGAATTATTCTTTCTCTCAAGAATCTCTGCTTGGCAAGGAGGGGAGGGAAAGCTGGAACCTTGGTTATGAATATTTATATAAAAATTGAATATTTATATCGGAATATTAGTGGTTGTTTTAGTGTAAGTAACAGCACAGTTGAATTCTTCCCCACAAAAACATCTCCATTCCTGTGAAAATATGTAAATATTATAAAAACAGTGTAAGCTGACAAAGTATGTGTGAGGATTATTGGATGCTTGTTTATACCAAATTTTCTTGGTGTATTCACTGAAATCATTGATTTTTGGCCATAGCAGGAATGATGTTACTAAATTAAAAAGGCCTAATGTGAAAATTTTTGAAGTAGCAAGAAGAAAAGCTTTGGAAAAGAGAATAAGTCCCTTTTAAACAAGAAAATTATGAGGTTTTTAGGGAGAAAACATCAATTTAAAACATCAGTTTTAAACCCCATGAAGAGCACCAATTAAGAAAAATATTTCATTTTTTGCTGCTGTACAGATGAAGCTGCAACATTTTAAGCTTCATCCATGGAATTGTGGTTTTCAGTGGAGTTTTCAGCCTCCTAAAAACCATCAATATTTCAGAAGCACAAGAAAGTTGGTTTACAAACTGTTGGGTTGCCTTAAATAATGTATATATACTTGTGAAGAAAACAAAAAATCAATAGCTATTGCAAGTTTGGCTCTGAAAGACTCATAAAGAAATGTCATCAGCCCTTTTCTGTGCTGTTTTTATTGAGTCCATCAAACAGTTTGGGCTCCTTTTGAAATTATTGTCATTATTGGCTTTTACTTTGTGGCAAACTTTAAGCTGAATGGGCTTGAAGGAGCCTAAATTTGTGTATTTTATCCTCAGTGATGAGTTTGCAGAGAGTTTTAAATATTTCTCAGAGAAGAAATGATGGGCAATGTCGTGTCTTGCCCTTTCCATGTAAAAATTCCCACTCTTTCATTGTTTTCTTGGATGCAGGGATGTGGAGGTCGGTTCCACAGGGTCCTGTGTGTGGGTTGTGAGGCTTTAATTTCATTCCACACTGTCCAAAAGTGGCCAAAAGGTCAAGAAATAGATCCAAACCAGTTTAAAACTCATCTTTGTACAAACCACCATCAGTTTGTTGAGAAAACTGGGANGAGGGTTCTGTGTCCAGAGGGCCTTTAGTGGTTGTATTTTGGGGGTAAATTTATGGGAGGGATGGGGGATTGAACCCAGCAGGAAGAAGATTCTCTTATCAGAGAGTCATTAATGTTGGAAAAGGCCTCCAAGATGATCAAATCCCATAAACCAGATTATGAAGTGTTTGTTGAACCCTTCAGAGATGGCGACTCCACCACTTAGAGAATCCCAGACTGGTTTCTGGGACCTTAAAAATCATCCAGTTCCAACCCCCTGCCATGGGCAGGGACACCTTCCACTAAATCAGATCCCCTTGAACATTGGGATTTTAGGGTTTGTGTGGCTTCTCCTCCTGTTTTATGGACAGAGTCGATTTGTGGGCAGCAGACCAGGCAGAGTTGGATGTGCTGGGCTTGGCAGAGTGTGGGGATGTATCTCATAAATTCACATTTTTATTTTCAGCAGTTTTTTCTTTTGCCAGGTGAGGGAAATCCTGCTGCAGGGATCGAGTTTGCTACAGGTGTTCACACATGTGTGACAGGTAACAACAAGGCAGGAACAAGTGGGTCTTGAATCACCTGCTCCTCTGTGGCTTAAATCCACTTTATTCTTCCCAGCTGTGATGGATTTGGGGGGGTTGAAAGTGCAAAAAGCTTCTGTTATCCATGTTATCAGATAAACTTCAGCTTATCCTCCCCTTTTTAACTCTATAGTCTGAATCCATCAAGTGCTTTTTCCTCAGTTTTGCCTTCATGCCTCAGTTTCCCTATGTAGTTGCCTCAATTAAATCACTGTGGAGGAACATCCATGGAAAACACCAGCAGCTTTTACCCCTTGTTTGCATCACCAGCACCCAGAATTTTGGTGTATTTTCAGCTCTGGTCTCACTCAAACTGTGCAGAAAACCCTTTAAGAAATTATGATTGGCAATGTCAATGCGTGGAAATTGTCTTTAAATTCAAATATTTTATATTTTAATATAATGAGCCCCTTCTTTAGGGGCTTCCAAGTCCCCTGGGAGCAATTTGGGGGGGTTGGGGTGTCACCACCCCCAGATGGCTCAGGAATCCCAGGAGATCTCGAGGTCCCTCAGCTTGGTCTCTGATCTAGAATTATTCTTTCTCTCAAGAATCTCTGCTTGGCAAGGAGGGGAGGGAAAGCTGGAACCCTGGTTATGAATATTTATATAAAAATTGAATATTTATATCGGAATATTAGTGGTTGTTTTAGTGTAAGTAACAGCACAGTTGAATTCTTCCCCACAAAAACATCTCCATTCCTGTGAAAATATGTAAATATTATAAAAACAGTGTAAGCTGACAAAGTATGTGTGAGGATTATTGGATGCTTGTTTATACCAAATTTTCTTGGTGTATTCACTGAAATCATTGATTTTTGGCCATAGCAGGAATGATGTTACTAAATTAAAAAGGCCTAATGTGAAAATTTTTGAAGTAGCAAGAAGGAAAGCTTTGGAAAAGAGAATAAGTCCCTTTTAAGCAAGAAAATGATGAGTTTTTTAGGGAGAAAACATCAGTTTAAAAAATCAGTTTTAAACCCCATGAAGAGCACCAATTAAGAAAAATATTTCATTTTTTGCTGCTGTACAGATGAAGCTGCAACATTTTAAGCTTCATCCATGGAATTGTGGTTTTCAGTGGAGTTTTCAGCCTCCTAAAAACCATCAATATTTCAGAAGCACAAGAAAGTTGGTTTACAAACTGTTGGGTTGCATTAAATAATGTATATATACTTGTGAAGAAAACAAAAAATCAATAGCTATTGCAAGTTTGGCTCTGAAAGACTCATAAAGAAATGTCATCAGCCCTTTTCTGTGCTGTTTTTATTGAGTCCATCAAACAGTTTGGGCTCCTTTTGAAATTATTGTCATTATTGGCTTTTACTTTGTGGCAAACTTTAAGCTGAATGGGCTTGAAGGAGCCTAAATTTGTGTATTTTATCCTCAGTGATGAGTTTGCAGAGAGTTTTAAATATTTCTCAGAGAAGAAATGATGGGCAATGTCGTGTCTTGCCCTTTCCGTGTAAAAATTCCCACTCTTTCATTGTTTTCTTGGATGCAGGGATGTGGAGGTTGGTTCCACAGGGTCCTGTGTGTGGGTTGTGAGGCTTTAATTTCATTCCACACTGTCCAAAAGTGGCCAAAAGGTCAAGAAATAGATCCAAACCAGTTTAAAACTCATCTTTGTACAAACCACCATCAGTTTGTTGAGAAAACTGGGAATATTTTAGGCTGGAATGTGGTGTCTTGTGTGGTGATGTGACAATTCCTTTTGATAACAGAGAACAGCTGTTACAGGTGTTTTTCCATCTAAAAAATAGAGATTATATCACAAAGAATGGCTGAATTTCACCATATCATTCAATAATCTGTTCATTTCTCCAATTAAATTGTTAAAGAGCCTCTGAGCTTTGGGGTTTTAAGAGCCCCTGTAACATTTCCCACTTCTGATCCTGGTGGGTCCCTCCCAGCTCAGGATATTCTATGAAAATAGATGCACTTTTTAAATCAAATCAGTTCATAAATGAGCAAGGGTTACTCCCTGGGATTACCTGTAATCTACATTAAATCTATCCATGAGGTTTTAGGTGGGATTTTAGGTGGGATCAAGTTCTAGATTGCAGAGGGAGCTGGATTGTGTGTGAGAGCTCTTGGTGCAATTCCTTGGAGAATGAAATAAGTCACTTGTGGTGAGCAAGGACATCCTGATTTTACTCCAGGAGGGAATAGACATGGTGGAATTCCTAAAAGTACCTAAAAGTATTTTAGGAATACCTAAAATATCTTCCAGAACACTGGAAATCCCTAAAAGTACCATCTTCCAGAACACTGTTGTACTTTAAATTACCTCCTTCTGCTTCAGCAGTATTAATTCCAGATTAATACAAGATTAATACAAGATTCTGAAGCTTTGGAAGGGGCTGAACAGGACAGGGGGGAGTCCCCACCCTGGGAATGGGTCAAAAAACATGGATGTGGCACTTGAGGACGTGGTTTAGTGGTGGGTGGTGTGGGGTTATGGTTGGACTGGATGATTTTGGAGACCTTTTCCCACCTCTGTGATTTTATTCCCATTTATTGCCTCAAGTTTGTGTGTCCAGAGGTGAATCCAGCTGCAAAAGGGTTGGAAAAGTTCAGGAATGAGATGGTTTTGAAGGAAGGTAGAAAACAGCAGCAGCAAAACCTGCCATAAGCAGTTAAAACTTCAGCTTTAATACCAATAAAAATTCCTTTCCTTGGGAATTTGAACGTGAAACGATGTGTTCCAGCTGCTTTGCTGCCCTTTCATTCCTGATATCCCTGTGAAAAACAGAGTTGACATAAACTGGTGGTGTCCAAATGATTTGTAAGTATCCAGTGTAATGAATGAGTTAGAGCTCTGTAAATATTTGCAGGGAAATGTGGAATTAGGGTGGGTAATGCATGCAAGGGAGGTAATTTTCAATTTACTTATCAATGTAAACATTAATTTAAACCCAAAGCTAAGGCTGGTTGGCAAAGCTTCACTTGCTGGGAAAACAAGATTTATAATTTCCATCTTCCAAGTGAGGACTGGGAAAACAAGGAGATTTATAATTTCCATCTTCCAAGTGAGGACTGGGAAAACAAGGAGATTTATAATTTCCATCTTCCGAGTGAGGACTGGGAAAACAAGGAGATTTATAATTTCCATCTTCCAAGTGAGGGCTGATCACAGGCACCCAAACTAGGGGGTTATTTTAATGTTGTTTTCCTTTGCAGAGCTCCATTTCTGCAGAAATACCAAATCAGGTTCTCACATCCCAGTGGAAGATGACTTGACATGTTATTCCAAGTATTCTTTTCCATATCTATTGTGAGCTTTTCCTCTGAGAACACAAAAAACTCAATCCCAAAGCAAATCTTTTTGTTACTCCCTGTTTTTCCCCATTATTGTTTAGCAGATCATCATCTCATCCATAATGTATGTGGGACTGAAATATTCCAGGTATTTAACATTTTCCAGTGTTGCCAAGGGAAGGAATTCTCTCCCAGAGATACAGCTTTAATATAAAAGAGAAACTGCTGATATTACCACGTTCACATGCAAAAACTGATAACAGAACCCTGTTGATATTTAATATCAGCTGGATCTGGGGGGGTTTGTTATGATACTTTTTGGAGGTTGGATTTGTGGTTCTGTGATGAATAGCTGGAATAATGACATCCCTATAAAATATACTGCCTGAGAACTCTGTGCCATGAAAACTCACCTCTGATAGACTGTGTTCAATTTTAATCAAATTGAAGAGATTTTACATTCCTGAAATATGACTAAAATTGAGTTGAACTCGGCAGAGAAGCTCAGTTTATCCCAAAATTATTGATGCAGAAGGATAGAAGGGGGTTTGTGCTGCTCAAATCAACTTTTTTTCCTTACATCTCAGTTAAACTTCTCCCAGGGAAGAGAAACAATTGATGCCATCAAAATATGCTGGTTTGACACCACATTTTGAAGCTTTTCTCGTTGGGTCTGACAGGGAGAGAGGAGTTGTCTCCTGTCTGACTGTGCAGTGCAGACATCACGCCCTTCTCCTTGTTCTCCAGACCTTGTTTCCTGGGAATACCTGTGTTATGCTGAATCTCAGCCCTGATGGAATTTTCCTCAATTCCAGTGCATCAAAATCCTCTGGAAACTTCTCCATGTGGGTGGAATCGATGGTGTTGGCATAGCAGCAGGTAGGGGATGAAGGCTTTGGCAAAAAACTTGGGCAAAAAGAGATGCAGAGCAGCAAAAGGGAGGGAAATAAGATTATTTTTGAAAGCTCTGCATTAAGCTGAGGGGTGAAAGGCTGGAGGAGCAGCAGCCAGTAACAGAAGGAGAGCTGGGGGACAGGCTTTGGAACATCTGGAACATCTGTGCAGTGAAACCAAGGTGGGAAGGAGCTGCCAGGGAATCCAGGATGAGACACCACTCAGGGACAAACAACTGCTCCTGTCTGAGCCCCTTTTAGGAGCCGTTTTTAGCACAAGTGAGGGAAGCAGCAGGAGCAGCGGGAGGAGGGATGGGAGGCAGCTGGGAATCAGGTGGGGAATTTGCTGCCAAAAGAAATGTTTGTGAGGTGAGAGGAAAATGCAGCAGGAGATGTCTCCAGGCTCCAGCTGGCCTGTCACTGAGGGTCCTGGCACTGAGGGTCCTGTCACTGAGGGTCCTGTCACTGATGGCTGAGAGTCCTGTCACTGAGAGCTGAGGGTCCTGGCACTGAGGGTCCTGTCACTGAGGGTCCTGTCAGTGAGGGCTGAGGGTCCTGTCACTGAGGGTCCTGGCACTGAGGGCTGAGGGTCCCGGCACTGAGGGTCCTGTCACTGAGGGCTGAGGGTCCTGGCACTGAGGGTCCTGTCACTGAGGGTCCTGTCACTGAGAGCTGAGGGTCCTGTCACTGAGCATCCTGTCACTGAGGGTCCCTGTCACTGAGGGTCCCTGTCACTGAGGGTCCAATCACTGAGGGCTGAGGGTCCTGTCACTGAGAGTCCTCTCATTGAGGGTCCTGACACTGATGGCTGAGGTTGCCGTCACTGAGGGTCCTGACATTGAGGGCTGAGGTTGCTGTCACTGAGAGTCCTGTCACTGAGGCCTGAGGGTCCTGTCATTGAGGGTCGTGTCTCTGAGGGCTGAGGTTTCTGTCACTGAGAGTCCTCTCATTGAGGGTCCTGACACTGATGGCTGAGGGTGCCGTCACTGAGGGTCCTGACATTGAGGGTCCTGTCACTGAGGGCTGAGGGTCCTGTCTTCGAAGGCTGAGGCTCTGCCATAGGCTCTGCACCAGGTTTCTGTAACACTGGAAATGTGCTCTGCAACGTTCGCTGTGCTTGTCCAATCTAAGAAATCTCTTTCTTCCCATAAGCCTTTCCAAACAGCCAAGGATGTCTCCCCTCTGCTCTCACATCAAAGCTGGAAGAGGTCGTGGATTCCCATCCTCGGATAAGAGACCGTTCCATGATGTTCAAACCCTTTCCCTGGAACTGATTCCTGTAAAGGTGGATGAGAGGTTCCCAGCTGGATTTTAGGAGCAGAGCAGTGGATTGCTCCCTGTCGCTGTTTGATCTGCAAGACTCCATTTATTTTCCCAAAGTATTGGGGCAACAAGTGGCTGAGACTTTGTAGTTTTAAGAGCCCCTTTTGTGCAGGGACACTGATCTTACTCAGGCCTTTAAAATCCCTCTCCACAGAACCACCTCCATATTTAAGCAATAAAATGGAAGCAGGAAGAGCCCAACACCCTCCAAACCTGCTCCCACAGGACCTTCAGGTGTGACATGTCCAGGTGCACAATTCCCTGTGTAAACTGTGACTCTCAGCTGCTGAGATCATTTTCATCCAGGACATTTTCCATTTGTTTGGAGCAGAGATGAATGTCTTGGTTGCCCAAGTGGTGTTTCCTGGAGGGCAGGTCTGTTTGAAGGGCTGCACGTGCCTGTCACACATCCAATTCCTACTTTGCTTCCTGCTGGCACACAGTGATCCTGTCACAAGGCCATCAACACGTCCAAGTGCTTATTTCTTGTGGCATTTTGGTCACCAGGCCTTTGCAGGATCAGCAGGGCATGGCCTGGCAGGGGGTTTTGTATTCTTTCCTACTCAGACTTGAGTTTTACATGGAGGGGCTGATTTTATCCTTTATTTTTGTTCTTTTTGTTTGACAGAGACAGGAGGGAAAACCCTTTTTGTCACTGTCCTATTCTCACACCTCTCAGATGACACATTTGTGTGCATTGTGCTGCTCTTGGAGCCTCCCTGGAATAGATGCTGTGAAAAAACACAATGGAGCGGAGCTGGGTGCACTTCCTGCTCATCACAAATCACTGGGATGGCATTTGATTCCTCCTGGATTTTCACAGTGACTTCCTTCATTTGCTCTTGCTGGATGAGTCAGACAGAAATGGAAAGACCTGAGTTGTTGCAGAACATTCTCAGTCTCCTCCTTTGCTGCATCAGCTGCTCCATGTTTAGCTGATCCCTTCTCTTCCCATGAATTTTGAATTCACATTCCATAAATTCATGGGCTGTGACACAGGGTAAAGGACTCTCCCAGAAAAATCAGCTGTGATTCTTGTGGTATTATCCCAACAAAAAGCCTAAACCCTGTTCCAGAAATCCTTACAGCACTGGGGAGCTTCACCCCAACTCCTGCTCTATCCTGCAAATTGGCTCCAAAGCCACACAGGAGGGCTTGGGAAGGGCTGTCCCTTGTCCCTCTTGCTTGGCTTTGGAGTCCATGGATGTGTCTGCAGGTACAGGTGCTCGTTTTCCAGGAGGAAAAGGGTCCTGCTGGTCCTCACGGTGAGATGTGCTCCAGAGTTATGGGATGTGGGATCAGGTACAAACCTCGTGTGCTTCCCAGTCAGAGGGAATTCAGTGACTCATCCACGTGTGATAAGAGCAGAGGATGAGTCTATTCCTCACCATAACATCCATTTTCCAACTGGGAAAAGTTTTGCCATCTCTGGGTTTGCTTTGCCACCGTGGGGTCCCTGAAAATGGGGTCAGGCCCTTTAAGTGGGGAGGGGATTCTGCTCTTTTCTGGCTCCTGTAAAAGTTTCAAAGATTCTTCAGCACTTCAGAGAAAAAACCTTGAAGTTTTCTCCCTTTGCTGATTGTTTGAGCAGGAGGGGAATAAGAAATTAGCTCTTTCGGATTTGTCAATTTTGAAATGCTGTTAAGCCATTCCAGTTTAATTTTGGTTAAGAGCTGTTTCATTATTAATGCAGGGAGGAAGTCATCCCTAATGACCCTTGGGACATGCCAAAGTGCTTTATGATCACTTTGGGCAGTCAGAGATGTGTGAGTAATGAAAAGTCTGCTCCATGAAGGGCCTTTGCCCACCCTTGGCAGGAGAACCTGGCAAGACCCTTTGTCTGCTGCTCACTCCCACCCCAGTCCCTCCTTCAAGAGCCCCCTCCATCCTTTCCCAACCTCTCCCATTGCTCCCCTGATTTTTTCATTTGTTTCCCAGCACTGAAACTTCAAAATTAAGGCACCACGAGATGCAATATGACATAATCAATAGAGAAACTTTTCAAGCTTGCCAAGGCTCTGAGTTTTTTTTAAGTGTCTTGCTATCTGTCAGCATGTGCTAATTGAGCCTACATACCCATATGGCATCTGCTCCCTGCAGGGAAGTGTTTCCATAGTCCTGGAGAGCACAGCAAATAGTGGTTGGCGTGTAGGGAAGCGTTTGCCTGGGAATGTTGTATTCTTGGAAACCAAACTTGGGTTGGTACCCACAAGGCTTGACTTGGAGCCTGTGGTGTCATTGCTGCGTTGCAGGAGACTTTGGGGACGCTGACACTGGGTGGATTGGGTTGGGTTTGGCTCCAACTCAGAACTATTGAAGCTCTTTGTTGTGAGGAGGGTGAGACACACGAGGGGGGTGGGATCCCAAAAGTGCAGCCCCTACAAACGAGGCAGCAGCTCTGCCCAACATGAGGGATGGGGATGGGAATGCTCCTCTCGTGGCTCCAGAACAGATGCATCCACTTCAGCTGCCTTCAGGAGCAGGCAGGGATTTCACACCCCCACCCTCCCTGCCTGCTGCTCCTCCAAAACCCTCAGACAGGGAGCAAGTGCTTCCCGGGCCCTGCGCTGGCTGCCGGCAGAGGGGTGGGTCTCCCCCTTGGAATTCATGGAGCATCTGTCACTGTGGGGAAGGGAGATGCTCTCTCACACTCACAGATGGGTAAACAGAAGGAGAATGGGTTGCCTGAAGCCACGAATGGAGAGGAAGCATCAAAAAAACTCATCCTGCCTTTTGCTTTCCTGAGGAACGAGACACGATCCATCACGTCCTGTGTGGAGTCGGGGGGGTTGAACCTGGTGACCAACTCGGGCAGATTTAACAGGAGGCCTGGAAGGTGTTAAATCCCAGCAAATCTGTGAATGTGGGTGATGGAGAGCAGAGAATTGCCTCGGGATCAGCACTGAACTTGTGGTGTTGCTGGGCAGGAGCCAAAGGTTCGGGATCAGAGGGGGTTGGCACAAATCCCTTCTGCAGGTCCTGAAAGCTGTGAAAGCCTTGACAAGCTCCTGCACCCTGATCAGCACCCAGGAATGCAAGAGCAGCACCCAAAGAAGGGAAACTGGGCTGTTTCTGGTAGAAAAATGCCTGGAGGTTGGGGGTGAGTTGCTGTGCCACTTACAGGCTGTGGTGTTGCATAAATCACAGCGCAGCCACAGGGCTTTGGGATTATTTTTGGTGTGTCCAGACTCTTCAAACCTGACTTTTAGGGAATACTGATGATGCAACCAATATAGATTTGGCTGTGAAAATCAGTGTGTTGTTCTAAAAAGAAAACATCAGACTGGACTCATGTCTGTTCTTATTCCTTCTCCTGTACTATTACTTGATGCTTATTGAGACACACAGAAATGATATGGATGTGCCAAAAGCAACAGGTTTGTAAAGGAATTGCTGTGCTTTCAGTGAATCCAACTGTGCCTTCCACCCTTCAGGTCTGTTTTGCTGCAGAACTGACATTTATTAAAGTTTGTGTAACGATGTGCTTGTGTTTGATGCTGCACCTTGAAAGAGGAAGGATTGTCACCCCAAAAGCTCAGGGGTTTTGTTGTCTAAGCACAATGGACTCTTTTTGTTTGCTGAGATCCCACATCTCTCTGATCTTTGATGTCGACCAAGGCCAACACAGGCAGGTGGAATGAAATAACCCATCCCAGCAGAGCTGTGACCAGCCTGAGAAAGGCTTAACCCCCAAAGGCTAAGGCCTGATAAAGTTATTTTATGATCACTTCACTCAAAAGCCATTTATTTTTCCCATGTCCCATTATGTTTTTGCCTGGCCAGTGTGTGTGAGGGCGAGCCCTGCACTTGTAAGTGTTGTTCCAAGGGAATGTTGGTTTCCAGTGGTTCACAGCTCTTATTGAGTGGATTGTTGGGATTTGCAGACAAGGTTTCCTGCAGAAATTGGGGGGTTGCTGTGATCCAACACAATGTGGAGTATTTGTACCACTCACTGCCAAAAGTGAGCTAAAACCCCAGCTGATAAAAAGGACCAGCACGAATATGTGTGAAATAAAGGCTGATAACAGGCACCCACCACTCTGTAAGGAATTGGCATCTGGGAATCTGTCAGTTGGAGGAATGAAGTGTTTGGTCACTTCTGTGACACCAACACCATCTCCCTCGGTCACTCTGTGGGTGAGGGTGGAAATGTCCATTTGTAGGGTTATAATCGCACAATCCTAAGTTTCCCTGATCCTTCTGAAGGCATTTGTGCTGCCTCAGCTGGATATTGGTGCCAGGAGATGTGAGGTCCTGGTTTCAGCCCCTGCTCTGACTCAGGGAACCAGAGACTTGTTGCTGTGATGTTGTGGCTGAAAGTGGGCTGGTGGTACCTGCTGCCCTTTCCTTGTCCTGCCACATTCCATGATGGATAACATGGATAACACTTTGCTCTTAGGGGTTTTCTTTCCTTGGGTGAGAGGTTTTCCCTTCCCTTGAGTGAGGAGCAGCTGTGATGGGACTCACTCTGTGGTCTTTCAAAAAAAAAAAGATATTTATGTATAAAGAGTGAATTTCTTACTGAAGCCAATGGGAATTTTAATGAGGATTATTCACACAGGAACTGGGACCAATCCCTGCTTGTTTCCTCAGAGTCGATGATTCCATTCAGCCTTATATAACACTCAGTCTTTCCTGGTTTTCCAGACCCACCACTGGCTCCTCCCCCAGCCTGTTTTCTAGTGGAGATACCCAACCTCTTTTACATGTGACCTGTGCACTCTTCACATAGTTTAAGCTCTAAATTCCCCCCCAGGTCGTTTGATTTGAACAACCTTTGCCCTCCTGCCTGTTTTGTGGTAAGTGAAGCCTCACACAGCTAAGAAACAACTGCCACGTTAATGGAATTAGCAGGGACAGGGATGTGTCCAAAGGGATGGGAAGTGGTGGGTTGTGTTTTCCAATCAGGTGCTAATGAGGTTTGTTTAAAGTAGCCAATTAGCTCATCGTTTTAAAGCAGTCAATGAGCTCATTCTGTGGGGTGATTTGGTGCAGGAGCAGAACTGACCATCTTCCCTGGGAAAAGGAGCTTCCCTTTGGAACGGGAAGTACCTGGTGCTGATGTGAAGTGATGCTTCCAGTGCTGGTGACTGAGGGAAACCCTCCAGGGCAAAGCAGGCAGCACTCTGAGCTTGAAACTGAGCTAAATTCCATCAAGAACATTTGTTGGATTTAAGCATCACGGCGTTTTTCCCATTTTATACAACATTATTGCACTTTTCAGCTGCTGCCTTTCACTGGCACAAATTCCCAGGGAGGAGAACATGGGTTATGGGACTAAGAGCTGGACTGAGCACGTAACTCCCAAGATTTCCTTTGTGTGGGGATGTAGGAAGAGCCCTGATCCTGCAAGGGCTGCCCACACCAGGACTGCCTTTGGAGCCAGGGATTCATCCCTGTGTTCATCCCTCAGTGCCAAACACAGGGCACTGATCCCTCCTGCAGCCTTTGCCACATCTGGCAGGGCATTTCCAGCTGTGGAACAGCCACAGTTTACAGGGTCTGGAGGCAGCTGAAGTGCAGAGGTGGGAGAAAATTCAACAAACGAGCCCAAGAAACTTTGCTTTGCTCTGGAGTTTCTTTGGGAAGGGAAATGCCGAGGACCAGCTGTGTGTGGGAGCAGGGAGGAGATGCTGTGGGTTTGCAGAGCTCATGGCAAACACAGAGTGGGCCTTAATCACATTAGAGGAGCTTGGATGGCTCCGTGCACAAGTGGGAGTTTGGTTGTGGATGAAGCCTTGCAGTGCTTCGGGAATATCCCAGGAGTTGGGAGAGAGGCACCTGAAGTGCCCGGCAGGAGGTTCGGCCCGGTGTGTGCAGCCTGTGCTCCAGCCGGGGAATGTCTTACACAACAGGGAGCGCCTGGAATTGCAGCGCCTGGAATTGCAGCCGAGCCGTTTTCCTGCCGCTCCTTGTGGGTGGAACTTGGTAGACGGGAATCCTCAGGTGGGGAATGGGAATGAGTGTCTGGGGCACAGGGAATGTGCCAAACCCGATGTGGAGTTGTGGCCTCAGCACAGCTAAAAACTCCCACTTTGCAGAGCAGTTTTGGGGTTTGCTGTGCCCTCACTTGTGAGGGATTTGCTGGGAACTGCAGGTGAGTTGTGCCTTGGATGCCTTGAGCTGTTCCCAGAGCCTTTCCCAGGGTTTGGGGAGGGGTTTTGTCTGTCTCCCGTGCACACAAACACTGCACATCCCTGGAGAGCCAAGCAGGTGTTTTCCTCAGGAAAACCTGCTGCTTGTAGAGTGCTTGTCTTTCAGAAACAAAGATTTTAGGGGGGTCACGTTTGTGGCTTAGAAACTTCTCTTGATAAAATATCCAGGCTGATGCAGGAGGCAAAGGGCTGAAGTTGTTGGTGTTCATTCCCCTGGGAAGAGTCACATCCTGCTCTGCTCCTTTCCCAGATCCCAGAGAAGTTTTCTGGGCACCAAACAGTCACACCAGGCACTGAATTATTCTGTCTCAGCTTGTTCTGCATCATTTCTGGACAGTCCTACAACAGCAGCTTTAGGCACAGGACATTCCCTTGGGATAGCAGTGATTCACCTGAGCCTTCCTGCTCCAGACAGGAGAGAATTGCAACTTAAATCTCCTTTTAGGTGCCTTCTGTACCCACTGAGCACCTGCATCCTCTCTGTTGAGGTGTTGTTTATTTAACGCCCCTTTCAGAAGGTCTTGTTTTGTTCTGCTGTGCCACAAAAACGAGGTGCAAACCCCGATTTCCTGGTGAAATGTGACTTGTTTTTTCCCAACCAGCCCAAGGGAAAGCTCTCAGCACCCCGAGGAGCTGAGCTGACATTTTCCTGCCAGCAAGGCAGGAGTGATACCTTGGGATTGCTTTCCAGCATCTCCCCAAGGATGAGTGACTACCCATCCCAGGGGAAAAGTGTCACCTGAAGGCTCTTTGTGTGGCTGCAGGTTGGGGAAGGATGAGCTGGGCCAGGGATGAAAATGTTCCCTCCCCAGGGGAAATATTTGCCTGCAG
Source organism: Calyptomena viridis (assembly GCA_013390005.1). Classification (NCBI taxonomy): domain Eukaryota; kingdom Metazoa; phylum Chordata; class Aves; order Passeriformes; family Eurylaimidae; genus Calyptomena; species Calyptomena viridis. Next base: position 74,485 of record WEIV01004911.1, read on the forward strand.
TCAGACCTGCTTTGCTCCTTTGTGGGGGAGTTACTTCAACTCTCTTAAATTTCAGGGCTCTTTATTCCTGCAGGAATTGCTGTTTGGTTTATTTTGGCACATTCCACAGTGTTGGGGAATGACCATATTCCAGTATGTCTTGAGGGGCACAGAATCATGGAATTGGGTTGGAAGGAGCCTTTAAATCTCATCTGGTCCAACTCCTGCAATGAACAGGGACATCTTCAACTGGATCATGTTGCTCAGAGTCCAATCCATCCTTGGATGTTCCCAGGGATGGGAATACTGCAGTCCCCAGCCATCCCCCCTGTCTTGAGATGCTTATTTTCAAATTCTGGGCTGAAAAATGGTCCTTTAGGAAGGGATTCAGGAGGAGAGGAGATGCCATGTGCCAGTGCCATGTGGTGAGGGCAGGGATGCAGCTCTGAGCTCATAAACTGAGGTGGCAGCTGGGGACTATCCTGTGCCTCTGGGGGCTGGATCCTGGAAATTTGGGGAATCCGAGGGAGTAGAGTGAGGTTCAAGTCTTTGTCACCTTCTGTGCTCTTTAGGGGGTGGCACCAGGGCTCTAAAAACTCTGCTACTGGTACATGCTGGTGCCAAGGGAGAGGGGCATGGCAGGACTGGGCATATCCTAAATCCTGGAATGCTTTGGGTTGGAAGGGATATTAAAGCTCATCCCATTCCCACCCCTGCCATGGCAGGGACTCCTCCCACTATCCCAGGGTGCTCCAACCTGGCCTTGGACACTTCCAGGGATGGAGCAGCCACAGCTTCTCTGGGAATTCCAGCCCAGCTCCTCACCACTCTCCCAGGGAAGAATTCCCTCCCAATATTCCATCAATCCCTGCCCTCTGCAGTGGGAAGCCATTCCCCTTGTCCTGTCACTCCAGGCCCGTGGGAACAGCCTCTCTCCACCTTTCCTGTGGGTTCCTTCAGGAATTGTGGAATACCTCAATGAAGCCACTCCAAGCTTTTCCTCTCCCGGCTGAACAATCCCGAAGGAACAAAAGAAATATTTTCCAACACATTCAATCCTTTAAGTCAGAGTGGAGAAAAAACAGAGAAGGTTTCCAACCAACAAGGTGCTTTTTTGGGGAAGCTGAGGACACTTTGGTAGTTCCACTGGAAAACTCCAATTGGGAATTTGCTGGTGCCATTCCAGAGTATTGGTTTTCCTGGTGCTGTCTTTTCCCATCAGTGGATCCAGCACTTTTGCAATTAAGATATCCCACAGTTTTCCCTGTAAGTTCTTTTTAAGTGCATTAAACTGCTCTGAAGTCAAACATTACAGAGTTACAGAAACACAGTTGGACTCCGTGATGTTAAAGGTCTTTTCCAACCTAAATGATTCTGTGATTCTGTTTCAAAATTATTCATTTCAATTTTAAATATTCAAGTTGGGGTTTTTTTGTAATGTAAAAAAGAACGTTGAGAAATTGAAAAATATTTTGATTTACATGAAAATAAAATAAACTTTTTGAATCAAAGCAGCTGTGGCCTCTTCTAAAACTACTGGCAAAACAAAATGTGCTTTTATCTTTTCACTCAAAGTTCTAGTGCTGATTAATATCTCAGTGACTTCACACAAGGTTTTGGAGCCCAATCTAATCAGCTTGAGCACAGAATCTGCTGCAGAGGTTTTTCATCTCCATTGCTTGGGTTAAACAGAGGACTTTCTAATGCCCAGTTTACAGACAGGCAAATATTTTTAACCATTATGTTGAAAAATGCAGAAAAATAAAGGTATGTTTCTCATTTCCTCCCAGAATATATTGAGAAAATATTTGCCGCTCCTTAAGGAAAGGTTCAGGACAAGTTACAGGGAAACTCAAAGGAGAATCAGGCACCAATCACCAGATTTATGGAATTCTAGGTCTCAAATGGGTCCTAGAACTCAAGATATTTAATAAATCTGCCACCTTTGCTCTGAGGCTTCCAATTCAAAACAGATTCCCACCCTCTCCCAGAAAGCACAAAATGAAGCAGCCAAGCATTAAAATTCCATTTTTTTTTCCTTCCTACCATTGAAATCCAATGTCACCTCCCCACTTCTGCCACCAGGATCCGTGAGCCTGGTGGGAAAACAACCAAAAATGGGAGATGGATCACATTCCTCTGGACAGACCCAAACTCCACTGGCAAAGTGCTGAAGAAAAGCTGTCCATGTTCTCCATCTGCACCCACATCCCACATTCCCACATCCCACATCCCTGCCCAGCTCCTGCCTCCAGCTCCCCAAATCCACCCCTCTGCTGCTGGAGGAACAGGCTCCTGCTCAGGTGGGGATGGCAGTGCAGGGCTCCTTCCCTCTTCACTTAAACCCTTGGGACACTTTGGAGCTTCAAAATTCCATCGTTTTTGCTGGAATTTTCTGCTCCAACCAGCTCCTCAGAGGTTCTGCTGCCCACGGCCAGCACTGGGTGCTCAGACACCCCTGGGCATCTGATCAGGTGCCAATCCTGTCATCCCTCTGCTTCCATAGGGATGCTGCAGCCAGAATCAATCTATTAATATCCAGGGAGGAAAATTGGTGCCTGTTAAACATCTCAGCTAAATTTAACTGCCAGAGCCACGTTCCTCTTTGGTTTGGGAGTTGGTTGACGTCAGTGGTCTGTTATAAATTAGGAATCAATTCTCCTGCCTCCAGGGCCCGTGTAGGTTTGTACAAATTCGGGGTGGTTTGGAGTATCTGTGTGTGAAAAGGATTGAGTTAAATAAAATTAAATAAGGGGTAAAATGCTTTTGTTGGGCTGTGAGTTGTGTGCCCTATAAATAGTGGAGCTGGAAATGGAGGGATGGGTGTCGTGGAGACCTTTGCATTTGGAGACTTGAGTGTCTGCAAACCTCTTCAGTCTGAGACTGAATTTCTACTCCATCTCTTTATTTAGAATTGGACTCCTGTTGCAAATTCCCCCTGTTTCTCACAGAGCCACAGATTTCAGCAGAATGACATTTCCCAGCAACACAAGTTGTTCCCTGAACGTTGTTGTCTGGCTCTGAGTGTTGCTTGTCTTCTGTCTGTGTCCATGGAAATGGGAAGACCTGGGAGCTGTGTGGAGCCACCTGGCAAGCAGATATGAGATATTGCTCAAATCCCAGTTTCCAGCTGGTCATCTTGCCTTTTCCCACTGGATTAGGACCTGCACACCATGTACAAGTTGTGTTCCCCTGGTCTGTGCAGCTCCCAGCAGCTCCCTGACCTCTGTGGTCCAAACTGGGGGTCAATATAATTTTAAATCCACCTTCACCTGTCGGTTTTAAGGGGTTTTTTTTTGCTAAATTGCCCAGTGTGTTCCTTGCACTTTGCATTTTGTCCAGGAACAAAAGCATTTGGTGTCAACATGCTGAGCCCTGCTGAGAATGTGGGCTTTGATCTGCCCTTGCACTGGTTGTGGTTGCACATCCTTGGAAGCAGCTATTAGAGAAAATATGTTCCCCATATTCCAGCAGCCCTAAACCTCCTGTTATCTCAGAGGATGAACACATTTTCCATTTTCTAGGAGCTTAGTGGAGCTGGTTTTGGCTTGGGTTTGACACAGCAGTAAAAGACTCTTTGTGGCACCACCAGCTCCTCTCTGAAGAGGGAATTTGGGGTCTTTGCTTTCCCACACTTGCAGGTTATTACAGGACTAATATGATGCTGATGATGCTTAATTTTTATACATTTTTTCCTTCAAAATAGACATTAAATATGATGGGAGCTATAGCAGCTTTGGGAACTTCATTCCTTTTGAATGGATTTGGAAGTTGCTGAGCAACTTCAGGTAAAATTAACAAACATTGTAAATAATTTATCCCCATTTCCCTCTGGCTGAGGATCCATTTCAATATTGTTTCATGATAATGCAGATTTAAGGAGTACAAAATATACAAGAACACATTTTTTGCACATTTGGGGATTTCTGTGTAGCCTGAGATGTTGGAATATCTCATTAATGACACAAACCCTGGTTTAGTGACACCCAACAATGACCTTTATGATGGCAAACAGAATCTGGGTGTTTAAAGCACATTTTCTAAAAGTCTACAAGTTTTCTACAATTGTGTTTAAAAAATACCAACCAAAGAAATAAATTTCAACCCCTAAAAAAAAAAAGAAAAATTGTGAATTGCTGCAGAGTTCAGTGTAAATTTTTAAATGCCTTTAAAATCCCCTCAAAACTCAGCTTTATTAGTTGTGTTGTACATGGGATTTGTAGATTGGGGGTTACCTTTAGCCTGGTTTTGTTTAAAGCTGGAGCTTTCATGAAATATCCTTTGACCAAGTGGAATCTTCCTTATCCCTAACTTTCTTAAACATGAATATTTTGTCCAATCTAAGGGGAATTCAGGCAGTTTGGAATATCTGAGCCTTGAATTCTCCTGTGCAATGTTCTGCTGTGTAAATATGGGCAAACATCACGTAGTCAGACACGAAGGAAATTGAGTTCTGTGACTCTCTGACCTCCTTTAATTTGAATTCTGACAGCCCTCTGTCCCCTCCTCAGCTGCCCCTGTGGGTGTTGTTGCTCACCTGTGCTCTGCAGTAATTTGGGGGTTGGATACAATCCTTCTGCAGTAATTTTGGAGTTGGATACAATCCTTCTGCAGTTGGATGATCCTTATCAACAACCTGGTTAATCCTCAATCCCTGCTCATCTTGGAATCCTTACAACTCAACCTAATAAGGTTTACACAACGAAAAACCTGCCAATATATCCAGCTATTTTCCTTCTCATGCTCTTCCAGCCTTTCCCAAACCCTTGCTGTTCTCCAGGCCCGTTGATACGATGACAACCCTTGAGTTGAGCCCTTGGAACACAAGAAGTTAAAAGCCAAGGCTGCTGCTGCTGCAGATGGTTTCACTCTTGGACAGTGCTGGAAAGGAGCAGGTTTTTATTCCCTCCTGTGCTTGGCATGGAGAGAACTTCTGTCAGAGCAGGGCCAGCAGAGGCAGCAGCAGATGGGGACTCCTGTTTATGAATGAACCCTTCTCCTGCCTCCCCATCATGACCACGGGCAGAGAAACCAATGGTCACTATGGCCAAAGAATAAAATTAAACCTGTGAGTAGAATCTTCGTGGTGAAACCTGATTTACATTCTGATGCAGAATTTTCTCCCCTGTTTCCTACATCTTCCCCTGCTGTGCTTTTATCTCACCTTTTGAAATCATTCTCTCGTGCATCTGATCTCGGTTTCGTGTGGCAAATAGGAGCAGATTTCCATGCTAGAAATCAGTGCTTGGTGTTGTAATCCCTGTGTGCCAACGTGGGCTCCTTGTCCCTCCAGCACAGGAGCTCTTGATCCTTCTCATCCAGAGTGTCACTGATGTCCCCAAGAATCAAGTGTGACCATTAACATTCCACGGAGCTGCTGCTGCTGCTTGAAAGGGATAAAACGACCTCTTGCCTTCCCCAGAACCCTGACAAGAGGGAATTTTTCCAGGGGCAGTAGCAGCACTCCCAACATGGCAAAGCTCTGCCTTGCTGGAGCAAATTAACTCATCTTGAAGTCTGAGCCCTTTCACAGCTCCTCTCCCTTCGTGACCCGCTCGGAATTTTCAGCCTCTCCAAGTTCCACACTCCCATGGCCTGATTTCCATAAGTGCTGCCCATTTGGAATGCAGCTGGAGTTTAGGGGAAGTTTGGGACAGGCTGTGCCTCCAGGGCCGTGTTCAGGCAGTGTAAATCCTGCCTGACCTTTTCCAAGTGACAAGGCCTGGGGCTTTGGCAAAGCTTGAAAGAAAAGCACCAGGCAGAGCAGGGAGCGGTGGGGAATGAGTCCTGCACTTGGCTTTTAGTGGGGTTTAGGTGCCTGAATTAATGATATGCAGGTATAAGGGTGGGGAAGGTGAAGGAATAAGTTTGTTTTAGAGATGTGATAATGTTCATTCGGATTTGAAGTCCACAGAAATAATTGCTTAGTCACTGTGGGCAGCCAGGATGTTTTTGTTACATCTCAATCCTTATCAACCTCTGGATTTCTTTACAAGATCTCCTTATTTCTATTTTCTGTACAAAGCTCTGTTGTTGGAGGTCATGTTTATGGCTTGTGCTAACTTTTAGTCCTCACTTTCACTATTAATGTGACCAATTTTTGCCTTTTCTTCAGGTTGTGGAGTCCTAATTCAGCTGCAGTGGGTCTTGTGCTAAGAGAAGTCACTGCAGCCCTTGGAACAAGTGCAGCCACTTTTATCCTACAATATCTCTATCCCCCATCCACTGTGAGCACTAATTTCTATCTGGGGGAGGTTATGGTTTTTTCTTGCACCTTTTTCTTCACCTCCTGACCTTCCTGACAAAACTGGGTGCTGTGCTGCTGTTAAAGCCACAATGAATGAAACAGGGCCGTGGTCCAGAACAACTGAGCTTTTCCTCCCGTTACAACAATGTGCTCAAAGCTCCCCAAGAAAGGAGTTGTGACTGTCTGACTTGGATGAAAAGCCCTGACAAGGGGCCTTGAAGAGGCCACTACAGAGAGAACCTAAAAGTCAACGTTCTGAAAGGCACTCGGAGCTGGGAAGTCGGAGCTTCAGAGAAGAGTCACGACACAGCCATGGAGGAGCTTTTGTGGCTTTGTGCTCATCCTCAGCTTATCCCAGCAAACTGGGGAGAGCCACAACGAGGAGAAGCTGCCTGACCTCGGAGGGCAGTGCTGGAGCCAATAATGAGGTTGACCTTGCAGTCAGAGCCCTCTCATGGGCCGTGGGTGGGATGTGCCCTTGGGGCCACGGGCTGAGGATGGGGTGGTGACAGAGCAAAGGTTGGAGAGGCTTTTGGAACTCTGTAGGACATTTTTTTGTCTTCATTCAGAGAGCTCAGAGCCCTTTGATCCCATTGGGGCTGAACTGGATCTGACGTGTGGGCAGCAACTCGCTGGGTTTGTTGAAACACTTGGACAACTTGTCTTTAACCCAACACAACCCAGAATTCCCTTAAACCTGTATCAGGGTGGGATTTCACATCAAAAAGAGCATCAGCACTATCCTCTAGATGAATTAATGCAGAATTAATAAATTACAGGACACTGGTGTTAATCCAAGGCTTAATTTTCTTGTGGGAATTTCCTTCTACTGTTCACTGCAAGAAGCATCCAAAGACACCACAGAACACCTTAATGAGGGAGAAAAGCAGATTTATGAGATATTTATCTCCTAGAATGGGCCACCTTGAGTTGGTTTATCTTTATGGGAACACAACTGTTAAGCATTAATTTCGTATTTAGTGTCTGTGCAGCCAGTTATGATTTAGCTGAGGTTTCCCCTCTTGCTGACGTGTTCCTTGAGGCTCATGTCTGACCTTTCGAATTTTTATGAGCTTGTCGTGTCACAGCAACAATTGGAGGAGGAAGAGGCCTTTGGAGGAAATGCTGAGCTCAGTCCCCAGCACCTGAGCAAGGACAGTGTCAGCAGAAAGGAAGATTTTATGAAAATGCTTCTCCTGACCCTCTGGAACAGTCTGGGTGTTTTGTGGCAGAATTGCCTCTAAAATGGTATTTTAAGCCTGAGAGCCAACACAGCTCCCCAGGGATGTTTCTGGGGTATAAATAGACCCAGTGAACTCTGAAATGAAGGAGGCTGATGGTCCCCACAGGTGCTTTGCTTTTCTCCTGGATGGAAGGTGCTCAGGGCATGGATCCACACTTGGATCCTCCTGATCTAGGGGAGGGAAGGGCTCTCAATTCCAGAGCCACCTTTATCCCAACAATTCGTGTTGTGCCCTTTGCAGGATTGCAAAGGAATGACCACAGACCAGTGCAGGGAGGAATCCATGTCCTAAAATCTCTCATGATGGTCAAAATCTCACGAATTCCTCCCTGAAAACTTGATCCATGGACACATGTAAGGGAGTTTTATTTCTTTGGTTCTCCAGGAAATAGTGAGTTAGGAGCCAGTAAGGCAAAAACCAATGGAAAACACTGTGATTATTCAGTTATTTAAAATTCCTCTGTATTTTGTGACAGGAGCCTGGTCAGCAATAAACGTGGAAGGGGATGTTTAAAAGGTGAGTTTCAGTTTATTTAAGCAATTACTTTAATTTCCTTTACTCTGCAAACTTGGAGAGGTGTCCACATTTCAGTGGTGGAACAGCTCGTGTGCAGCTGGGGGTAAATAATCTGCTTTAGAAAACAGGAGAAGCACTTGGAACATTGTTATGTAAAACAGGGAAGGGGTTTGGAAGGAGTTGAGAAACAAAATCCTGCTTTTAGTCAAAGCAGCACTTGGGTAAATTTATGGTTTCACAAACTAAATGAAATTGCTGTGGATTTACATTGATATAACACAGCAAATTGCTCCATTATCAGCTCTTCCTTATGGGAATGGTACTTAGGGAAAATGACACCGGTGCAGTTTTATGGCAGAGCCAGTGGAAACTAAGTCTGAACTGCCTCAAATTCAGCCCACAGGTAGGAAAGGTGATTTGTCACTTATTTCTCTCTCAAACTTAAAAGCATCTGCAGGGGTCTTTTAAAACTCATCAGCAGGTTTAAAAAAAACCAACCAAAAAATGAAGTTTTGGGTTTTTTTTTTTCAAGGGGGAGCTCGTTGCCACAGGGTGTTTTGGAGGACAAAATTTCAAATTATTTCAGAGAGAAAATAAGATACAGTTACAAAAGAACAGCCTCCAGGGCCCAATAAACACAGGTGATAATTGAAGTTCTTCTGCCTTGGAAAATCTGCATGTTGCTGTTTCCTTGGAAATTGGAAAGAAGGGATCATCCATTGTGTTTCCTACATGTTTCCAAAGCACCCAACAAGACAGAAAAGGGATTTTGGGGTCTCTGGACCTTCATCCTGGTCCATCACAGCCATCCTTCCACTTTGGTGCTGTGACCAAGAAGCAGTGAAACGTTAAATAAAAATAGAAATTTTGCTCTAATTGAGCCTAATCCACATTTGGATATAACTGATGTTTTTCAAGCAAAGGAAAAGGTGCAAGGAAATAATTGTATAATTTATATTTCACATTATCTTGGTGTGTTTGAGTCAGTGTTAATTTTGCCTGGATGAGATGCTCAAGTACCTGGGAGCTGGAATGTTCTCATGTGGGGACTTCTCCAAAACTTTCAGTCAAACCTTATTTTTTATATATCCTTGAGCTTTCAGTGGGTTGGGAGAAGGACAAGGAGGTGGTGGGGTGGTTTTTTTGCTTTTTTTCCCCCTTTTTTTGGAGAAGACACAATGACAACAACCTTTCCAAATGACATTCCTCCCTCAGTGCTCATCCTGCAGCTCCCTCAGCCCTGACACAGTAGGAGGATCAGAGGATGAGCTCAACCATAGCCCAGCTCCCCAAAAACACGAGCTGAGGTGGAATTTATTCCTGTGAGAGTCTCAAGCTCCAAATTTCCTCATGTCACTCCCTCAAACACCCATCAGCTTCTCCCTGAACAGACTTCTTTTTGGATTATTTTTAGATTATTATATATTATTTATATTTTTATATATTCTTATATATTATTTTTATATTTTATATTGCTGATAACAGAGGATCCACATCCTTGGAGGCCAAGGAGAAAGGTAGAAGTGTCCCTGCCTTATGGAAAAAGATGAGTTTTGAGGTCTCTTCCANGTTGCCACAGGGTGTTTTGGAGGACAAAATTTCAAATTATTTCAGAGAGAAAATAAGATACAGTTACAAAAGAACAGCCTCCAGGGCCCAATAAACACAGGTGATAATTGAAGTTCTTCTGCCTTGGAAAATCTGCATGTTGCTGTTTCCTTGGAAATTGGAAAGAAGGGATCATCCATTGTGTTTCCTACATGTTTCCAAAGCACCCAACAAGACAGAAAAGGGATTTTGGGGTCTCTGGACCTTCATCCTGGTCCATCACAGCCATCCTTCCACTTTGCTGCTGTGACCAAGAAGCAGTGAAACGTTAAATAAAAATAGAAATTTTGCTCTAATTGAGCCTAATCCACATTTGGATATAACTGATGTTTTTCAAGCAAAGGAAAAGGTGCAAGGAAATAATTGTATAATTTATATTTCACATTATCTTGGTGTGTTTGAGTCAGTGTTAATTTTGCCTGGATGAGATGCTCAAGTACCTGGGAGCTGGAATGTTCTCATGTGGGGACTTCTCCAAAACTTTCAGTCAAACCTTATTTTTTATATATCCTTGAGCTTTCAGTGGGTTGGGAGAAGGACAAGGAGGTGGTGGGGTGGTTTTTTTGCTTTTTTTCCCCCTTTTTTTGGAGAAGACACAATGACAACAACCTTTCCAAATGACATTCCTCCCTCAGTGCTCATCCTGCAGCTCCCTCAGCCCTGACACAGTAGGAGGATCAGAGGATGAGCTCAACCATAGCCCAGCTCCCCAAAAACACGAGCTGAGGTGGAATTTATTCCTGTGAGAGTCTCAAGCTCCAAATTTCCTCATGTCACTCCCTCAAACACCCATCAGCTTCTCCCTGAACAGACTTCTTTTTGGATTATTTTTAGATTATTATATATTATTTATATTTTTATATATTCTTATATATTATTTTTATATTTTATATTGCTGATAACAGAGGATCCACATCCTTGGAGGCCAAGGAGAAAGGTAGAAGTGTCCCTGCCTTATGGAAAAAGATGAGTTTTGAGGTCTCTTCCAACCCAAACCATTCTACATTCCTAGGAAACCTCAAAATTTTGCTCAGCAGCTTTTCCTGGTGCTTTTCCTTTTTGTTTGTCCACACGGAATTGGCTTTTAAGCTGCCAAGTAGGTTCTGAAAATACAAAATGGTTCCTTCAATAACAACTTCGATTCATCCTAATTAGAAATGGGAGTGATAGGCCTGGTTTCAAGTGATTTTGCTGCAAAAGGTTTACATTAAAAATGAAAGTATTTCATCCTGACAATTTGCTGCCCTCTCTACCCCTGAGCTCCTGGGAGCAGGGAGATGAAAGCACCGGGATCATCAGGATTGTCTCCATTTATTCAGCTTCTGTGAGGACTGATTGAACTTAATAACTCTCATGTAGCCAACCTGGATAACACGATAAATATCTGCTTTACTGAACTACAGTTATTTCAGACCATTTATTTTCATTAACCCATCACTCACTTTTATGTTTCACCTCCTCCCAATGTTACCGTGGAAATGAATTCCCAGTTTTTCGGTTGCCTGGTGCTGTTGAGATCAGCAGCAAAACTGCTCTGACACCACCAAGGGCCTCTCTTGGCAGCCTTTTCCTTTCCATCCCAGCACCATCTCTTCATTCCTGCATCCCCACACGGCTTTGTGGTTCACTTGTAAGGGCTGGGAATGGAAAAAACTGGGAATTGCGGAGTGCAGGGAGGCTGGAGAGGCTTTTGGAAGAGCTTGGGGTGACAGGAGAAGGGGGAATGGCTTCAGACTGGCAGAGAGCAGGGGTAGGTGGGATTTGGGGAAGAAATTCTCCCTTGGGAGGGTGATGAGGGAATGGGATGGAATTCCCAGAGAAGCTGTGGCTGCCCCATCCCTGGAAGTGTCCAAGGGCAGGTTGGAGCACCCTGGGATAGTGGGAGGTGTCCCTGCCCATGGGTGGGGTGGAATTGGATGATCTTTAAGTTCCTTCCAACCCAAACCATCCTGGAATTCTATGAGACCAATTCTTATCCTAGACACTGACTTAATGCTGATTTCCACAGTCTGAGCAATTCCCAAAATATCCTGTAACTAAGGAGATGTTGCTGGTGGGCTCCATTTACTCTGCTCCCTGATCTGTTGTTCCATAACAAAAGAAATCAACCCCAGGAATATCCATGTTTTAGGACAGTCTTGCCATCATTACATCTTTTCCTGCTCATTTTCCTCCTGCTGAAATCCATTGGAGGCACTGGAAGCCTTTGAGATGGGAGTGAGGGGAAGATTCTGCTTCAAATCCGAGGATCAAAAGCAGGAAAATCCCTAAAAACTCTTCATTAGCATTTTGACAATTTTGTGATCTCGAAAACGAGAAAGCAAAGAATGTTAAATATGAGGTTTGTGCATTTTCTGAGGAGAAAAACTGTTTTCACCAGGGTTTTCCCAGCACTGAGAGGTTTCCAGGAGCAATTCCATGAAGTGACTTTTTTTTTAGAGCAAAGAGATTCCTGCAAAAGTCTGATGAGCTCCAAGGAGGAGAAATCACTCCAGTTTTTAACCCAGTAGCTCTTTGTCACATGATGTCCCCAGGTTGGGTAAAGCCCCTGTTTGCAGAGGGTTCAGTTCATAAACTCTCTGCAGCAAAATAGAGAAATTGTAATGCCCAAAATGGGGGGGTTTGGAGCTCAAACAGCAAGACATGAGTGTTATGAGATGATTTTATAGTCCTTTGTGAGGTGGGGGGAAGGAAGGAGGAATTAGTTGGGAATTTCTTTCAATATTTTTTCTTTTTATATTTTTTTTATTTTCCTTTCTCTGTTTTTTCTTCTCTTTTTTTTCCCCTTCTCTTTTTTCCTCCTTTTTTTCTCCATCTCTTTTTCCCCCTTCTTTTCTTCCCCTTTCTCTCCTTTCCCCTTCTCTCTTTCTCCCTCTGTTCTTTTTTCCACTTCTCTCTTTCCCCTTCTCTTTTCCCCCTTCTTTTTTCCCCCTTCTCTTTTTCCCCCTTCTCTTTTTTCCTCTTCTCTTTTCCCCCCTCTCTTTTTCCCCCTTCTCTTTTCTTTTCCCCTTCTCTATTTTCCCCTTTTCTTTATTCCCCTTTCTCTTCTTCCTCCTCCTCTTTTCCCCCTTCTCTTTTTTACCCTTTTTATCCCCTTCTCTTTTTCCCCTTCTTTTCTTTCCCACTTCCTTTTCCCCTTCTCTCTTCCCCCCCTCTTTTTCCCCTTCTTTTTTCCCCTTCTTTTTTCCCCTTCTCTTTTTTTCCCCTCCCTTCTCCCCCTTCTCCTTTTAGTGCTCCTCCCTAAGAAATCCCATTTTGACTTCATTATTTCCAGCAAAGCAGCCCCAGGTTCTCCCTGAGACGAGACTTGTCCCTATTTCTGCCCCTGCAACAAATCATTCCATTAACTGAACAAACAATTCTCCCTAAATTTAATTTTATTAATTTTTTTTAATTAAATTAACTTTAATTTTAATTCCTGCCTGTTGACAGGCAAGTGACTTTTCCAACAGGTGGGTTCAGATGGGAAGCAGATTCCTGCCAACCTGGAATCAGGTGGATGAAACATTTCTTGCCTGGGATAGAACCAGCTTGGGAGGTTTGAACATCCCTCTGAGCATTCTGTTCCTACTCCAGCTCTGCAATCTGTTCCAAACAGGCTCCTTTTAGTTCTCTCCTGCTGGATCTGAGCCAGTTTGCTCATCTGAATCCAACATTTCCCACAAGTTTGGGATTGACCTGTCAGAATGTTCACAGGATGGAAAATACAGAAATTATGGGAGTGGGGTTGGGTTTGTCACTGGGTCTGATGTCACTGGGTGGACTGGAGAGTTGTGGTTTAAACTCAGGGAACAGAAGGATTGGGATGGGCTTCACAGAAATCCAGGATTCCTTGTTTGACAGCCATGGGAATAACGAGGGGACTTGATGGGAATGGGTTGATTATTGTTGAAAGGGTCTTTTTTTGCTCCTTAGCTGGAGATGGAGCAGATTGTCCTCACTGAGGCCTCTTCTCCCAGGGGGTGTTGGGATGGTAAATCACAGGAACATGGAATATTCTGGGTTGGAGGGACCCCAAAGGGCCATCAACTCCAATTCCTGGCCCTGCACACACGGAATATTCTGGAAGATCCACAAGGACCATCAGCTCCAGTTCCTGGCCCTGCACACACAGAATATTCTGGGTTGGAAGGATCCACAAAAACATTAATTCCTCGTCCTGCACACACAGAATATCCNTGGCTCTGCACACACGGAATATTCTGGGTTGGAAGGATCCACAAAACCATTAATTCCTGGCCCTGCACACAAAGAATATTCTGGATTGGAGGATCCACAAAACCATTAATTCCTGGCCCTGCACACACGGAATATTCTGGGTGGGAAGGACCATCAAATCCAGCTCTCCAGTAAATGCTCCATCCAGGGATCAAACCCCCATCATTGGCATGATTAGCACCATTTTCCAACAAAAAATGTGGATTCTGAAGAGATGGGAATGCTCTTGGAGCAGCACTGTGTGTTCTGGACTGCTATTTCTGCTGGAAGCAGCAAGGATTGTGGGAATTGCAGGGTTTATTCCAAGTTTATTCCAGGCTTATTCCAGGTGTGGCCATTGCATGAGGACACAGGACAACCACCAGGGAGTGAATTGACCCTGGATTTGCTTTTGAGGTGTGAAAACCTGGAAACAGGATGGTGCTCCAGGCTTAGTGTCCCAGTAGATGGGTATTCCCAGTCAGCAATGATTTTAAATGAAATAAAAAACCCCAAAATACAAATTTAGTAATTTTTTCCTGCCCACACACACATTTTTATTCCAACCACAGCAAAACCTGACACCAATCCCAGTTGCCATGGAAGGGGCATCAAGTCAAAGCTCATTTTGCATCTGTTCCCTCCCAGTTAAACAACATCAGGCTGGAAATACCAAAAATAAAGCAGAGGAAAACAGTTTGATTTGTGTCAAATTGCAGCTTGTACCAAATTCCACAGATTCATAATGAAAACCTTTTGTGCTGAGAGCCAGAAATCTCTTCTGACAAGTTGATGGAAGAAACTATGAATAGTAAACCCAAAATTTTAGAATTTGTTGCAATTTGGAGCAGTGGGGTTTTTTTTCTGAGTATTTATGGTTTTTTCTTTGCTGCTTATTTCTGTGTTGCCTTTTCCCCTCTGATTGCTCTACCAGTGAATTTTGCAGATGGATTTGGGAATTGCAGCTCTTGGGTGTTCCAGGTTTTTTCCTATTCATTGGACATGGAGATGTAGAGCATTTGGGAAAGGTAGAATTGTGTGAAACCTGGTTTAAGGATTTTTATTCCTCAATGTGGTGACTCCTGAGGGTCCCAGAAGATGATTTCCAGGGGCAGGTGACCCAGCAAAGGTCAAATCAATTGTGTGATGAATAAACAGCCTGATAAATTCTTTGGAGGTACCACTGCCCTTCATAAAATCAAACTTGTTACCCTGAAGGCAACAGAATTTAAAAAAAAAATCAGAAACAAATTGAAAACAGAGAAATCGACAGTGGCAAAATAAGGTTTTTGCTTTAATCCATGGAACCAGTTCTGCAGGAATGTCATTTATCCTCCATCAGTGGAAGTCTATGAGGTATTGAAGGTTTGTGAAATATTGAATTCCACGCTGGCAGGAATTGGATGGAGGGATGGCTGAACCCTCTTATTTGTGTCGTGTGGTTATTTCATAATTCTTTCTGCACTAAAAAAACATCATTTGTCAATTTTTGAGGATCAAATACCCTTCAAAATAGCAAAAGGTTGTGCATTTCATGAATTATTCCCTGGAACAGTTTTATACCTTAAAATCAGCCAGGAACTGAGGCTCTACCCTCAGATTCAAATTCCAGGCAGGAGGAAATCCAATCTATTTGTTTGCAGAAGGGTTTTTGGTAAGTCCAGCTTAGCAAAAGGCTCTCAGCTTAGAAAACATCCCTATTCTGAGGGCAGAAAATGAGTATTTTTTGAAAATTGAGTATAATTAGAGCATTGCAGGTGTTCAAGCAACCTCTGAAGTCTCCAGTTTCTGGGATCTCCAGGAAAGTTAAATGAATTTTTAGATGAACACTTAATTCAGGGGCTATTCCAGCCTGGAGTCCCACTTTGGAGTGTTGAGCATTAACCCATCCAGAGTCTGGATCCACATCAGAAAGTCCTGGAGCATTGGATCCTCTTCCAAAAGCCACTTTTAGGGTTGTGTGGGCTGGGATTCAGCATCTTTTCCAGTCCTCAGGCAAAGATGAGTCTTCCTTTGCATATTTCACCCATTGCTTGTCAGGAATCCCAGGGAAGTTGGTTCCTTTCTCTGTGGTGCCACTTGGGGAGGGGGTTCAATCGTGACTTTTAAACTTTTTTAAGGGAAAAGCAGGATTCCTGCAGAGAGTTTGGGTTTATTTGGCTCCTCAGAAGGTGCTGCTGGGGGTGATGGGCAGTGCTTGGCTGAGTGTTGGTTTCCAGGAGTGATTTGATCAGGGAGGACAAGCCCTGAGCTCAGTTGGGGTGGGACCTTTTCTTTTACAAGCCCCAACCCTGCTGTTCCTTGCAATGGAAATGAAACCCATGAGAATGTGCAGGGCCAGGAAGATTTAACCCAGGGGATTTTGTTGCCTTGCAGGTCACACAGCAGAGCCAGGGGGTTGGCAGCACTTTGTGTCTCCCTCTTCCAAGGTGGAGAGGTGACATTTGAGGCACCTCGGGGGAGCCTTCACCCCGTTAGAGCAGAATCCAGGGTCAGAAATTCCACTGATTTGGATTAAATGTGATGGATGAACAAGTTTGGCTCTGGATTAACCTCCCACCTTTGGAGCCACTGCAGCACCGTGTGATAAATGTATTCCTGGAGCCTGCAAAGCTGCTGGGATGGGGCATTCCAGACAATTCCCAGGAAAATCTGACCTGTCGTGCCGAGATCTCCTCAGGGTCTGGTGCTTGTTATCCATCCCCTTTGTTCTGTCCAGGAATGAAGCTGCTCCAGATCTGCCATTTCAAGCTGTGTCTCCTTCCCCTTCCCTCTTCTTCCTTTCTTTTGCTTCCCATTCCTTCCTCTTTTTTCTTCTTCCTTTCCCTTCCTCTTCCTTCTTTTTCCTTCTTTCCTCTTCCTTCTTCATCCTTTCTCTTTCCTTCCCCTTCCTTCCTCTTTCTTTCCCTTCCTTCCCCTTCCTTGCTCTTCCTTCCCCTTCCCTTCCCTTCCCTTCCCTTCCCTTCCCTTCCTTTCCCTTCCCTTCCCTTCCCTTCCCTCCGGCCTTTCCTGCCTTTCCTGCCTTTCCTGCCTTTCCTGCCTTTCCTTCATTATTCCTTTTCAGATTTTNCTTTCTCTCCATGCCCTGTTTTTCCCTGGATTTGCAGCTTCTCCTGAGCCTCAGCTGGGGCTGAGCAGGTCCAAGAGGGAGAGTGGGCAGGGAGCAGGAAAACATGGATCATCCAGAAATTTAAATCTGAGTCTCTCCTGGTGATTTGCATGAAACTCTTCATTTCCCCCCACCCTTTTCTTCTGCAAAAATTCCAGCGAGGGAATCCCGCTGATTCCCCCCAAACCTTTGCCACTCTTTTGTGGGATTGTGATCCAATGCTGTTCCTAATAGTGGCTGAGCCCAGAAGGATCTAAATCATTTCATCTTAGTTAAAAGCAGCAAAATTCTCTGAGACTTTTCCTCCCCTCTGTGTACACATTAAACTGCATCAGATCAAAACTTCCTTTAAATGTTTGGAGTCGTGGAGATGTTTTCCCTTTCATCCCAGCTGAGGCTTTTGTTATTCCAGGCACTGAATAAATCTGTTCCTGCCCTTAGGAACCTAATTGAATTTCTTCTTTTTGTTGTAAATATGCAAACAGGATTTTGCCCACATAAAAAGTGGAAAATGAAGTGGGGACAGACAAATTGTGTCACATTTTAAGCAACGTGGTCCTTTGAGCACAATGAGAGACCTGGAGAGAGAGGAACTGTGGAGGGGAGGAGAGGTCGTGACAAGGTTTTCTCTTCTGGGTATTTATCAAAGGAGATTTGAAATTTGGAGTTTTATTTCAGTCCATGCTGTTTCTGGACCAAAATCTCCTAAATGGGTCATTGTATTTTATCAGCAAAACACATTGTTGTCGTTGTCCAGAGGCTCTTCAACAATCAATATTATCTTTTCTGAGGGGAAATAATAACATTTTGTGAGTGTCTGGTGTCAGAGTCATTCTCAGGGCTTATCTACACCTTGTTTTCTCTCATCCTGCAGTAAATTCACTCACTCTTTCCTCTTGTACCAAACTGATCCATAAACATTTCATTACCAGGAAACATGCTGCTCCTTCCATCGGGTATTTTATTTCTCTGATTTTAATTGCATCCCAAACCCGACACGGGGATGGCAGCTCATGAAACCAAAGCTCCTGTTAACAAGCAGAAATGTGAAATTGTATTTTCTTCCCTATTTCTGAATTAGTTTCTCTGCATATCATAACAACCTGCTGCTTCACTTTGCAACACAATGAATCCTCTGAATTATTTTCCTGCTAAACAGCCCAAGTCTGGAGCCTGGAGGGGAGGAATTCCAGCCAGAGGGGCTGAGTTTTTTGGCTTTTCCTGTGGCAGAAAAGGAAGGGGAGCTTTGATCTCCCACTCCTTGGGCATGAGCCACTACTACAAGGGTTTGTGTAAAGAGGAACAACCCCAACCCCTTCTGCTTCAAAATAAAACCACGTCCCCTGGGGCTGAGGGAGGAGAGGGAACATCTGTGGTGAGTTTGCTGCAGGAATTCTGAGGCAGAGGAATGTTTCCTGATTAAACTGGGTCCTGGGAGTGGTTGGACAACTCTCTGAAGCCCAGGGTGGGATTTTTGGGGTGTCCTGTGTAGTTGGACTCCATGATCCTGATGGGTCTCTTCCAACTCAGCGTATTCTGTGATTCTGTGAACCCTTTTTGAATCTGAATATCTGTCTCAGCCCAGCACCTCAGAGAGGCTGAAGCCCATCCCAAAAACCTTGGAAGAGCCAAGCAGGGGGTGCAGGTTCCTGGTTGTGATTTAGAGACCCATCTTTGGTCTAAATGTGCTGGAGAGACATAAGAGGTGCCACGTTGGTGTAGGAAGGAATCATGGAATCACAGAGTGGGTTGGAAGGGACCTTAAAGCCCATCCAGTGCCCCCCCTGCCATGGGCAGGGACACCTCCCACTATCCCAGGTGGCTCCAACCTGGCCTTGGACACTCCCAGGGATGGAACAGCCACAGCTTTTCTGGGAAGCCTGAGGAGGTTGGACAGTGCTCAGCCTGCCCTGGAACTGCTGCTTTTGGTGCAACCCTGTGGCTGAACCAGGTGGACACTGAGGGGTTGGTGAGGTGGGAACTCTCTGCAGGAAGGTAAAGCTGCTCATGGACAATCCCAGAAGGACCTGGAGCAGCAGAGGGTGGGAATCACTCACTCGTGGGGCAGCTCTGGTGCAGGAATCTGATGTGAAACATGAGGAACTGAATTACTGAGGGCTCTGGAAATTAAAACCAGGGCTCTGCACTGGACAACAACCAGCTGGGAGCTGTGAAAGCCCAGGAGCCCTGAGCCATGAATGAATAACTACCTTTAGGAAGCTTTTTTTTCTCAGGCTGCAGAGGGGTCCGTGTTGTTTTCAGCTCCAGCAAATGGTGATAAATGACCCTGGAAGTAACTACTGTATTAGACATGACATTGTTATTAAGCATATGTTTGGATCAGCAAATTCCCCCTGTGTTCAGGAGCTAAAGGACAATGTGCATCCCTTTTATCTGCACTTTCTACACGCTGATCATTAGTGCTCTGCTCCCTTGTCTGGGAGGGACTGGCATTGTCCACATAAGAAATAGGAATTTGCATTATAGAACAGCCATGTCTGTTTTGATTAAGAACAACACTTTCCCCTGCTCTCCTGTTTCCATGAATATTTAAGTTAATTAAGCCCAGCAAAGATTTCATTTCGGCTTAATGACTTCTAAATGTGACTTCTTATGTCTGTGGAAATGAGTGAAACACGACAGGCACGGCTCTTAATCCACCTAATTATGGATTTGGTGCATTCCAAGAGCAGGGGGCAGCAGGATTTTCTCCTTGGGAGCTGTTACACCCCTGGGATTATGGTGGGGTGACCTGGTGATCACCAAAAGCTGCTCCATCACTTCCCTCCACAGCTGGAAAAGGGAGAAAAAATACAGCAAAAGGATTGAGGGTCAACACAGGGCTGGGATAAAAGTGTTGGACCAACTTTGGGCAGTGCCACTGCAGCCCTGAGTAGTTTGGGGGCACTAAAACACCTTGGTTAGCTGGGTATCAGCTCATCCACAAGAAATCTGGATAGGGAAGAGGTCAGAGATGCTTTCAAGATATTCTTATATTGCAGTAATTTGTGGGAGAGGGGGTGCAGGGAGTGGTGGCAGCAGAGAGATCCTGGATTGTAGCAAATTAATGGAACTGGAGTTGCTTTTTTTTGTTGGTTTTTGTCAGGTAATTAAACATCTGGCCCAACCCTTCCAAAACTGATTGTTGGAATTGGAATTTGGAATTCTGCAGCACAATTAGAGTGTGAGCCTGTCTTGGGAAATGGTTGGATATGCAGGGAAAAATCACTCTCTTTAGGCTTCAGTGTTGAAGGGCTTTATTTAAAAAAGCACATGAATATAATAATTTGCTGCTTTTGAAGACCTTACTGCCATTTTATTTGTCACATCTGAAGCTCAGTCACAGGTGATTTAGAGAAGCTGAGGTTACAGGCTGGTCATGTTGGTTAAATACAGATTTTATGTTCACGGCCACACAAAAAAACTGTGTCTGAAATCACCATTCTTAGGAGTCATCCAGGAATCCCATCAGTGCAATTAATCCCATCCTGCAATTAGGAGACTTATCCACCCCAAAGAGGTGCAGAAAACATGGAAAAATGGTGCTGGTGGCTGGTGGCAGAGACCCTCAGGAAGACAAAGTGGGGAGAGGAGGAACCTGAGGGCACTAAAAAGTGCCACTTCCATCCTTTTCAGCCACTTGGGACAAATTCCTAACACCTAAATAATACCTGGTGGGACTGCAGGGACAGCACATGAAAAAATGGCACATTCCTTCTGTTCCTTGGCTGCAGTTTGAGTGGAAGACTTGGACAGTTTGTATTTAGAGAGATGGGTTTGCAAACAGAAAAAACCCCGGATAATAAAAGTGTTGGTTGTTTTGCCCGAGGAGCAGGAAATTCCTGGGAATGCCTGGAGCCTGCCCTTTCCTGGAAAAGCTCAGGCATGTTCATGATGAACCAGAATCTGGGATTTCAACTCCTTCTGTGCTTGGGCACCACTTGAACTTGGTGAGGGAGGCAGGGAACAAACCTACTGTGCCCTGAATTATTGAACATCCCCGAGTTATATTAATATTTGCCTTTTTTTTCCCCCATCCTGATCCTTTCAGGTGCTGAGGAGGGGGAAAAACTGCAGATTCTGTCTTAAACTGATGGGTCTTGACTCAATCAAAGGCAGCTCAGGGTGTCAAAGTGACGTGTGAGTAGGTGAGTCAAGTGCTCACAGTGTCTCTGAGAACAAGCTGTGGGTGTGTTGTGATTCTGATTTATTTCTTTATAACTCTCCTAATGGGATCAAATGTACAAGGGGGATATAAATACTTGGATGACGAACAGGGAGGAGCTGGGAGAGAGTTGGAAGTGAAGCTGCAGCCCCAGAGGTGAGTGATAATTGAAATTAAGCTGATTAGGAGGATGCTCTCACCTCGTGGAAGGGGGTCTCAAGAGCTCCTGAGTTAAGCTTGGGTTTGATTCTGTCCCCATTTCTGCTGCCAGTTCTGCTTTGGGAATGGGAATATTTCCTTTTCCTTTGCTCCTTTTGCCTCCAGGGCAGTGAACTCAATTCCTGTGGGCACCAGGAATTCCCTTCCCACTAAAAGTCTTGGGAGAGATGCTCCTTCTGGGAAGTTGAGGATGGAGCAAAGCATTTTATTTATAACAGAGAAGTACCAACACTCATATAAAACAGTGAATTAACAAAGCTTGATATTAAATTTGACAGTGGTTTAAGGGCTTTGATAGCAAGATATATTAAATTATTGACTGTACAGAGCACAGAAAGGCAGAGAGACCCTCTGCATGGTCTAAACCCCCTTGTGAGGTGAATTTAGGTGCAGTTGGATCCAGGTTTAGCCCCAGACTTGCCCAACAATTTATGTCTAAAGGATTATATGCACACAATCAATTCTTTTATGTCACTTAGCCAAGAAATCAAAGTTTAGCAGCCCTTAATCACTTCCCAAGAATTTTTTACTGCAAGGAATGGCTCAAATCCAAGGAGTTACTCAACTTTTAAGGAGTAACTCCCTTACTCAGGGGTGGATCCTGGCACTCTGCAGTGCAGAACTCCATGAACCCTGAGCTCTCCAGGATTTATGGAGGAAGAGGTTGGAATTCCAGCCCTATTTCCAACCCAGCTGGATTTTGGGTGGGCACAAACCCTCAGATGTTGAACCAGGCTCGTGGCCCTTCAGTGTTGAGTGAGATTTCTGGCTCTGAGCTTGTGTTTTGGTCTAAAAAGCAGAAATCCAGCAGGAAAAACGGGAGCACGGATGGAGACCTTGGGGCTCCTCCCTGGAAACACCCAGAGATTGAGACAAAAGTCACCTTTGTGTTATGAGCCACCCAAAAACCACCAATTCCTGATGAAATGAGTGGTTTGAAGCCTAAATATTTGCCTTGACCCCAAGCAAACCTGATGTGAGCTCTGAGTTTTGCCATGAGGAAGAACCTGGAGGACCTTTGGGGATGAACCAAAGCCTGTAAATAATGGGATATCCAAGTATTGTTTGTAAAGCTGATGGAAAAACATGGATAACCCCCCCCAAAATTGTTCTTTGGATGCAGTGGATTTGTGTTTCCTTGTGGATGGATCAGGAGTCACGTCTTCTGAAGCACTTTCAGCATCAAAATTAGGACTTGATGTTTTGCCCTTAAAAGAATCTTTTCAAGAGGCTGATTTTTAACCAACTGCTGGTTCTTAAAAATTCTTTGTGGTCTCTAAGTCATATGTGCAAAATTCTGTCAGGTGTCACAGTGAATAGATGAAATACTTCTCTTTTTTATTTTTTTTAAGCAAGGTATCTCTCTTTGGCTTAAAAGTATGAGGAAGATGAAAAATGGGAATATTATAAGCCTTTGTGTGGAGAACTGTCTAATGAGGGAGCTTTATCTGCAGCAATGAGAAGATTTGTCTGGGAATATAGATTGAAAAAGCCTGAAATATGTCATTATTGCTAATCTGGTGCCTTTGATGTAGCCAAGAACCTTAATCTTTAGATATCTTACAAGGACTGAGCCCAATTGATACATCAGTTTGTCTCGCCTTAACTTTGCCTTTTATTCTACTGTGATGATGATCCATAAGTTCAATTAACTTATTGAAGTTCTAGAAATTCAGAAAATGGGTTTAAACTCCTTTAGATTCTGAGCTGATCTTAAGGAAATACCTGAGATTGTGACAAAACAAGGGAGGGCTCCAAGAATCTTTTTCACACTTTAAATTCACTTTATTGCCAGTGGGGAACATCACATTTGAGATTTTATGGACTTTATAGACTTAAAATCATTTTGTCATGTTTTTAACTGCATTTTTTGGTGTATTTTCTCTAATAGTGTGTTGGGGAAAGGTGAGTGAAGGAGATTTTTAGGAGTTTTAGCAGAAAGGGGAACTTGTTTGCTCTTGTGGCAACAACAGGGACTGTCAGAGTTGTCTTTTACTACATTTAAAGTTATTTTATCACAGTCTGCTCCCCAAACCTGAGATGTTTGCTCCATCCCAGAGAAAATACACCTTCCCTGGAGCAAGGCAGTGTGCAAACTCCTCAGCTCTGCTTTTTGGATTATTGCCTTCTCCCAGGAAGCCTTTACAAGGAGCTGTGTGTTATCAGCAGCCCTCGTTCCCTTCGTTAGGGCTGTCAAAGCACAGTGGATGGCAATAATCACCCCGGAGTTCTGGGCTGTGAAGTGGATAATGAAAAGTGCCGCTGACACAGGCTTTAAAAAAAAAAGCCATTAAAAAAAAATTCCCTGGATGAGTCGACTTGCAGAGTCCCACCTGAGCTGTTGGCAGAGCTCTTTGTTCCTGGGCCTCTCTGTATCAATATCCCAATTTTCCCACCAAAAATAGCTGTTGCTGTTGATCTCCTGGGTTGTTTCAGCAGCTGGAGAATGACACACCCTCGAGGGAAGGTTTTCTCTTGGCAAGTTGTCAGAAGTCTTGAAAAAGGTTTATGATTCTGAGAGCTTTGTGGGGTTGGTTTTTTGGGGTGGGGGGGTTTCTGTGCAGCAGTTTTGGGTGGGGTTTAAGCCCTGTGAATGTTCATTCCTGGTGTGACTTTGGCCCAACTCTTCCCACGGAATCACACAACTGTCGAGGTTGGAACTTTAGGATCATCAAGTCCCACCTTCAACCCAACGGCCTCGAGTGCCACATCCACAGGTTTTTGGAGCATTTCCCTGCCTGTTCCAGTGCTTACAACCCTTTCCATGAGGAAATTCCTTCTGATGTCCAACCTGACCCTCTCCTGGTGCAACTTGAGGCCGTTCCTTCTCATCCCATCCCATTCCCTGGGAGCAGAGCCCGATTTCCCCCCAGTTCCCCCCTCCTGTCAGGGACTTGGAGAGAATTCCAGGTCCCCTCTGAGCCTCTTTTTCTCCAGGTTTAGCCCTTCCAGCTCCCTCAGCCCCTTCCCAACTCCCTTTCCTTCCCTGGACACTCTCCAAACCCCTCAATATCCCTGGAATGAAGCAAAATCCCTCCACCAGTGCTGTTGGCTGAAGTTTCCTACCTGTCAGATGCTGCTGCCCAGGGTGTTTTAAAGCAAATCACATCCACCTCGGGGGTAAAGACTATTTCTCAGCCACTTCATAAAGTTCTTAACAGCCTGGACCCTGGGAAGATACAACACACTCCATCCCTGCTTCCAATTTTGCCTCTTAACCGAAGGAAAATGAAAGGCTTTATTTCAGCACCAAGCACTCGCTGCTTTATGTAGGAAAACCAGTTATTTTTTAATGATGCTCAACATTTCCAGCTTATGTAGTAGCCAGTGGATGACTCGCACTCCTGGAGCATTAAAAATTGAAGGAGCCTTTGGAAGTTATTTGGCGTGGAGTTAATGACACCTTTGCTGTTGACTTCTGAGGGAATGGATGCCATTGTGTAGGTAATAAAAAAACCACAAAGACCAGCCAGAAAACATCAAGGGCTGCCTCAGGATTGCCTTTAGAGGGGACAAGATCTCCTCTCATATTCACCAGCTTAATTTACATCAAGAATTCCGATTTATAGACTCGGTGAAGCTTTTTTTCTTACACCTTTAAAAACTCCTCAGAATTCTTTGTTAAATCCTACAAGGAGGTTGAAAACACTTAAAAATGCATGATTAATTTCTCTCCTGTTCTGTAGGGCTTTTACTGAGTTGTTCAGCCTTGACTAGGATGTCCTGGGAGAATTGTGACAGAATTACTCAGAAAATTTCCTATTCAGGGGGATTTTATGCTGCACATCTTCGTGCTCTGAAACACTGCTCAGAGAATGATGATAAGGAGGGAAAATTGGACAGGGAGGGTTACTCTGCAAACAGCTTTTCACTGCTAATGTGATTAAATGCATTTGGTAATAGCTGATGAAGATCCATTGCAATCTAGGAGAGTCTGAAAATTAGCGAGGGTGTGGATTAATAGGACAAAAAATGACAATCCAAGATATTGCCTTGTAAAACATCCATTGCTTCAACAACTCTGGTTTAGCTCCGCTGAAGTAAGTCCACTTTATAAACTGATTTATGGCGTGAAAGGATATACTGGGGATGTCACAATGAGCTGGTATTTAATAAAATGTCTTCTTTTGGGCACTCTGGGAAGGTCTCTTGCACTGCTCCTTCCTGGTGTTTACCTGTGAGACTCTGGGATAGGAGGAAAGGCTGGTGCTGAGCAGGTCTCCAGCAGAGGAGAGAAATGACTCGTTCCAATGGGATTGCAAGAAAGACACTCCAAATTTTGGCAGCCACTCTGCTTTGGGAAACAGAGGATGTTTTTTCCCCTCCCTAATGAGACAGCAATATATAATATTTTGCATAATAACAGGGGCTAAAGATGTATCTGCAGTCAAAGTTAAATTCTGCAGGGGGAAGAGCTGTTGTGCTTGGACTTCACGTCCAGAGCCAAGCACAGCGCTGTCTATAAAAGATGATGTTTTGCTCATGCAAAACAGTTTGATTTTATTGAATTTTCACGTGGAAAACACTTTGGTCATGTTGGAGTTCCCCAGGGAGAGCTGCAACTTGGGTTTGGGATGTGGCAGCAGAAAAACCTGCAGAAGGAAAAGCAGAGCTGCTCCCACCTCCCCTGGATTTCGGGTGTTCCCCTCTCATGTCACTCCTTCCACAGGGATCATGGGCTCCAGCTCCAGCTCTTTATCCTCTTTTCCTGCAGAAGGAAAAGCAGAGCTGCTTCCACCTGCCCTGGATTTCAGGTCACTGGTGTCACAGAAATGATGGATTTGGGAAACACCTCCAGGTTTTTGTCAGCACTGAGAGATTTATTGGCCTCCTGTGAAACCCTGGCTGATATTCTGTGCTGGAACCCCTGGAGTTGAGGTGCCACACTCTGCTCAGAGCAGTAGATTTGCTCCTTTTCAGGGACTTCTGTGTGAATTTTGTGTGAGTTTTGTGTGAGTTTTACTCGAGCTCTGTTGTGGCAAAAGCAACTTTTCTCTGCGCTGTAAAATCGGGTTGTGCCGTATTATCAGGGCTAAAACACACCTTTAACTGCCTCTCCCACAAAAGTTCCCACACAAATTTCTTCCTCTCAGCATGGGCAGTGAGTAAAACCCACAAGGAAGCTGGAGGCATTTTTCCTGCAGCTTAAAGTCTCACTTCTGAATTTTAGAGTGAATTTCAGGGCCGGTTAAAAGGCCTGGGCCTCTCCCACTGTTCCCTTTGTGCTGAGGAGAGGAAAGGAGCACAAATAGGTCAGGGAGTAAATGAGAGTGGGAATGCTGAGCTTCCCTGGGGGATTCACTGAGGATGTTTAAAATATGTTCTCTGTGTGGAATGTGGCACTGCCAAGTTGGGAGCATGAGGGGCCTGGTTTGCTCTGAATAGGGATTGCAGGTGAGGAAGGAGAATTCCGGGTGAGGAATGGGGATTTCAGGTGAGAAATGGGGATTCCAGGTGAGGAATGGGGATTCCAGGTGAGAAATGGGGATTTCAGCTGAGAAATGGGCATTCCAGGTGAAGAATGAGAATTCCAGGTGAGGAATGGGGATTCCAAGTGAGAAATGGGGATTCCAGGTGAAGAAGGGGGATTCCAGGTGAGAAATGAGAATTCCAGGTGAGAAATGGGGATTCCAATTGAGAAATGGGGATTCCAGGTGAGGAATGGGAATTCCAGGTGAGAAATGGGGATTCCAGGTGAGGAATGAGAATTCCAGGTGAGAAATGGGGATTCCAGGTGAGGAATGGAGATTCCATATGAGGAATGGGGATTCCAGGTGAGCAATGGGAATTCCAGGTGATGAATGAGAATTCCAGGTGAGAAATGGGGATTCCAGGTGAAGAAGGGGGATTCCAGGTGAGAAATGAGAATTCCAGGTGAGAAATGGGGATTCC
>WEIV01004911.1:102278-113383 GCA_013390005.1 Calyptomena viridis
TATCTCTGCAAACCAGGCTGCTGCCCCTGGGATTTCCACCTGCAAACTCAGGTACCAAGATTGCAAAGGGAGTTTTTTGTGACTAGCCTGTCCTTTGCCCGTGGCTCCCTGCCTCTTTTCCCTGGATCCTGCACCACTCCTGACAACTCCTGGCTTTCCTTTCCTCCGGTGGAGCAAACAGCTCTGCGGATGCTCCAGGAGTGTCTCCTCCAAGTGCTGTAGCTCGGAGGGATGTCACTCGAGTGGCTCTTAAAATTAGGTCTGTCTGGGAGAGAATCATTTAAATTCCACAGTTAAAACTCCCGGTGATTGAGAACAAAAGAAAATGCTCTGAAGGCTTCAGGAACTCGCTAATGGCTGGAAAGAAGAGGGTCAGGGTCTTGTTGGGAATCATTTAAAATCCTTCCCTCCCCATCGCTCACTCTTTAAGTGACACCTTGATAGTCGCACTAAGGCAGTTAAACCTGAATTGTTAATCCCACCACCTTCTGGAGGAAGGGCTTTTTCTGCTCCAAAACGAAGCTGATTTATTTTTCTGCTGGTTCCCACCAGTTGTTGAGGCCGTTAAATATCCTTAATTGCCTAGAAATGGATTCCCATAATAGAGTCCTGGTAATTCAGAGCTCCAGGGCCGAGTGTTGGTGTCTCATTCCCAGTGATGAGCCTGAAATCACCCTCTGCCTTTGCTCCCTGATTTGTCGCCGATCAGCTCCAGGGATTGTGCATGTGGCTCATGGCATCTCCCTAACGGAGCAGCTGAACAGCTCCGCTTCCATGAGAACCCACTCGGGATCTCAAGGATTAAAGCTCAGAGCAGCTGTTGGAGACGCAGAATTCCGGGCGATGTGAAGATTTTGGGATGAGACACCTTAGAGTGAGGGAGACAGCCCCCTGAAAATGCCAGCAGTGGCTACAAAAGCTGATAATTCAGGGGTGTGTTACATCTTTTTATGAGTTTTCAGCCTTCTAAGTCTCTTAAAAAGCAATTCCAAGGCTGAGTTTATTCTACAAAGCCTGAGATAATGAAGTCTGGTTGCTCTGTGTTGTCTTATTGCCTCATTTTCCACCCGTGGTGTCACTCAGTGGCAGATCCAGCACCAATATTTTCTTTCTTAAAGCTTGATCTTCATGTTCATACACAGGGACCTCACCCTGCTGCCCGAGCTGGAGTTTCCAGCTCTGGGGAGTGGGATCCTGCAAAGGGAAAGCCCTGATTTTATTGTGTTAATGAGCAAAAAACAAATCAAAAGTTACTGTTTCCCCTAAAGAACAAACTTGTAACAGGACAAGATTTTTCCTCTAAAAGTTGAGTTGTTCACTGATACTCTGTGGTGTGTTTTGAGAGCTGTTTTGGAGCTGTGGTGTCTCTGGATATTCCTTAAAAGCATATTTTTGAGGAATGCTGAGCTGGCTCTGGGGGGTGTTGGGGTGTCAGGCAGCCCCTTGCAGACACATCTCTGGGGTCCCCATTCACTGCCAGGCTTCCAGATCCCCATTTCTCACCTGGAATTCTCATTTCTCACCTGGAATTCTCATTCCTCACCTGGAATTCCCATTTGTCACCCGGAATCCCCATTTCTCACCTGGAATTCTCATTCCTCACTTGGAATCCCCATTTCTCACCTGGAATCCCCATTTCTCACCTGGAATTCCCATTTCTCACCTGGAATCCCCATTTCTCAGCTGAAATCCCCATTCCTCACCTGGAATTCTCATTTCTCACCTGGAATCCCCATTCTTCATTTTTAGACAGTTTTTTAATCAGAAATTGCATTTTTTTAGAGATGTATCTTGGTCTCATGCTATTCCTTCATCTCTCCATGTCAGATTTCATGGAATCATGGACACCTCCCACTATCCCAGGTTGCTCCAGTCTGGCCTTGGACATTCCCAGGGATGGGGCAGCCACAGCTTCTCTGGGAATTCTATCCCAGCCCCTCCCCACTGTCAGAATTCCTTCCCGATATTCCGAATATATTCCTTCCCAAACCTATTCCCTTTCCATTTGAAACCATCCCCCCTTTTCTGTGTGATGAGGACACATTTTCCTGTGTTTGGATTGGGACAGACTCAATTCCAAAGCATCAGGGAAAAAGGAAAACCTTCATTCTGCTCCTTCCCTTCTGTCCCTGATGGCTGATGTTCCCCCTTGGCACAGATGACTCATGTGATTCCCACTTAAATCTGCACATCCAGTGAGGATCCAACCCTGGACAACAGCTCCTGAGTTGGTTGGATTTGGGGGGGTTCATAAAAATCAAGCTTAAAATTGAGGTGTGTGGATGGTCAGGTGGAAATTCTGAAAACTCTTTTCAGCAAAAATGTGCTTTAAGTGACAGAACTGCTCCCAAGAGCTGCTGCTTTTAGAAGATCTTCATGTTGTCTCCACAACATGTGGATTTTTTTGGATTGGCTCCTTGTTTCAAGGGCACAGTGGGAACAAATTCCCGGGTTATTTGGGCATGTCCAGTTTAGTTTTGCCAGTGGGATCTGACAAATTCTATCCTTGTAGTGTGAGAACTATGAATATGGATTTGCAGTGTGGTTTTAATCTGAGATATGTGCTGGGACTTGGCATCTTATGCAGTATTTTTATCTTGATTTATCCATTTTATTGTTAGATATATTTTTCATGAGAAAATGTTTATGTTTTTATCCAGAGGGTTATAAACTCAGGCTGCTGTTGGAGTTTGAACCTTTAGATGATTTCTCCTTTATTCCCCAA
This sequence comes from Calyptomena viridis, assembly GCA_013390005.1. Classification (NCBI taxonomy): domain Eukaryota; kingdom Metazoa; phylum Chordata; class Aves; order Passeriformes; family Eurylaimidae; genus Calyptomena; species Calyptomena viridis. The sequence continues at coordinate 105,004 of WEIV01004911.1, forward strand.
ATTCCCTGAGCTATTAATTTATTTACAAGGCTAATGAATGCCTTATATTTCCCTTTACCCTGTGTTAACTGTGTAATTTTTCTCCCTTTTTTTAAATTTTTTAAATTAACACTTTGCCTAAAAATCTATCAAATTATGTTGTTCTTCTCATCAATATATAACTGAAACACTCACTCATCCCCATCCTCCTCTCACTGCCACAACTTCAGTCCCACCTGCAGCAACACAACCATTTTTGTCACGTTTTCAACACAAAACCACAGAAGCTGCTGGCAAAAAAACATGTTAAAAACCTGTGCTGCTCCAGCTTCCCTGTCCAGTTGGCAGGAACATGAGGTAAAACACTGCTGGAAGCATTGGCATTTCAGGGCATTTCTTTAAACTGAGCCAAAATAAAAGTCTGCCACTGCTTGTTTTGTGTTTGATTTGGGGTTTTCATTCAAGTCCCTGTTTTAAAACCCCAGCACAGAGTGAGGATCAGAACAGGGATCTGTGTTGGGCCAACCCTTCACCCCCCAACCAGCCCAAATATTGCTCTGAACGCTCAGTTTAAAACAATTAAACAGCAGGAACAACCTTGATTATTTATTTTTTTCCCCTCACAGTGCAGAGAAGCTGTTTGGGGTTATTTTAAGCTTTTCTTTGTCCTGCTGCTTGTCTTTAATGCTGCAAACACACAGAGCACATCCTGGGGCTCAGGGTACTTTGTCAGCTTGGAATGAAACATCTTCCCCTTGGGAATGGTTTGGGGCCTTGTGTAATGTGCACATATAGAATAATATTCTAATTTGAAAATAATTGCAACAAGACACACTTGACATTGGGAGTCCAAGAGAATAAAAAGGAGTTTTGCTTAATGTGACACAACATTTTTAATGCCTGGGAGCGAGTGGAGACAATAAAGAACTTCAGGGACTTTAATCTTGTTTGTCAAGTAATTTATCACAGTTGTTTTCATAAATCTCAGAGATAATCAGCAGCTGGAGCAAATGGAAGTGGATTAAACACGAGCTGGGTTGTTGCTCTGCTCAGTGTCTGGTGCCACAACGTGTCAGGGCTGAGCTGAGCACGAGGCACAGGCACCAGCTCAGGAGTTGGGCAACGTGTCACACATTGAAGAGGCTCTTTGGAAGCTTCTTTTCCCCTTTGTTTTCCAGTAATTGCAGAAAGAAATGTGTTTTCACCCACCTCTGCTCCCTCCTGGGCAGCTGGAGCCTGCAATGAGGAGTTGCCTCGATAGTTGGGTGCCAGCCTGAGGTTTTTAAGGGTTGGATGGAGGTGATTCCAACCTAGGGGGCCCTTCCAGAGCAATTCCTGCCCTTGTACACCTTGTTTTCTTATTATTAGAGACTTTCTGGCTCTTCACAACTCCCTGACAGGAAGGAGGAACTGGGGGGATTCGGGATCTGTTCCCAGGGAACAAGGGATGGGATGAGAGGGAACGGCCTCAGGTTGTGCCAGGGGAGGATCAGGTTGGATATCAGGGAAATTCCTTCATGGAAAGGGTGGTGAGACATTGGAAGGGGCTCCCAGGGAGCTTTGGATCCCCATCCCTGGAGGTGTCCAAGGAAGGACTGGATTTGTCCCTCAGTGCTGGGGAATCACTCAAAGGTTGGACTCAATGATCCTGGAGGCCTTTTCCAACCTCAGTGATCCTGGGACTAAGCATTTCTCAGGAAATCCCTGATTTTTCTTGAAAGGCTCTTTTTGCCTGGAAATTGTTCCTCCTGACCACTGACCTGAGGAAGATTTGTGGAACTGACACTTTGCATTTGAATTTTTTTGGAGCAAAACCTCTCCATGGTTCATCTACACCATCCCGGGGACAGAGTTCCCATCCTTGGAAGGGTTTAACATCCCTGTGGATGTGGCACTGGGGACATGGGTCAGTGGTGGCCTTGGGGAAGGGCTGGACTTGATGTTCCTACAGGGCTTTTCCAACCTAAACAACTCCACCATCAACCAGAAATTTGGGATATGGGTGACACAAGTGTCCCCACCTGGTGCTTGTGTGGTTCCCAGTTGGAATTTCCAGAGCTGAACCTCTTAGAACAGAGTTTAGGACTCAAGTTGGACCTGGATTAAGTGCCAACACTTAAAACTGGCGGGGAGGAATTTTAAACCAGCACTTGAAGTCCTTCCCTTCCTTGAGTGGGGCCCAGATATGGGATTTGGTGGGAGCACTGGAGCTTGGCTGAGGAGGGGAGATCTGTCTCTATTAGTGTACTCAGCTCAGGGTGCCTTTGGCTCCTGCAGCAGCTGTATTTTATCACTTTAAAACTCTCTGTAATGCAGCATCAATAAATTCTGTATTAAGGAAATCTGCAAAGAAGCCTTATCTTAATTAAGCAAAATATATGAGTCCTGCCACAGACCATACCAGGAGCCAGTCAACCTTGGAACAGTCATTTTTTTTCTTCTTTTTGATACTCCTTTTGGGGATTTTTGACTGTAGAAATTGGGTTTGGGGCAGGAAAGCACAAATCTTGTGAGTACAAGTGGTTGTGACAGGAGGGGAGTGAACTATGTTGTTTGATAACAAATATCTCATGTGGTCCCTGCTCTTTTAACCCCTTGGAAACAGGGACTGTCCCTCAGGATTTATCCCTGGTGCCTTCCCTCCTCCTCCCAGACACCAGGACTGGCAGCTGGAAGCTAAAACTGAGTTGGACTGTCAACTTTCCCAAGGAATTTTAAGTGGATTAGACGAAATGGATTCATTGTCCTACAGAATCTTCTTTATTTGAGGTTTGGTTCTGCTTTGTGGGAAGCCCAAGTGGGTACCTTATAAAAGGGGGGTATAAATCCTCACCTGCTCTGACCCCCTGTATCCCTTGGGATACCTGGAGTGCTTCTAAAATGTAGTGAGCATCCTGTCCCACCTAAATGTGTGTCCACCTGGTCATGGGATAATAATCCTGGAATGGTTTGGGTGGGAAAGGACCTTAAAGCCCAACCAGTGCCCCCCCCTGCCATGGGCAGGGACACCTCCCACTATCCCAGGTGGCTCCAAGCCCCATCCAACACTGGTGCACTGAGGTTACTCTGCATCTCCCAACATTGAGAGACGTGTTTTCCAAGCATTTATTCCTTGTTTTCCCTTCTCCAAACCTTTGCCATGTTCTGCTGCATCCTTGGCTGGTTTGATTTGGAGGTGAGTGACCTCTATCCATGTAAAATCAGCAAAGCCCTTTCTGTTTTTACTGACTGAAAAGCAATGTATAACTCCAGCTATTCCTCGCCATCCCAAGCTGGGATCACGACTCTCCATGTGTTTTGCTCTGGATGAGGAGCTCCACACTCCACTCCAGCACTTGATTTGCAGCAGCTGCTTTGCCTGGACCTGTTTGTCCTTAACTTGTGATTTATTTGGGCAGGTTAAATGGCCCTGAGTGTAGATGGGGATGTGAACACCCTCCTAAATCAGCTGCAGTGCCTGGTCCCAGCTCTGACCACCAAAGTCCACTTGGCTCTCCTGGATTGTTTCCTTCCTTGGAGGCACAGGGAAGGTGGCAGCTGCTTCTTACTCCACTGGATTTAACTCTTGGAAGCGAATTCCTTGCGTTCTCCCTGGGCAGCAATCCCTGTGTTCCCTGAACACACCTAAAAAACATGGATAAGTGACTAAAAGTCTCCAGAGGTGCTGGGAAGCTCCAGTGGATTCAGTCACTTGGGAAGGAAGGAGGATCCTCGGTGTCTATAAGTGGGACAGATCTTCCCTACCTGAACAATTTCCCAGTGTGGAGCAGTGTGGGAATTTATTCTGCACGTGGGGGGCTCCCAAAATAACGGGATGTGTCAGCACAGAGCTTTGGGGCTGCTCTGCACAGCCCTTCTTCCAGGTTCTCCCGTGGGAATTTCTGCTGCTTAGTGACAAACAGAGGCACCAGGGAGCAGGAATTTAGTGGGAGAAATCTGGGGCTGGATAGTGATCACTGGAGATCTGGAACAAAAAAGCTGCTGTGAATGGAAGGGGTGAAGGATTGGAAAACCTGGAGCTGGTGGGAGAAAATAGAAGAGACACCAGAGATGTTTTATTTCTGAGTCTTACTCCAGGTTTTTTGAAAACATATTCCTACAAAAATATTTTGGTGATGCACTTAAAAATTTATTTTACAGGATCAACACGACCTGAGCCAGAGCTGCCTGACAGAGAAGAGGGAAAAGGATCTTTTAACCCAACTCTCACCACTATCAATCTCCTCCTCCTGCAGAGCTTCTCAGCAGCTTCATTCCCAGTAGGGCTCAAACTGGGAGTCAGTTGACGATGGTGCAAGTGGGATCAGGATGAGGCTCCTCGATCTTTATAAAACAATTGGGTTTGGTGGTGGAACAGCGTTTATTCCTCCCCCTCCCCACTCCCACAGACAATCCAACCCGATTACTCACTGCTGCTTCCTGCAATCAGGGCATGCAGATGGTATCAGGTTGTTTGGAGGCCACCACAGATAAGCTGTGAGGAGAATTCTTTGTTACCAGTGATTTCGGGCTCAGCTCTTTTACTTTTAAATGTTTATTCAGTGAAGGAGAAAGAAACCGTGGGGCTTTTTCATTTTCATTTAGAAACCTCCCCGGCTCTCTGCCGTTGCCGTTTAAAACGTAGTTATGGTCAGAAAAATGATGCTGTGAGAAATAAATGACCTGGGGAGGGCCATCAATTTCTCCTGCTCTCTCCAAGACTCCCGGGTGGAATTTGCTCCGTTCCCAGAGCCAAAAGGTGTCCGTGCAGTTTGTCAGTGCTGCAGAAAATGTGAAATTCGTTGGGAAGTGCTCTCCCAGCTTTTCTTTGGAGCTGTGTCCCTGCAGGCAGGACCAGCCACGTTGCCATGGCAGTAGGACCTGAACACCGATGGACCAGAGACTTTGCATCCTGTTTCCAGCAGCGTCAGATAGTCCTGAAAAAGCTCCAGGAGGATTCCCAAAAACCAACTGGGTGGTACCTTTGGATCTGAGTGTTTTTGTAGGGCTGGAAGTGTCTTTTGAGCTGGTTTTCCATTTTCGTTTGGCTTCACAAGCAGCTTCCCAGGCTGTTGATTTTACCCCTCAAAAAATGAATTGCAACCTGCCCGTGATCCTGTTCCATAGGTTTTGTGTTCCTGGGAACAGGAACAGTTCAGCAAAACTGGGACTGCCTTGCATGTCCCGCCAGTTCAGAAAGAGCTGCTGGATCTGGGGATGAGCCTGGATCCATGGGCAGCTGGATAACTGGAGCTGGGAATGTCTATTCCAACCAGCTCTGCAGGGACGTGTCTCTGGATTTCCTTTTCCACTTGCTACTGATGTTTTACACTGGTCTGGAGTTTTCAGCAGGAATCCCGAGGGCACTGCCCTGCTGACCTTGGAAGAGCACCTGGAAAATGCCCCTGTGTGCCGTGGCTGCTCTGAATTGTGTCTGGGATTTGTTATAAAGGGACAGAGAGCCTGTGCAGAAGGGTTTGTGGGGATTTTCCCCACAGGTTTTGTGTCTTTTTCTGGGGATTTTCCCTTTTTTTTTCTTATAACTCAGACTTGACTTTTTTAATGCCACAGTGTTCAGGTGAAGCAGGTTTGATGAAGGAAAATTAATTGAAATTAATGGAAAATTGTAGGGATGATGTAGCTGTGGGTGTGTCGTGACCTCAGTCAGTCCCAGAAGGGTTTGGGTTGGAAGAGAAATCCAGGATTATCCCATTCCGCCCCCTGCCATGGGCAGAGACACCTCCCACTCTCCCACATTGCTCCAACCTGGCCTTGGACACTTCCAGGGATGGAGCAGCCACAGCTTCTCTGGGAATTCCAGCCCAGCCCCTCCCCACCCTCCCAGGGAAGAATTTCTTCCCAAAATCCCATCTAAACCTAAACTCTTCCGGTTTAAAGCCATTCCCTCTTGTCCTGTCACTCCATGCTCTTGTAAAAGTCCAGCTTTGACTTTCCCACTGAGCCCAGTTTTATCTCCAGGGAAAGCTCAGTTTGGTGAAAGATGCAGAGCTGGGATCATCCCATCTAAATCCCCACTTTTCCAGTGGGAAGCCATTCCCTGTGTCCTGTCCCTCCAGCCCTTGTCCCAAGTCCCTCTCCAGCTCCTGGAGCCCCTTTAGGCTCTGGAAGGGGCTCCAAGGTTTCCCTGGATCCTTCCCTTCTCCAGGTGAACATTCCCAGCTCTCCCAGGTGTTTCCATACCAAAGGAGCTCCAGCCCTTGGAGCATTTCCATGGTCTCCTCTGACCTGTTCCAACAGCTCCTCATCCTTTTGGTGTTGGACACCCCAAACAAACAGTCCAAGCTGTACATTGTGCCCAGCTCAGAGGGATGTGGCTGGGAATCCCTACGGAATCCCTATGGAATCCCTATGGAATGGGCAGTGTTTTACTGAGCTGAGCAGTTTCTGCTTCACCTGCTTTGCACACCAACCCCTCCTGTGCTGCTCCATCCCAAAATCTGGGATGAATCCACTGGTTGTTCCTCGCTCTGTCGTGGTTTTCAGCACAAAGTCCAGAGCAAGTTTGTGGGGGAGATCCAGGGAAACAGATCCAGAGAAATCCAGGGAAACACAACCCACCAAAGTGACCTGAGGAACTGAGTCATTTTTCCACATTCTTCCACCAGAGCTCAGCTGGAAGGAGCTGGAATGGCTTCACTTCCCTCTCTTTTTTGATTTTTAATTCCATTCTGGAGCCCAGATCCCACAGCCTTCCTCCTCCTCCACCCAAAAAACAATATTAACAATCAGACCAGAACCCCTTCAAGCCTCTGGAGAAGTTTTTGTGGTCCCTTTTCTGTGCCTGTCTCTTCCCATTATCCAGCAGAACATGAACATTCCTGCTCTGTTCATGCGTTAAGGATGGATCACTCCATTTTCTTCCCAAAGAACAGAGGGAAGAGAAGCAGCTGTGACAACTTAAGCATTGAAAAATCATTAATCATCTTCTCTTTGCCTTGTCCCCCCAGATATCAAGAAAAATAAATGTGTGGAGCCCTTTTGGAGGTATTTTTACACTTTTTATTCTTCCTGGAGGCTGAAAACTGGGGGGGCTTTTGATGTCAAGTGACTTTGGAATTGGGGGTTTAATAAATAATAATTAAAATGGCAATTAAAATGACAAGAGGGATAAAATAGTGTCCTAATCCTGGTGCTCCATGGACAGAAATGTCCAGGAGAAGCCACTCAGTTTCTGATAAAAGTGGTGACAATATGAGTTTAGCTGGTAAATGTATCAGGTTTTACAAAACTGTACTTATTTAATCATTGGGGGGGCAAAAATACCTTTATTTTATTAACTAATTCTGCTTTTTGCTTGGGTTCATTAATATTGGAGCCACATCACCTGAAAGCTCCTCTGCACCCAATTTCTCTTCCTCATTTCTGCCTGTTTTCCTTCATGTTACGAACCACAAAAAAGCCACAAAGGATCTTCTTGGCCACAGGAATTTTCTTAATACTGGTTTTAGTGGCTGCAGATGCAAATTCCCAGTCCAGCCCCTCCTCTCCCCTCTCCCTGGGAGCTGCTCCTTCTGCCCTCCTCCATTTCCTTTTATTTGCTCTTCATTTTCCCCTGGAAAAAATTCCTGGAGTCTTTTCCGGCTGGTTTTCCGTGTCAGACACAGAACACTCGGCTCAGGGAATACCTGGGATGGATCCCACCCTTTTCCCTCCCCAGGTCCAACATTTCAGAGTCTTTTAGTAATAAATGTTAAAAATAAATGTTAATAAATAATAAAAGTTAATTCTTTTCCTTCTTTTCCTTCTTTCCTTCTTTCCTTCTTTTCCTTCTTTCCTTCTTTCCTTCTTTTCCTTCTTTCCTTCTTTCCTTCTTTTCCTTCTTTCCTTCTTTCCTTCTTTTCCTTCTTTCCTTCTTTCCTTCTTTTCCTTCTTTCCTTCTTTCCTTCTTTTCCTTCTTTCCTTCTTTCCTTCTTTTCCTTCTTTCCTTCTTTCCTTCTTTTCCTTCTTTCCTTCTTTCCTTCTTTTCCTTCTTTCCTTCTTTCCTTCTTTTCCTTCTTTCCTTCTTTCCTTCTTTTCCTTCTTTCCTTCTTTCCTTCTTTTCCTTCTTTCCTTCTTTCCTTCTTTTCCTTCTTTCCTTCTTTCCTTCTTTTCCTTCTTTTCCTTCCACTCTCCTTCCCAAACCTTGGAATTTAACATTCCCAGCATTTGCTGTGACTGCAGAACACAAGGAAAGCACCTTGAGCACTTGGGGTTGGAGAGGTTTTTAACCTTCCTTCTTTAAGGTTAATCAGGCCCATTAGCAGAAGTTAATTAATGTAATTAGATTAATTCCATATTCTCCTAGGTCTTTGCTATAACTGGGAATCTGAGGACCACGGTGATTAATAATGAATAATAGTGAGGTAATAATTTGGGATAATAATATGGGATAAAATATGTGAAATAAAATATATATATTATA
>WEIV01004911.1:113757-131548 GCA_013390005.1 Calyptomena viridis
ATCTGTGAGTTGTAATATATAATATGAGATTATAATATGAGATTATATATATAATATCTGTAAATTGTAATTTATTTGTTGGAAATTTATTTGTGGGTATTTGTGGGAAATTTATTTGTGGATATTTGTAGGAAATTTGTTTGTGGATATTTGTAAAAAAATTGTTTGTGGATATCTGTAGGATATTTTTTACTGGATATTTGAAGGATATTTGTTACTGGATATTTGAAGGCTATTTTTTACTGGACACTGTAGGATATTTGTTATGGATATTTTCAGGATATTTATAGATACATTTATAGTATGAGAGGAAGGGAAAATTCCCGATTCCATTCACTAACAACTGCTCTCCAAGGATATTCCACGAAGACATTTATTACTGACTTTAATCCCCACTTTTCCCTTCCTCTCATCCCATTCCAGCAACCTGGGATTTTCAGGAGTGTCCTGATGGTTTTGGGGTGGGAGAACAGCAGAGACAAGGAATGGCACAGGGACAGTCCCTGTGGGAATGGCAGCTCTGGGATGGAGACGTGGTTTGTCCCAAATTAAATCCTTTGGAATTGTCTGGTTCAATCCTGCTTTGGGCCAGAGCTGGGTGTTTGATACTGGATATTTATGTCTGGATATTTGTGGGAAATTTGTTTGTGGGTATTTGTAGGAAATTTGTGGCTATTTGAAGGAAATTTATTTGTGGGTATTTGTAGGAAATTTATATTACGAGCAGCTGATGGGAAATGTTGGAGTTAATCAAACTCTTTCCTCTGTTAATCCACTTCCCTATAAATCCCTAATCTGCTCCCATGAATCTGTTGGAGCATCTGCTGATTTTCCTGGAGGAAGAACCACAGTTCTGTCCCAGGAACATGGAAAGACCTTTATTCTGGAGAGAATCCAGGGAATGTGCAAATATCAGCTCCAAACATTCTCACAGCTCTGCCTCAGAAGGACGTGTAGCCTGGATTTTGGGAATGTGATTTTATAGGCTCTCAAAAGAGGGATAGGTGGGTGAATCTGATGGTACAAAGAAGTTCAGAGGTTCCTCCCTGATCCCACAATTTTGAAGTTTCCTGGAGGTTTTCCCTTGGCTTCAACTTGAGTTACTAAAAATCCAGGGTTAATAACAAATTCCATTGGGTTTCTTTTTATATCAAACAATGATATAATGAGAGCTTTTGAAGGCAAAGTAGGTGTTGACATTCCCACTTTTAATTGCAGGAAAACCAAAAATAAATGGGAGGATCCAAGACCTTGCTCAAGGTCGTGGGCAAGAGAGAGGATTAAATCCAAGTGTTTGAATCATCAGAGAATCATGGAATGGTTTGGGTTGGGATGGACCTTAAAGCCCCTCCCATTCCATCCCCTGGGCAGGGACTCCTCCCACTATCCCAGGGGGATCCAACCTGGCCTTGGACACTCCCAGGGATGGAGCAGCCACAGCTTCTCTGGGAATTCCAGCCCAACCCCTCCCCACCCTCAGAGCCAAGAATTCCATCCCAATATCCCATTAAAATCTCCTCTCCTCCAGTTTAAAGCCATTCCCTGTGTCCTGTCGCTCCACACCAGGTCTGACTTTTCCACTGAGCCCAGTTTTATCTCCAGGGAAAGCTCAGCTTGATGAAGGACACAGAGCTGGGATCATCCTTCTGCATCCATAAGGAAGTGCTGAAACTTCTCCCCAAACTCCACAAACACCCAGTGAAAGCAGCAGGAATAAAATCCAGGAGGAATAATAAAGGAGTCAAGGATAAAGGGGACAAAGTTAATAAACCCCAATCTTTATGCAGGGATAATATTTCTTACTGTCCAAAGAGAATATTAAGCTCCTGCTTATGAAAAAAAAATAAAAATCACTAAGCAGAAAAAGTTATTAAGAAAAGATAATGGAGAGAAGGGAATATTATGCTGATTTTCCAAACAGTTATGAATGAATATAGATACAGTGGTTGTGATAAAAGAAACACATTTCCCTGAAGGGAATTATAAAAAAAAACCAGTTATTGGCAAACACTGATGTGTCTTTCAAATGCTGAGCACTAAAATAACCCACCTTTTCAAGTTTTTTGTTGATAATTCCTAATCGGACCCTTTGAGTCATAAAAACATTTGGAGATTTCGATCTGCTTGGAGAGGAGCAATAAATCAAAGAGATGGGCCAGGCAGCCCCTGAATCAGTCACTTAGCACTTAAAAATAAAAGTGCCAAAGGAAAAAAAAAAGCCTGTCTGGTGTGTAGTGTTTATAAAAGATCAAATGTTCCTGGTTTATAACAATAATCAAGGGGATTGTGGAAGCAGCTCCTTTGCAAATGCTCTGGAATTAGAAAATCAAGTGTTGTCCCAACTCTGCAGTGGTTTAGAGGAGTCAACAGGCTGCAGAAAAGAGGGAATTTTAAAATAAATGAAATAAAATGAGTTGTTTCTTTCAACTTCAAGCTCTTGGGGGGATGTAGGATGTTCCTGATGGATGTTCCTGCAGCTCCAGGGGAGCTGGGCTGGGATCCCTTAAACCAGGGAGATTTTAGGGGGGAAACTGGGGAAAATGAGGTGCCAGAGGGAGCCCTGCAGCCCTGGGCTGTTGGATTTGGGTGGTTTTGTGGGAATCCCGAGGGATGGATGAGCCACATCCTGCCCAGAGCTCTGGGAGCAGCCAGGGAAACCTCGGGAGTCGGGAAAAGTATGGAAAAGGCTGTAGGGAAGAGCAGGGATTTGGCAAAGGAAGGAGGTTCAGCTGGGATTGATGCTCTTGGGAATGGCCTGGATCCCTGGGATGGGCTCAGGGAGAGCCTGGAATAAAACAGGGATGGATTTGGTCCTTCCAGCTGTGCCAAGGATGCTTCCCAAGGAGGGGCAGCTGCTCTTCCTGGGAAAAGTGTCTGGAATTGGGAGAAACATTCTCATGTCCTAGGCAGGGAATGATGCTCAGGTTTGAACTTCCATTGGAAGAGGGGGAAGAGCATTTCCCACCTGCTGTGAAGGTTTTCCATTAAAGAGAATAATTGGAATTCCCTGGTTGTGATGAGGAAAACATTCCCATGGGATGCTGCTCCTTGTGGGAAGAGTTTTGCATCTCTCTGGGCTCTGGGAACATTTTATCTCACGAGTTATTTTATATATATATATATGAATATATTTATATCTTTATATATATATATAAAATCCAGAGATGGTTTAGGGGGGTCATTTTGCTCCTCCACTGGTTTCCCAGCTGGGAAATCTCCACTGGTTCTGTGTTTCCTCTTAATTTGTTGGACAAAAATGAGTTTTGGATATTTGGCTTCTTTAAAATGTCTTTATTTATTTGCCAATTCAATGAAAGAAATGAGAGAACAACCCTGGTTTGGGGCCTTGGTCCATAGTCCAGTGAAATCTTTTCCCATTGGGCTTTATATTCTGAATTTTCCCCTTTCTCTCCTCCTTTTTTCATCCCTTTTTTCCTCTCTTTTCTCAATTAAGTGCACATCTATTAATATTAGTTAAACTTCCTGTGTAAATGAGTCCATTCATCAGAATAAATAACCACTTTCTAAAACAATTACAACAAAAAATAGCTGAGTTAACACTCATTTTCCTTCCTTGTAAGGGGCTGACCATTGTGGGACAGCAAAAAACCACATTAATACACTTTGTTTCCCCTGGTTTTCTTAAGAAATAGAAAAGATTAATATTTTTAAATTAAATATGGAGAACATACAGGTAAATTATGATCTGCTTGTGCAGTTTTCTCTGCTAACAGTTGTTATGATTTTACAAGTTGATTGATCTTAGGTTTAAATTAATTTTAAAAAATGTTTCAATCAGATGAAAATGCATATAAACAAGCTCTGCACAAGGGAGGAGTTCAGTGACGTGGGGCAGGTGCCTTTTTTATGGAACATTTATTTGTGAAATCACAGTTTGTGGAATCACAGTCAAATATCCTGTTTAACTCTGTGGAAGATCCAGCTCAACAAAACCCAGCCCAACTATGACCAGCCCAACAAAACCCAGACCAACAAAACCCAGCACTACAAAACCCAGCCCAACTAAACCCAGCCCAACTAAACCCAGCCCTACAAAACCCAGCCCTACAAAACCCATCCCAACTATACCCAGCCCAACCAAGCCCAGCCCAACAAAACCCAGCCCTACAAAACCCAGCCCAACAATGCCCAGCCCAACAAATCCCAGACCAATTGAGCCCAGCCCAACTAAACCCAGCCCAACTAAACCCAGCCCAACTAAACCCAGCCCAACACACTCCTGCATTTTATGAGCACCCTGAATCCCAGTTGCCCACCAGCTCCATGAGGAAAATGAGAATTTGTGATGGATCCCTATGGACAGAGAGGCACCCGAGGGGAAAATATTCCCAAGTGTCTTTGTCACCCCCTTTTTTGGCAAATCCCTGCCTTGCTTTCATCCCATTCATTATTTTATTTTAATTGTCACAGTTTATTTCATCTCCTTCTGGAAAGGCAATCCCTGGAGAGCAGCTCGTCCCGCTTTGATCCATGGTGTTGTTTTCTCCTGTTTCACAAGCCATTAGAGATGCCCAGGGATGTGAACCGGGAGATCCATCAGGACAAACCTCGGGAGCTGTTTTGCTGCAGATTAACTCGTGCCCTGATGGCGGTGGCAGGAGGGAGAGTCCTGATAAAGTCCTTTTTTTGTGTTAATAGAGCTCAGAGTCCCGATAAATTCCTTTTTTTGTGCTAATAAAGCTCAGCAGGAGGCTGGATTTTGGCGGGGACCTCGCTGAGAGCGCCCTGCTCTGGTGTCCAGACTCTGCATTTCGGCCTCTCATCCCTGAATAGGGATGGGCTGGAATTTTTGGAGCCCAGAGAGCAAGTGCAGAAAGGTTGGATAGCAGAGAATCCCAGGATATTCTGGAATATAAACCCCCTGCGGCTGCTGGGACTGGGAATGTGTCCCTTGTCCTGATGGACAAAAGGAATCGGCCTCAACTTGTGCCAGGGGAGGTTTAGGTTGGAGATTAAGGATAATTCCTTCCTGGGAAGGGCTGGAACAGGGGACAACTCCTCATTCCCGGGAGGATTTAATAGATGTGGATGTGGCACTTGGGGACACGGTCAGTGGTGAAGGAATTGGTCTTGATGGTCTGAAAGGTCTTTTTTAACCCAACAATTCCATGATTTTATTCTGGATTCCTTCTGACAGAATGGCATCCACTGCATCCACCTCTGAGTAAGAACCTGCTCTGCTTTTGCTGCCTAAAATGGACATTTTCTGTCCCAAAGCACCCTCTGGTTATCCCAGTGTTGTCAGTAAATCCATAAACTGGGAATCTCTTGGTTCCTCCTGGAGAGACACAAAAAATTGTCTTTTGGCAACAACATGAGCTGGATGGAAATATTTAACTCAGTTTGTAATGGTTGCAAAATGTGTGGATTTTTAAGCAGTTTTTTTCCACTGGAAGTTTTGTTTCATCCCACAAATGGGTGGAAAATAAAGAAGGGATGTGTCCCAGCTCATCACACCCTCCCTGGTTTTTGTTCTGGTTTTCCAGGTTCATAAATATGCAGGAATTCATCTTTTAATCTTCATATTTGTGCATTGAGGTGGGTTTACTCCTTGAAAGAATTCAAGGATCAGGGGGCTGAGGGAATCTGTGGGATCAAAGGCAAACTGGAACATTTATTCTTAGCAGAGCAAAAAGGCTCTGAAGGAATTTTCTGTGCCAGGTTTTTTGGATGGTCAAGAAGCTTCAGAGCCACCTCCCTCCCACACCTTGGTGCTCACATGGTTATTCAAAATACACTAAAAAATGGCAAATAGAACAAATACACTCGTGCTAAATCAGATGTTTTCCTGCATCCTTTGCCCTTCCAGAAAGCAGAGCATTATTTAAAGTGTGAACTCCCAAAACTCTGATAAATTAGGAGTTTGGAACAAGGAGAGACCACAGGATTCAGCTGCTGCGGGAGAGTTTCTCCAACACTCACTGAGCTCCCAAAATCCTCAGCCAGCTCTTCCCCAAAACATTTGGAAGCAAAGCACTCCCTGGATTCAGTGACAGAAACTGTTACAAGTGCCATAAAATAATTTGTAAATGATGTTGATTTACCCATTCCAGAGTCTTTTGAAGTAAATAGATTGTGTTCATTTTCTCCAACGAGCTGCACATTCAGAATAACCATTGAAACACTCCATTTAAATATATATGCAATTAAACTAATGATGTTTTAGAACATCCTAAATAACAACACATTGGGAGGACAGCTGTCCATAGCCTTTATTTAGGTTTACATTTCTGCTGCACAGTTTGCTGGGTGATTTTTCCTATAAATATTGGTGTAAATTATCCATTTTGCTGCATCTCAAAGAGCAGCAGCTCAGAGCTGGAAATTAGAGGAGGAAAAGGATGGAAACAAAGGCCAGAGTTGAAATAAAAAGCTGTTCAGGTGGGATGTTGGTGCAAAACTCAGTGTTTCACATGGTGCAAAGAGGCTCCAAGGTAAAGGAGAATTACGCCCTATAAATACAAAGTATTTATGGAAATTGATATTAAAAAGAGGGATTTAATTGGGAATGTTCAATAATGTTTTAATAATGCCAGGTCTTCATTGGTGTGGGAGTCAGTTCCAACAGAAGATTTGTTATTGGGCTAAGAAAAAGACCTCAGTTCAACTGTTTCCAGATGTTGACCTTCATGGAATTAGGGAATCCTGGAATGGTTGGGGTTGGAAAGGACATTAAGCCCATCCAGTGCCACCCAGGGACACCTCCCACTATCCCAGGTGGCTCCAACCTGGCCTTGGACACTCCCAGGGATGGAGCAGCCACAGCTTCTCTGGGAATTCCAGCCCAGTCCCTCCCCACCATCAAAAGGAAGAATTCCTTCCCAATATCCCATCTAACCAGCACATGGAATCATGGAAGGGTTTGGGTTGGAAAAGGCCATAAAGGTTATTTAATTCCACCTCCCACTATCCCAGGTTGCTCCAGCCTGGCCTTGGACACTTCCAGGGATGGGATCCTTGTATTTACCAGGAAGAGTTTTCCCCCCCACAATCCCACACAATTCCAGGACTTTCCTTTCCCTGCTCTGAAATCAACTCCCAACGAATTTTACCCTAAATAGATCTCCCAACAAAACCCCCTTTCCCAGGTAACAATTCCTGCTCTGAACTCCCCCAAACATCTTCATCACCTCTTAATTTTACTAATTACTGCTTCCGTTTGCCACCAAACCTTCCGAGGTCCTTCCATTCCCAAATCCACTGATGTTGAGCTCGTTAGGAGAGGAGAGCCCTCATTAACTCCAGGGACTAAATGAAACAGTTGAGTTGGTCCCCAAATGGACAGAGGAACAGCTCAGTCTCTCCCTGATTAGGGGCTTTGTCATCTCCTTCATGGATTAATTATCTGGTCCATTATACTGCAATGTGGTTTTGATATCCACACTGGGTTTGTTCCGGGGTTTTTCCACTTTCCAGCTGCTTTAATGTTCTTGATCTTCCTGTGAACAAGCAGCAAATTACAGATTTTTTAACTCCAAGGATGAATTTCGAACGTGGGTTTGAAGGTCTTTAAAAGGAGTTCAAGGCTAAATGTGCAGAGAAACATCAGGAGGGGGAGGCTGGAAAAATATGGGAATTGCTTCAAAATCCACCCTGCTGCTCCACAGCAAAGGGATTATTTGATGGGATCCAAAGTGTTCTACAGCTCAAAAGCTTGGCTTGTTTGTCTCTTGGGATGGGGACAAAGCTGGGGCATGTCCAGCTCATCCAGACCTGGATTTGGGATCCCCTCAGGATAATTTGGGTGGTTGTTTCTCCTCTCAGGAGTTCTCCAGCACCTGAAGGTGTGGCAGCCACATCCTGAAGCCCAAGGAAAACTTGGACAACAGTGCTGGGATCTCCTGCTCGATTTTAGGGAATGAGCAGCATCCCTGTGTGTCAGAGAGGGGATTTTCAGGCTGAAATTCCCAATATAAAGCACTAAAGTAACCCTGGGGTCATGGAAGCATCTCAACAAACTCAGCTCTGTCTCAGCATTGAGTGAAAATTCAGATTTTCCCGAGGTTGTGACACTTGAAAGACAGTGATAAGGAACAAGCACTTGAAAATGAGGTATGTGTTTATCTCCAGCAGCTGCCTAACTGGGGGAATGGGAAAATTAAATTTGTCCCATAATTATCTTTTGTACAAACAGGCAGGGGCCCTCCAGCCAGGCAGCTTCTAAAAAAGCCTGTAATTATTGCATATAATAACCAGCAACATTAATCTTAGCTGCTGCTTGTACAAAAATTATAAATTACTGCACCAAATCCTATTACTGAGAATATTAAAAGTTACTCAGCGTTTATTTGAACCCAGATTTTTTATTTTTTCTTGGAACTTGGTGTTAATTTTCTGTGTATTTCACAACTCCTGCAATTGCCACAATAGAGGTTGGATGGTTTAAAAAATTAAGTCCTGTGGGATTGGACAAATATGGCAAAAGAAAAGGTCTTGGAGTTGGGGGGAATTGGGAATATTCCTTGGTTTTGGCCAACTCCAGGTCTTCATTCCTGTATATGGGAGGTTTCTCAGGAGATGTTTGATTTTCTAATCAGCTGAATGTTTAAAGTTGTGTATTTGAGCCTCCAAACCATCCCAGATTTCCCATCCTGCTGGAATTCTGCTCTCAGGGGAATTTAAACCTGTATTTCAGAGCTTTGCTGGAGCTGGACTGGGGAGGAGGCAGCAGAATTCTCATGAAATCATGGAATATCTTGAGTTGGAAGGGAATCATGAGGGTCATCAAAGTCCAGTTCAAATACTCAGAATTATTCTTGCTCTTACATCCATGGATGTGGTTTTTGAGGCTTCCATGGATCTGATGAATCAAGGCTTAAATGAGCATTTCCCACTTTTATTTTTCCCAGATCTCAAAGTGCTTTGTGGATATTTGAACTCTTTGAGATTCTGATGGGAAAGAGAACTCACTTATTTCTCAAGGACCTAACACACCTCTTTGCATTCCTGCAGATTCAGGGAATTCTGGAATGAGTTGGGTTGGAAGGGATTTAAAGCCCATCCAGTGCCACCCCTGCCATGGGCAGGGACACCTTCCACTATCCCAGGTGGCTCCAACCTGCCCTTGGACACTTCCAGGGATCCAGGGGCAGCCACAGCTTCTCTGGGAATTCCAGCCCAGCCCCTCCTCACCCTTCCAGGGAAGAATTCCTTCCCAACATCCCATCCAGCCCTCTGGCAGTGGGAAGCCATTCCCAGTGTCCTGGCCCTCCATCCCTTGTAAATAATCTCTCTCTGTCTTTCCTGTAGCTCCCTCAGGTCCTGGAAGGTGTAATTATGTCACCCCAAAGCTTCTCTTCCCAGGCTGGACAATCCCAACCCTCTCACCCTTTCCCCTGAGCATCAATGAAACCCCAAATATATGATCCCTTCCACCTCCAACAATTTTTCAGCAGGAATAAGTTTCTTTACTCGGGATCCAGTCCCAAAGCTGCTGAATAATTCAAATTTCGGGTCCAGTCAAGAGCTGGGATGTAACACTGATTATCCTTAAAAAAATTAAGATTTTAACCCTGGATTCTGAAGGTGAATTTCAAAATTGACAATGGTGATAAAATATTGATGACAAGCTGATGAGATTTTCTTTGGGTGGTCTCACCAATAGTTTGGGCTGCTAAAAACCAGGAAATATGAAAAAAAGTTTCCTAATAAGGTGAAAATGCTCCAGCAATTTTAAGTAGTAATTTATATCTGTCCCAATATTTCCCTTCTCCCCTGAGACAGAAAGAATCCCAAAGAAGGTGATGAAGACTCTTGGAATATTATTGTCCTGAGTGACCATCCTAAAGTCAACAATGGAATTGGAAATGTCCAGGAATGACAGCAAGAGAATCCAGTATTGGAATATTCCTGGTTATCAGACCCTGCAGCAGCAGGAGCCTCCAGAAAATTAGGAATTTAGGAGGGAAAATGTGCCATCCAGGCAGAGAGGAACAGTTTTCTTGGCCATCACCTGTGAACACCAACAGGGAGCTGCACATTCCAACTGCAGCAGGGTCAGGTCAGGCTGGAAAAACCTTGGAATGAATCCCACAGAGCTGAATTTTCCCCTGCTCCAGGGAGTTCTGCTCCAGGGCCAGGGCTCAGCTGGTCACAAATGCCCCCCAAAACCTCCCCAAACCCAACAGGGTCACAGGGATGGTCGTTCCTGCTCTGCCTGGAGCAAATCCCACTCCTCTGATCCAATCTGGGAAGAAGCAGATCTATTTTCCATCCCTCCAGAGCTCCTTGCAGGAGAATGGGTGAAAATCCCTGGATTTCAGCTCTTCCTCCCTCCCTCTGTAACAAGAACCCCCCAGGCCCTGCTGGGCCTTAACACACTCTGAGCTGCTTCCTTCTTTCCACCAAGTATTAATTGGATTAAGGAAGCAAGGGGATTTTCCTGGATCTCCACACCTGCTGGAATTGTTAATCCATGCCCACAGTGCAGTGTAGAACAAGCTGATATGAAATAAAACCAGGAGTTAATCTCCCAAAGGACACAAACCCTTCACAGCCCCATCCCCTCTCCTGGAAAGACACCACTAATTGGTGCCTCACTAATTACTTCTTCCAGGTGTCCCAGTTCTGCTGGATCCAGCACAGGAAAATGCTTTTCCTTGGATTCCTGCAGGGTTCAAGGGATGGAAGGAAGGGAAGTGGAGAACAATGGGTTGTTGGGACAGCCAGGGATGGGTTTCCATGATGGATTGATGCCTTTTCCAAGAGGAATGTGAAGATGATCAGAGGGATGGAGCCCCTCGGCTGTGAGGAAAGGTTGGGAGAGCTGGGAATGTCCAGCCTGGAGAAGGGAAGGATCCAGGGAGACCTTGGAGCCCCTTCCAGAGTCTAAAGAGGGTCCAAGAGCTGGAGAGGGACTTGGGACAAGGGATGGAGGGACAGGACACAGGGAATGGTTTCAACCTAAAAGAGATGAGATTTAAATGGGATATTGGGAAGAAATTCTTCCCTGTGAGAATGGTGAGGGGCTGGGCTGGAATTCCCAGAGGAACTGTGGCTGCCCCATCCCTGGAAATATCCAAGGCCAGGTTGGACAGGGCTTGGAGCAGCCTGGGATATCGGAAGGTGTCTCATGGAAACCAGATGGGGATTTAGGCCCCTCCAACCCAAACTGGGATGTGATGAGGTGCAGGAGGACTGGGAATCCAGGCAGGATCCTGCTCTTCCTCCTGGAGCACATGGGATTGTTTTGCACCTCCACCCACAGAAGGTTTGAAGAAGGAAATGTCAGGAAAAGGCAGCAAACATCCAAGGGAAGAGCACGGAATGGACCTGATTGCTCCTGTCCATAAAGGAGCATAAGGTCCTTTTTATGGACATAAGGTCCCTAAAAGCCCTCAGTTGACAGGACAAGGGGAAGGGATTTTGGACATGGAGCAGAATATTAAGGAGCTGGAATTCCCCTCCTCAAGTACCACCAACATCACTCACCACAGAGCAACAGCAAAGCTGAGGGAGGGCAGCAAGGACATCATTCCCACTGGAATAAAGCAGGAATAAGAGGACAACTAACCCAAAGTCAATGAAGTTCAGGCTCAGTCTCATCCAGGTTGTTTGGATACAACACAGGAACCTCTACAATGGAATATTTGGCCCTGGAGGTGCAATTTCCTCTCCTAATTAAAAGTCTGAACCAAATACCACTTTAAAAGACGCTTCAAAAGATGCCCCTGCACTTCAAAAAATACTGATGTGAGGTTTGAAATCCCATTAGAGGGAGAGATTAATTCCGGCCTTCATTTAATTAATTGAGAAAACATTCCCTAGGTGGTTTTCTCCAAGAACCAAAGAGTTGCCACATGAACCACCTGGATAAAACTTCCTTAAACCACAAGCAGCTCCAGGGAGAGCCCTGAGGGGGAAAAGGCCTTGGCTGACAAAGGTTAATCACATTTCCTGATGCTCCAGAGGGCAGGAAAAACCGGGAATATCCCTGACAGCACACGGACATCACGGATCAATGCAGGACAGGCAGGGTCAGGCTGTAACAACCACTTTGTGGTTTCCATGTGGAACCACTGGAAGACTTTCCAAAGGATATTAATGTGTTTAACGAGGCTCTGGGGCTGCAGGGAGAGCTTGGAGACAAACATTTGGAGTTGTGGAGCAGAAAGGCTTTATGATGGATTGTAATCACTCGGCTCTGAAAGAAATCAGGGCAAGAAAGTTGGGATTAAGTCAAAAAAAGTCTATAAATATCAGTAAAATCATGACAAAGCTTAAGCACATGACACACCTTAACCACCACCCCCAAGTGATTTCTGAGTCCCTTTTCCTGCCAGGAATGACTCTCCTTCCCAGTTACACATCCACTGCTCCAGTGACTCTTCCTGGAGACCCTCAGGGGATGGTGGTTGGTTTGGATCCCACAGGAATTCCTTCTGCAGGAGCAGAGTGATAAATTAAGGATTGACAATCCAGGGAAAAAAAATAAAATCCTTAAATTGATCCGTCATCCATGTTTTTAACAGGAAAACCAGGCTGGCCCCCAAAGCTGCTGCCCACAAAAAAATGAGCTCCTGCTGATCCAGCATCACTTGCTGTTGCAAAAGCAGCTTTTCCACAGAAATTCAGGATTTCTGGATGTTTTACTCATGATTTCAGGGAGAAAAAACTTCCCTGGAGCCAAGGCAGCAGCCAAGGGAAGCTGACAGAGCCTTCCCTGCTCCTGCTGCAGGGGAAGATATTCCATGCCTGGAAAAGCCTCTGGATATTCATGGACACGGACATGGACATGGACACGTTCCCTCCTGATCCTCCAGGAACAAATTCCTGCAAAAAGCTGCTGCAAGAACAACCAGGGAGAAAACAGAAGAGCATCTTCATGATGGGATACAAAATTCCCTGTTGGAAGAGCCAGGGATCCACAGCTGAGTCCCCCCAGGATCTCCCCCAAGTCTTGGGCACATCCTGTCTCAGCTCCAAAACAAGGTGAAATATATTAAAATATATTCAAGAGAAACAATTCTCCTCTCAAAAAAATAATAATAATATGAAAAAGCACCCGAAGAAACCTTCAAAATTTGAGAACCAGGCAAAAAACAAAGTAGGATGAGATTATTTTGGGGAGAACAGAGAGAATTCTATAAATGCCTCTGAGAAAAATTCCAAACCTGTCTGTTTCTGCACCAGCACAGGCTAAAAAAGAGAATTGTCTTACACTTTAAATTCTTCATGACTTAAGTGACTGGATATCCAAACTTTTTTCCTGGCTTTCAGCAGCAAAAGTGGAAAAAAAAAGGTTTCCTGGATTCTGGGTAAAGATCTGAAAAGGGGGAAATTTTTGATTTTTTGAGTCAACTGCTCCTTGACCTGTCTCTGTGCCTTCTTCAGTTCAGGTGGGATATTGGGAAGGGATTCCTGGCTGGGAGGGTTGGAAAGGGCTGGGCTGGAATTCCCAGAGAAGCTGTGGCTGCTCCATCCCTGGGAGCGTCCAAGGCCAGGTTGGAGCCACCTGGGATAGTGGGAGGTGTCCCTGTCCATGGCAGGGGTGGCACTGGATGGGCTTTAAGGTCCTTCCAACCCAAACCATTCCATGATTCTCTGGGAAAATCCATGGATGATTTCCCTCTGGGAATTCCCTCACTGTTACTCACTGCTGAGACATTCCAGGGGTGGTTTCCCTGTGTTTTGCAGGTGGTTTGACATTGAACTTTGCAGTCTCCCAGCTGCACATCCCCTCATTCCTGAGGTCTCAGCCATCCCATCCAGCCCCCAGGAGATCTGGGGATGCTCCCAAAACACCATTAGATGCCTTTCAACTCCCTCCAACCATCTCACAGCTTTGGTGCTGTTACATTCCAGCCAAATTCCACATTTTCCTTTATTTTTCCTTCCCTTCCAGCTCTGTGGGATGAGTCTGAGTCCTGCTTATCCCACTGCTGACATTCCATTATTTCACATTTACACCACTTGGGAATTCCCAGCCAACAAATCCCTGGGCAGCAAAACTACGTGGGTGAAACATTGACTTGAGAAGCCTGGATTTAATTCCCTGTGCTGCCATGAATTTCCTGCCTGAGGGCACAAAGCTTCCATGGATTCACCACAGCTCATTCCAGGCTCTGAATTGCCCTCTGGCTGCAGGGACAGGCTGACTCACAATTCCCAAGGCTCACTCCCTGCACTGGCATGGAATGATGCCCTAGGGATGCCTGGCTGGTTTCTCTCCAAAGGTTTTCCAGGCAGAGTGTGGGATAAGTGCATCCCTAAGGAAGATGCCTCAGATGCTGTTGAGTTTCATTTTGGTCTCTCTGTTCCCAGGAAAAATGGCACAGGAGCTGTTCTTTCTCTTCCCATGGGCACTTGGGAAGGAATCTGGTGTGATTATTAATCCTGAAGTGGAATTTTTCATTTATTTTACTTGTTTAAAGCAAAACAAGTAAACACAGGACCCATTATATAGTTGGAGTGTCCAAAATTTGCAGCTCAAAGTGACATTTAACAAGTAAATTAAGGGGACTTCATCTTTTATAGTGCACCTTGTTTTGAAGGATAATCACATGATTTGGGTTGGAAGGGACCTTAAAAATCATTTAATTCCGAGGGCAGGAACAGCTTGGAATTAGACCAGGACACTCCAAACCCTGCCCATAATGTTGTGGCATCATTTAATTAAATATTAAATATTAAATTCCCCTTTTTTCTCCTGAAATGTTCTGCTCCATTGTCTCTAATAAAGGTGTTCTTCACTACCAGCACAAGGACTGAAACGGATTCCACATTCCCAAGGGAATATAATTAAATATTTGGGGTTGTTAGGCTTTGTATCTGAGCTGTGCTTTTGCAGGGAAATAATGAACAGATTATTGTTGCAAAGACACTCAGAGGATCATCCCTGAAGAAGCTTTTCAAAGCCAGACAGGCAACAAAAAACAACCCTTGGAGTTACCTTGGTCCAGGTTTTCCTCTCAGAGTTGCTGTGGAAGGAAGGGCTGGAGAAGGTGAAGGATGGGGGGGTCGGGTCTGCTGGGGTTTATTCCTGGCTTTGCTACTGGGTTATGGAAACGCCCTGGGAAACTCATTTCCCTCTTTTTCTCCCAGCTCTCTGAAGGTTTGGGGAGCACAGAGAGTCTGGGTGGTTCTTTTTATCCCTCTCCTGGAGGAATCTCAGGTCCTCTCCAGGCAGTGCTGTAACATCATCTCCAGCAGGGATTGTCAGATCCCACAGTTTCAAGAGTCTTCCTTGGTTTTGCTGACTCTGCTCCAGTTGTGCTGGAGGCTCCTCAGCATTCCATGAGATTCCCTTCATCCCAAAGCAGACACACAGTGCTCCCAGTGGAGCTGTGGCTGCAGGAACTTTGGTTCCTGCCCTGCCCCAAATCGCTGTAAAACAGCAAAGCTGCTGCATCCCTGTGGGATTGTCCTGCTCTGAACTTCCTGGGAATGCTCTTCCCAGCAGTGCAGACTTTCTTCCAGGCAGTGAACTCCCTTCCAGGCTTTCCTTGAGGCATCATGGAATGGTTGGGGTTGGAAAAGACCTTCAAGTTCATCCAGTTCCATGGGCAGGGACCCCTTCCACTATCCCAGGTTGCTCCAACCTGGCCTTGGACACTTCCAGGCAGCCACAGCTTCTCTGGGAATTCCATCCCAGCTGCTCCTCATCCTCACAGCCAAGAATTCCTTCCCAATATCCCATTTGGCACCTTAAAGCCACTGAGGGGACTGAGATGCTTTGCTGCTTCCATCTGTGTTTTCGTGGCCACCTCCGAGTTCCCCATTGTTGTTCCCCCACGGTGTATCCTAGGAAAAGTATCCAGGAACCTTTTTCCTTGAGACCCCTTCCCTTCCATTCCAAGGACAGAGAAGGGTCTAGAAAATAACAACACAAGCACTTCCCTGCCCATCTTGCTGCCAAACAGCAGCAGAGTTGTTCCTTCATGGTCCTTGGAAAGCCAAAGGATCCCAGGGAATAAGCTGGACCCAGGTATGGAATAGTTTAGGTCTGGACAGAAATCTTGGGGCTTGTTGCCAGGTGTTATTCCATGGAATAAATCCCTTAAAGTGCAGATTTCCAGCCCTCCTGCAGGACGTGCTTGGTTTGTGCAGGAGATTTCAGTGCAGTTCCCAGAGTCTGAGCAAATCCAACGATGCTCTTCTTTGATACCAACATTACTGGAGGAAAAAGGAAGGGAAAGAAACCCCCCAGAGGAACACACTGGCCTCTTTCTCCCTGAATCCTCTGCCCTCTCCTCTCTGAAGGAGTTTCCTGACTGTTCCCTCCACCACATTCCAAACCCAGCTCCAGGGCAAAGGAAAAGAGCTTTCTTTTGGCTTTTTGCTCCCAGCTCCCCTGACTGCCCCTGTTTTCAGCCCTCCAGCCTCATCTCTTCAGCAGAGCCCCTTGGATGCTGCCCACAAAGAAGGCAAAGAAACTCTTGGAGCTGAAGTTACTCACCAACTTTTCCTTTTCCTGTTGCCTCTGAAAATTCCTGATGGTTGGGGAACACCAGGAACTCAGGGTTGCTCAAGTTGCTCAGGTTCCTGCAGCTCTGGCTGCTCCTCAAGGCTTTGAAATCGTGTTTGAAACCACCCAGACTTCCCCACACAGCCCAGGTAGTAATTCCAAACCATTTCCTTCCAAAGGTGATTCCTCTCAGGAAAGGCAGCAGCCTCAGGGAAGAGGTGCAGGGAGCTGTAACAGGCCTTGGAGTGTTTCTTTAGAGCTCATCAGGTTGTTTTCTCCACAAAAAAAGGAGCCTGTTTATCCCTACTCCAGGTTTATGTGCAGGGCAGCTCAGGCAGAAGGTGTGGAAATGGTTGGTGAAAACTGTTCCCTCACTGAGTGTAATTTGGAAGAGAAAAATCCAGTTAATCCTGTTGATTTCTCAAGAGAATATATATTTTTGTTGCCTTTTTTTTCCTTCTCATCTACATTTCTCCTTTTTAGCTCTTTCATAATTTCTTCCACCTCTTCTTTTTGCCTATTGCAGACCTACAGGGATAACACAGCCCGGATCAAAATGTTAGATAAGAACCTTGGCTGGGTTTAAAAATCAAATTAAAAGACAATTCTGACCTCTCAGTCCCCTCCAAAGCTACAGATCAGGAGTCAGTGCCTAAAGAATGTCAGTTCATAAACCTGTGTGGATCAGTTTATTCCAGCTGAAAATCTGAGTTTGTGTGTTCCCAACCTTTGAGTTCATCCCACATCCAAGGTGTGATGTCCTGGGATGGAGCTGAATTTCATCCCCCAGGCAGTGAGTAAATGCCAGACCTGTGTCCCTATTTCCCAGCAGATGATCCTACAATGAAGATTATCCTCAATTCTCCCCCTCCTGCCTCAGTTTGTCCATCCCTGGAAGTGTCCAAGGTCAGTTTGGAACAACCTGGGACAGTGGAAGGGGGTGGAACTGGATGAGCTTTAAGTTTTTTCCAACCCAAACCTTTCTAGGATTCCATGATTTTAGATCTGGCACCACCTAGACCAGAAATGTGAAAAAAAAAAGACCTTTTTCTCTGATTTCTGGCCAGGTTCTGAGGTGGGGAGAGGGAAATGGGCAATGACTCCACTCTGTGCTGGGACCAGAGTTGGCTTTTCAGGATTTTAAGTCATGAACTGGTAGAAAGTTTCAGCTTAAACCTCTGCAGATGAGTTAATCCAGCTCCCTCCTGAGCGTGGAGCTCGTCTTAAAGCTCAGCCTGTCAAAAATCAGCTCTGGCTGATCTGAACATCTCTGACTCTTTAGGATTCAGACTGTTACCTCCACGTCCTGAAGTTTTAGGGATCATGGAATTATTCAGGTTGGAAGGGCCTTAAAGCCCATCCAAT
>WEIV01004911.1:135350-156900 GCA_013390005.1 Calyptomena viridis
GCTGCTTTCTCAGAGGAATTTCAGGAATATGAATATTTCAGGAATATGGTGCCAGGAAGAGTCTCCATCGTTCTGGGAGTGTTGGGGGTCCAAGAGGATGGAATTTGAGGGAATATTCCAGCAGTGCATTAATAACCTGGGTTTATTTCACTCCTTGCAGCAGAGCTGGTTCAGTTTTGTACCAGATAAATTGTCAACCAAATGAAGGGCTCAGAGTCACAGGATAATTCAGCTTGGAAAAGAGCTCCAAGACCATCATTGCCAGGCCTCACCTCACCTGAAAGTGGCTTAAATTTGAAATAAATGCCAATAAACTGAAGGAATGTGCCTGTCCTTGCATTGCAGTGGGTTTATCCAGCATTCCCAAACACCATCTCCCTACAAATACATTTGAACAGCATTTGGAAACCATTCCTGCAGCACCAGGAATAAAATGTTCATGTGGTTTTACCAGAAATATTTCAGAGCTGTGAGTTCCAGCATCTGAGCCACAGACCAGCCACCCCTGGAGCAGAAATCATTATTTTCTTAACCAGATTTACTAATTATTTGGGGTTTTTAAAGGGACTGAGTAATGGCTACTTGATTTCTCCAGATTCTTTATATTTTTGGGACCTGCTGCTGATCAATTTTAGTGTTTTCCTTCATTTTAACAGCAGTAAAATCTGCACCCCTGTGTTTCCAGACATTACCTTCCCTAACTCCATCCCCTGAGAGAGCAAAGAATTAGGCAGGTTATTGTTTAAATATTGTTTAAATGCTCACTAAAATTAGCAGCTCTTTAATTCTCATTTCATATGGAAAGACAACAGGCAACATGATAACACTGAATGGAAAACAGCAAAATAGAGGCCACAAAATGGAATTCACTGTCTTAAGTGTCATCACATGGTCTAGGTATCATTTGGAGCCTGAAAATGGGATCTAAATTGCTTGTAGGATCACTCTTGGATCTCTTTACAGGGATAAATTCCATCTTTCAGCAATGTCCTCACTGATTGAAATAAATTGTTTTAGGGAGTTGCTGTGCCTGGAGGGGAATGTGCTGAGTGATGTCACAGGAGGTTTCTCTCCTGGTGTGTTTAGTTTCACTCAAACACTCCAAAGAATTCCAGGGAAAATGCTCCAGGTTTACATATCCCAGCCCAGAAGTGCTGAGCAGCCAGAGCTGAGTTGGAAAATGATGGAAAATCCTAAGCAGGACATGTGTCAGAGTCTGGATCAGATTCTGGGGCACTGGAAATTAAACACCTCAAGTTACTGGTCTCTCCTGACCATTAAGATTCCCTTTCTCTGGGTTTGCTGTTTGTCATCTGGACATTGTGTCTTTTATCTCTGCGAAAAAATAAATTGTTTCTGAAAAAAAATCTCCAAAATCGAGTGCTGAGAGCAATAAAAACATCCTGTGAGGGGTTTAATTGTATCTTCAGGGAGGGTTTAGAATAATGTGCTGTAAATAAGGGACAGAAGCTCCCACTGAACAATAAAGGACATGACAAAGTGTTGAATAACTGGTGGTTAAGTGAGGACAAGCTGCAAGGACCTGTGAGGGGAAGGAAGGGATGGAAAAGGGATAAAATGAGGAAAGATGGGAGTGATCTGTGTTAGAGCCACACAACTGAGCTCAGGGTGTCCTGGAATTGTGCCTTCCCCATCCCTGGGAGTGTCCAAGGCCAGCTTGGAGCAACCTGGGATAGTGGGAGGGGTGGGAATGGATGATCCTTAATGTCCCTTCCAGCCCAAGCCATTCCATGATTCCACGTGCTGGTTTAGATGGGATATTGGGAAGGAATTCTGCCCTGTGAGGGTGGGGAGGGCCTGGCACAGGTTGCCCAGAGAAGCATCAACCAACCCCCAATTATTGCAGGATCTGCCCCCCAACAAATGCCAGGGGATGGGACACAAACAAAAATCCCAGAAAACATCCCAAATGAGCAGTTCCAGTGGGGAACTCTTGGGTTTATTGTGGATAAAGAACAGGAGTTGTTTAAATCCATGGGGTGTATGGAGAGGGAATGTTTGGAAGGGTCCTGTCTGGAGAAGAGAAGGTTCCAGAGAGACCCTGGAGCCCCTTCCAGAGCCTAAAAGGGCTCCAAGGGCTGGAGAGGGACTTGGGACAAGGGATGGAGGGACAGGACACAGGGAATGGCTTCCAACTGGAAAAGTGGAGATTTAAATGGGATATTGGGAAGGAATTCTTGGCTGTGAGGGTGGGGAGGGGCTGGGATAGAATTCCCAAAGAAGCTGTGGCTGTCCCTGGATTCCTGGAAGTGTCCAAGGCCAGGTTGGAGCCACCTGGGATAGTGGGATGTGTCCCTGTCCATGACAGGGGGTGGCACTGGATGGACTTTCACCTCCCACCCCACCCAAACCATTCCATGATTCCATGATTCCATGATTCCATGATTCTACGACACCAGGCAACAGCTCTAAGTTCTATGACTCCAAAATTGATTTTTCATCTCCCAAATTGACTTTTCATCTCCAAAACTGACTTTTTGTCTCCAAAATGGATTTTTAAAGGGTCTCCTCTACAACAGCCTGGATTTGTGTGACCCATCCTTTCCACGAGTTCACTGTTGGATCTTGGAAGAGTTTTTATGGATCTTCAGTGACTTGGGTTCATCAACCAGCTCTTCAGGGAGGATCAAACCAGCAGATTTGATTAGAGAATTAGATAATTAGAGAATTAGATAATTAGAGAATTAGATCATTGATGATGGAAGGTGTTCAGATGCCAAAATAAACATCCAAGCTGGGATGTGCAATCCCAGATTTTGTGTCCATGTTGGTGGTGGTTGGTTGGTTGTTTTTAAGGGAGTATAAATTACAATATTTATGCCTTTATAGATCTTTTGTCTGTTGAATCCAGAACGTAAAAAATGCCATTTCCAAAACCTCCTCCAGCTCCTCCTTGTGAAGAATTTAACATCCCAAATTTTTTAGTCTCTGAAACCTGGGAATATTTTTCTGCCACTGAGCTGAGCGGGAGGGGCCGATTCTGGAATGTTTCATAAGGAAAAAATGGCACTTGATGTGACACTGCAGGGAATTATCACTTCCCTTCTCCCTGAAAACAACCCGGTACGAAACACACGGAATTTGGGAGCTGCAAAAGGAAAATTCTTCTTGCTTCAACCCACTTGCTTTTGTTGCCTCAGCAGGAGGAGGATTTCTGTGAGTGACAGATTCCCAGATTTCTGTGAGTGACAGATTCCCAGCCTGGCCCAGGCACGTGACTCTTAATATACCTCCACATGGATTCCATGAGTCAAAATAAAGGCAAATAATCCAGAGCTCTTCCAAGCAGCTCCACTTTCAAGAAGCTTATTGGGGTTGGCAGTTGTTGCACCAGGAGAGGCACAAACTGCTCCGTGTGTCTCCACTTTTTTTGGAATTCAAAGGGAGCTGATATTCAATATTCAATGAGAGTTACAGTCGTGATTGTCAGATCAAAGGAACATCCTGTCACTTCCAATTTGCTGCTGTTTTCCTGAAATTTTCCAGGGCTGAATCCTCCTGCATTCCTATGCAGGTGTCAGGTTGAGTTCAACCTGTTGCTTTTTGACAGCCTGAGAAATTCAAAATTATCCCTTTTAAATGTTGGGCAACATCCCTAAAATGCACCAGTAAAACTGGGAACTGGAAATGCTCAAACTCCTGAAACCACCGAGCTGAGTCTGTTCCTTTTTTGGCTCCATTTGGGTGTTTCTGGCAGTTTAAGATAAATAAAAAGCCAAGTTCGAGGTTGACAATCTCAGTTACTTTTAATGAGGTTTAAATCCTTCAGGATTGAAGTCAAGAGTTGAAAATTGTCTTTGTGCCTGTGGTGGATCATCATGAATTTGATTATTGAGACACAATCTCCCAAAATACAGGCCAGGCTGGTGGTTGCTCTCAATTAGAAGGTCTCTAATGAGGTAAATGGAGGTGATTTTTACATTTTGAGTATTTCTGGGGGTTTCTTTTTGCATCTATTGGCCCAAGCAAGGCAGCAATTTGGCAGCTGACATGATAAATACTTGGAAAGTACAATAAGTCACCAAAGAGTGTGTGCAGAAGTTCCAAAAAGATCAGGAATTAATTAAGAAGTTGGGAATTAGTTAAGAATTTTGCCATTCTTCCCAAATGGCATTAATTTTGCCATTCTTCCTTGTATTTAATGTTAGAAATTAAATGTAAATAAGTTAAATGTTTGAAAGTGGGTTCAAAACATCAGTGACAATGATGATGATAGCAGATGACAGAAGAAAAGAATATTTTCATTTTCCTGCTCTCCTCTGTCAATCCTTGTCCTGCCCATCCTTTCTGGGAAGTAAATTCTCAAATTCTTCTGCTGTGTGAGCTCAACCAGCACAAAAATTGCTCATTGGTGGCTCATCTTGGTCTCTCCTTGATCTCCAAGTGGGAATTTTCCAGACCAAGGATTTCAACAGGATCCCTTTAACCCCTGGCTATTCAGTGTCTACTCATACATGGAATTGTTGAGGTTGGAAAATCCTCCTGAGATCATCGAGTCCAACCATTCCCAGAACTTCCAGGGTCACCACTGACCATGTCCCCAAGTGTCACATCCTCAGGGATGTTAAACCCCCCCAGGGATGGAGATTCCACCCTTGTGCCAGGGCTGGACAACCCTTTCCAGGAAGGAACGTCCTCAATATCCAACTTAAACCTCTCCAGGCACAACTCGAGGTGGTTTCCTCTCCTCCTGTCACTAGTGACACAGACATGGATTTCTCTGCTTACATTCCTTCCATTTCATGTCTTTACAAGTTGCAAAACTCCAGAGCAAATGTTTTGGGTGGAATGTTGAGCTCTGAAAAGAAGAACAAGAGGAGCAGAAGGCTCTGGCTGATGCCAGTAAATTCTTTATCACTGTAACTTATTCATAAACATGAGCAGATAAGTGTTCAAGGGAAAGAAAGGACTAATTTTTAAGCGGTTGAGTGAAAATTTCTTTAAAGAAAATACTTTAGAAAGTGCTGCTGGGCAAATCCAGTGACAAATTTAATGGGAATGGATCCCAAACACAAAGGCAACACTTTTGTTATTCCGAATGACAAGTGGTTGGTGTGAGCTGTGCAGCTTTTCCCAGGGTTAATAAAGGGAGGTCTTGGTGTCCCAAAGACTGGATTTCAGCTCCCAGCTGGATTTGTGTGTGTTGGACATGGATCCAGCCCCAGGAGTGAGTCCTGGGAATGATCCTTTCCCCACCATGGGTTGGGAGAAGCAAGACACAAAAACAGGAGAGAGCAGAGATGGCTGGAGATGGCAAAGGATGTGGATGTGGGCATTGATTTGGGATTATAACTGTTGGGATTCATCCAAGTGTGAGCCCTGGTGCTGCCTGGGAGGGGAATCCCTGGAAATGGGGCAGCAGAGTTAGGCTGGGCTTAATTAAACTTGTAGCAGGGGGTCCTTTCTTTTTATCTCCTGTTCTATTTCAGGCTGAAGGGCAGGTTTAGATGGGATATTGGGAACGAATTCCAAAGTGCATTTCATTAATATAACCTCTGGAGACAGGCTGGGAGAGCTGGGGGTGTTCACCTGGATAAAAGAATCCAGAGAGACCTTGGGGCTCCTTCCAGAGCCTAAAGGGGCTCCAAGAGCTGGAGAGGGACTTGGGACAAAGCATGGAGTGACAGGACAACAGGAATGGCTTCCCACTGCCAGAGGACAAGGCTAGATGGGATATTGGGAAGGGATTCTTCCCTGGAAGGGTGAGGAGACCCTGGCACAGGTTGTCCAGGGAGACCTTGGAGCCCCTTCCAGAGCCTAAAGGGGCTCCAGGAGCTGGAGAGGGACTTGGGACAAGGGCTGGAGGGACAGGACACAGGGAATGGCTTCCCACTGGAAAAGGGAGATTTAGATGGGATATTGGGAAGAAATTCTTCCCTGTGAGTGTAGGGACAGGTTGGGCTGGAATTCCCAGAGAAGCTGTGGCTGCTCCATCCCTGGATGTCCCACTCCAACACCCATGGATGTTCCTCACTCCTAACCAGACACCAATTCCAGGAGTGGAGGAGGAAAAGCCCAACTGGAGCAGCACACCAAGCCCAGCCATGGCTTTATGAGCAATTCCCTTCCTTATTTAACTGCACAAATAACCAAATGTGAACGCTGGGAAAGTGGAGCCGTTTCCCGCGGGATCTGGACCTGCCTGACGTGTTTAAAATATTTATATATCTGAGCTGTCAGTTTTCCCAACTCTATCAAGGCTGGAACAACCACAGGATCCGTGGATGAAAGATGAGACTTGAAAAGGCAAAGCCAGCAGCGTGTAAGGCCCAGTTAATTTAAATGTGCTGCATCCAACCCAAAGCTGTGTCTGGGCTCTTGGGCTCCTCATTAGTGTTTCTGAGAGAGAAAAGATGTTTTCAGGCAGGACTGGCTGGAGATTAAGGCAATTTAAGTGAGCACAGTGCTTTGGAATCCTTTTGTACTCATCTTATTGTGCTCTCAGGGAGAAGGGAGGCTGAGTGTGACAGCTTGGGAATCACAGAATCCCGGGATACGCTGAGTTGGATCCTGGAGTCCAACCCTCAGCCCTGCACGGCCCCATCCCAAAGAATCATTCCCTGTGTCCCAGAGGATCNCAGAGCAGGGATGGAGCTGCTCCTTCAGGAGGAGGCTGAAGACCCCAAGGATTCTCCCCTCAGTCTCCTCTTCTCCAGCTGAACATTCCCAGTGCCCTCACTGCTTCTAAAGACCCTTCCAGACCCTTCCTCACCCTCATGGCCTCCTTTGGACCCTCTCCAATGTCCCTTATATTGTGTCCCCCAAACTGCCCCAAGATCAGAGGTGAGGCCCCAGGTCAGAGCAGAGCGGGACAATCCCGTCCCTCTCCCAGTGCTGCTGTTCCTGATGTCCCCAGGATTTGGATGTCCCTCCTGGCTGCCAGGGCACTGCTGACCCATGTCCCACTGCCCATGGACCAGGACTCCCAGCTCCCTTTCCCAGCACTGCTCTTCATTCCCAGTCTGTCCACACATCCTGGTTTGCCCCATCCCAGGGATTGGTGATTGTCCATCTCCACCGAGGTCTCTCTGCAAGCCCTCCCTGCCTTCAAGGGACTCTTATCCAGTGTGATTCCCACATCTCCTGACAATATAGGGATATTCCCACCTCCTTGGTGGAGCAGGGAGCAGGGAATGATGAAGGGCAGTTGAGAGTTGCCCTTGGATTGCTGTGAGGCAGCTCCATCTCCCTGGATTTGTTCTGTGGGTGTTGGTGGATCTGCTGAGCTCCAAGTGTGGGGGATGTGGTTCCTCTCCCTATGGAAAGTGGGAAAGGTTGCCAGGTGCTTCCAGACATTGCAGAACAGCCTGGTATAAGGCTCAGCAGGAGAGAGAATCTTTTAGTATTTTAGTTTGATTTTTATTTTATTTTCTATTGGTGCAGAGCTGGCAGATAATGGGAAAGGTGCAACTGTGGGATGGATTTTAAAGTCACCTCCTTTTGGTACTAAACTGCCCCACTGGGTTAATCCTGATGACAGAGGCAAAGCATCCAGGTTGTTTTCAGAGCCTGGAATAAAAAAAAAAACCTGGATTGCCTCCAGGTTGCCCAGAGAAGCTGTGGCTGCTCCATCCTTGGAAATGTCCAAAGCCAGGAATAGTGGAAGGAGAGGGGACTGGATGGGCTTTAAGGCCCCTTCCAAAAACAATTCCATGATTCTCTGGTTGTTTAAGACCCTTCCTTGTGGGATGTTGGCCTGTGATGGGAATTTCTGTGTGACAGATTTAATAAAAGCAGCCAGAGCTCATTGTGTGATTTAATAAAGTCACAGAGCTCTGGGATTAACAAAATGCAGCCCAGGATAATCCATTGAGCTCCTGATCACTGGGAGAGTGTCTCTGCTCCAGTTCCACCACCTTGACTGGGATTTTTACAGCAACTCCTGTGCTTAAAGTTTTCCTTAGGCAAAAGAAAGGGAAGCAAAACATGGGAACATAATTAAATCTTTTAGATCTTTATGGATTCGATTACTGAGGGAAAAACAAGTAGATTTGGGTAATACAATGTTCCCACTCAATAATCTTTGCTCTTCTTTCAGATGCTTTTTCTGTTTGTTTTGTTTTCTTGTTTTATTTAAGATTTTTTTCTGCACAAGCTGATGAAAAGTTGTGCATCAGGATCTTGCTCGTGTTCAGCTGTGCCAAAAACATCCTGTCTTTGCAGTAATATAGAAATTTCTAGTTGGATTTTAACACGGATGCTGAACCAACCTGTTCTCCCTGTATTTACAATCCCCCTGGAAAACCTCAGGGAATTCAACAACTCCTTGTCTTGTCTCTGCTCCAAGTTGCACCAAAGGAAAGAATCTGGCTGGAAGATTAATGCACCCAGTGAAGCTCCCAGAGACAAATACCAGCAACACCACCATTCCCATTAATTATCATCCCTTGGGGTGAAAATACACCCACAATTAGGAAATACTCCCTCCATAATTACCTGTCACAGAGGTGGTTTAATTTAATAAACAACAACTCTGGGGTTAATTCTCAGAAAGGTTTGGGTTTCTCTCTCTGCACCCTCTGAGTGCTGCCCAGAAAGTGAATTTCCAGAGCATTTAATGGCAAGAAAATTGTTTGATGGAACCTTCCCTGTGTAATATTTCAGCAATTTCTTGCCTACAATATGTTAGCACCAAAAATGAGAACTGGGCAGGCTCGTGGGCAGGTGTGAAAACCTGTCGAGTCTCCCTGTAGACAAAAATCTATTTACCATGGAAAATTTTCCTCCAGGACATGTCTTTGTGGCTGTGTGAAATGAAAGCCAAATGATGCACATTCAGAAAAGGCCATTGAAGTCATTTGAGAAGATAACTTAAAATTTGCTCTTCCCCTGCTTGACACGAGCTAAAAACTGGAATTTGAGGTGTAGGAGGTTATTTTAATTCAAAAAAACTGGGTTTGAGGTCAGGTATCCTCTGGATTCGGGCTGTGTTTGTGCAGTTCTACCTGAACTCCTCTTTCCATGGGTTCAGTGGGAATGAAGCAGCAGGAGAGGGTTTCTTTGTTCACTTCTCCAGAGGTTTTTTTAGCCTGATTTTACTTGGAAACTGCCCCTTCTGCCCAGTCTCTTGGATTGACACCTGAGATGATGTTTTTTCCTCCTGGATGCCTCAAATGAATTCCATTGCTCACAATCCCTGATGTTCCCTGTTGTTTTATCTGCCTAAAACAGAGGACGGGGGTTGGTCTCATCTCATCCAAGACCTAAAAACTTTTCCATTAGTGGAGGTTTTCTACCCAATAAAGTTATTTCCCCCCCATTGAGACAAAGAGAATAAAGGCCCCTCTGTGCAGTTCTGCCCTGTCCACGTTCTCAAGTTGTAACATTTAAATTTATTTAATTTTTGAATTTGTTTTTTCAGTTCTGACCCTTTTTGCCCTCTCAGAGCATCTTTCTCACCTGCTCAGCCCTGAAAGCAGAAATTAAAAAGGAAGCTGTTTCAGGGCAGAGTTAGGTTGGATATCAGGGAAAGGTGCTTCCCACAGAGGCTGGTTGGGCAGTGGGACAGAATTCCAGGATTTGGCCATGGCCCCAGAGCTCAAGGATCTTACAACTCATCCAGTGCCACCTCTGGGATGGGCAGGGACACCTCCCACTATCCCAGGTGGTTCCAACCTGCCCTTGGACACTCCCAGGGATGGAGCAGCCACAGCTTCTCTGGGAATTCCATCCCAGACCCTCCCCACCCTCAGGGAAGAATTCCTTCCCAATATCCCATCTAAATTCCCCTTCTTTTAGTTTAAAACCATCCCTTCTTGTCTTGTCCCAAATCCCTCTCCAGCCCTTGGAGCCCCTTCAGGCTCTGGAAGTGGCTCCCAGGTCTCTCTGGAACCTTCTCTTCTCCAGGTGACCATTCCCAGCTCTCCCAGCCTTTCCAGCCCTCTGAGTATCCTTTATTTCCTCACTGCTGGAATTTGGAGAAGCCACTTTGAGGCGTTAATTTCTCATCTCATTGTTCCTTCTGATGTTGAGATACAGCTGCAAAACATAAATCCTATGGATTTAACCTCCATATTTTCCTTTATATTTGTCATCTTCCCTTGACAAGAGCAGGAGCTCAGGGAGCAAATCCTCCCTGCTCCTCTTCTTGCCTAATTTTTCCCATTCTTCAAATCTGTATCACAGGGATTTAGGGAGCAGTACTTGGATATTGCTTTTTGGTGCAGTTTTGGTGTTAAAAACTTTGATTTGCATCCCGAAGACAAGAGTTAAAGGGATTAGGTCATAAATGGGAGATGAGGTAATGGATGGGAAATGAGGTCGTGGATGGGAAATTAGGTAATGGATGTGACTTTGTCCATGTCAAACCTTGGAAGGTTCAGCATTAAATACGTGTTATGGCACATATTTCTTCCTAATATTCCACCTAAAACAGCAAATAGAATCATGGAATGGTTTGGGTTGGAAGGGACCTTAAAGATTATTTAATTCCACCTCCTGCCATGGGCAGGGACACCTTCCACTATCCCGGGTTGTTCCAGCCTGGAATTGGACATTCCCAAGGATCCAGGGGCAGCCACAGCTTCTCCATGTTCCTAATAATGAGGATTCTGAGCCACCCTGAGCAATAAACAACCTCATGATGAGGCAAGTGCAGGATTTTTTCCAGGAGTTCATTAAAAGACATGGAAATCCAGAGCCTTTCTGCTATTCCTAATGAATACTAATAAGTCTTACAATTAGCATAGAATTGGTAAAAGAAAAACCTTCTGACCTAAATGAGTTGTTTAAGGGCCAAAAATACATCAGGCTCAGACCTAAACTGTCAGTGATTTGCAGCAGGGATTATTTTTTTCATTCCTGTGAATGTTTAAAGCTAAAAAATGAAGTTTAGTGCTGATTAGGAAAAGAAAATGTGATTTTTAGTGCACTGGTGTCTTTCACCTCCCAAGGATGGGTGTAAATAGTTTCTCTGTTCCATCTCCAATGTAATGAACTGTGCACAAAGAACCCCCAGGTATAATTATCATCACTAATTACATACTTTGTGTTTAATGAAAGGGTCCTGTCTCCTGTCAGAGGCCTTAATGAAATGTTAATTTTTCCTACTAATCAACTTGAAATATAAAAGCAGCAGCTCAGTAACAAATCAGTGAACTTTGTGTTTGCCCTGTGCTGGTTTGGAAGATCTCCAGGATTTTTCCTGGGCCAATCCATCTCTCCTGGAGACTGAAGGAAATCAGCAGCTCAGCAGAACACGGATAAATCCATCACACGTCGAACAGTGTGGAACCAATTCCATCCTTTCCCTGCTTTTAGTCGAGCCTTGGAAATGCATTTTGGCCTTGCAGGATTTTTGGCAGCCCTGGGAAGGGGAGGGTGTGCTCTTGGATTCTCTCCTGGTGGATAAAGATGAGGAAATGCTCTGTGAAAGAAGTCACTTCCCTAAATCCTGCCTCTCTCCAGCCTTTCCAGCTGGATCTTGTGGGTCCCAAAAGCTTCTGGGATTTGGAAATATTGATTCTGGCTTTTGGTTGGGTGGGAAGGGACCTTAAATCGCAGCCAGTTCCACCCCTGCCATGGGCAGGGACACCTCCCACTATCCCAGGTTGTTCCAAACTGGCCTTGGACACTTCCAGGGATGGACCAAACTGAGGCAGGAGGGGGAGAATTGAGGATAATCTTCATTGTAGGATCATCTGCTGGGAAATAGGGACACAGGTCTGGCATTTACTCACTGCCTGGGGGATGAAACTCAGCTCCATCCCAGGACATCACACCTTGGATGTGGGATGAACCCAAAGGTTGGGAACACACAAACTCGGGGTCAGATTTTCAGGAGCTGTTGAGGTGAAATATTGGGGCCAATTTCTGACATTTTGAGACTGAACATTGCAGGGAGATCTTGGTGTGAGTGAAAAGCAGCCTCATTATCCATCCTCATCCTCTGCATTCTCCATCCCCACCTCTTTTCCCTGGATTAAAACAATGAAATAAGAGTTTTATTACATCAGAGTGAGCTTTGAGCTTCTCCCTCACTCTTCTGTGGCTGCTTCAATCACATCAAACATCTTAAATTTTGGGGTGTTTGTGGGGGAAAACTGAGGGGTTCCCACTTCTCCTGGATCTCACACTGATTCCCTGGGTGTCTCTGGGAATGTCCCAGGAATGCTGCTGTGTCCACAAAATCCAGACCAGTCATTCTGCCCCAGAAAGCAATTTGAGCTTTAATTAACACTTGGGGGCCACGTTGCTCCAGTGAAATGAGCAGGAAGGTCTGGTAATATCAGTCTGTGGGTGTCCTACATTTGCTACTAATTAAAACACCAATTGGATCTTAAATTTAAAAAAAAAAATAGGGGATCCAGGGTTAAACTGATGACTACACAGCCTTTGTATTCCTGGGGTTTCTTTCATAGTATTAAATGTAAATTGGTGGAGCCTCCGAAATGGAGGTAATGAGGAATTAGATTTATTTTCTTCCCTCCTAAAAATACCTGGGAAGGGGGAGGGTTTTCTCTGGAATGATTAAGTGGGTTCATCAGTGGAATAATAGTTAAGGAAAGTCAAGGAAAACAGTTCTGGAATGAAACTGGGATTTGTGTGCTTTGTAAAGCAATATCAACTAGCAATTTTTCTTTCCTTTTAGGTTTATTTGATTTTTAGAACCCATTTAAAAAACAAAACTGGCCTCATTTGCTTCTCTGAAAGGTTTTTAGCTTTTGGAATTCCCACCCTCTCCCACGTCCAGGGAGGATGGACAAGGGGGGGTCTCCCCAAGGCTGGATTTAAAAAGTTGGGGTCACAAACTTAAAATAAATTCTATCAAATCCCTCCTCCAAAATTCCCTCTATTCCATTCACAGCCACATTTCCAGGTTGCTCCATTTTGGTTGAATTTCATTTATAATTGGAGTTTAATTTGCCATTTTAATGCCTGACAGGGTATTTTTCAGGGTTTTGGGTAAAGCAGAATCAAGTTCCACTTTCTTTTCCTTTCAGGTTGATTTTTAGAACTCATTTGAAAACCAAAACTGGCTGGTTTTGTTCCCAAGCTCTCCATTCCCTCCAGACAGATTTCACAGGGCCTAATTTATTCCTACAAAAGATTTTTAGCTTTTGGAATTCCCACCCTTTCCCACCTCCATCCCCCAGAGAGGATGGACAAAGGAGGGTCTTCCTGAGGCTGGGTTTAAAAAGTTTGGGTCACAAACTTAAAATAAATTCTATCAAATCCCTCCTCCAAAATTCCCTCTATTCCATTCACAGCCACATTTCCAGGTTGCTCCATTTTGGTTGAATTTCATTTATAATTAGGAGTTAATTTGCCATTTTAATGCTTGTTTTAATGATGCTTTCCCCAAAATATTCCAGCCCTGCTATTTCTAATTGTCTTGTTCCCCCTCAAGAACCTTCTCCCCTTGTTCTGACCCAGTTTCCTGTTGCTCTGTGAATCCAGGGCTGAATCCAGGCCTGAATCCAGGGAAAACCACCACCACTTTCTCCCTCTGGCACTCAGGGCTGTACCTGCACTGCATTTTCTCCCTGCCCATAAATCAGGTTGTGAACTTGCTCCAAAGATTACTGTAAAACCAACCTAAAATATGACATATTTATGGGATCATGACCCTATTACTCCGGGATAAGAAGGAGTTATTTTCCCTCATTTTTTTTTCCTTGGGAAATGAGAGTGGCTTTTCCTTTCAGTAGAGTGTGCCCTGTGATGTATGGAATAAAAACAACCCAGTAATTCAGTTAAAATGATTTATATCAGCCTTACATACACCTATTTTCCCTCTTTTCTTCTGATGTGGTGCCAGGATGGGCTACAAACAACCCATTGACCTTTCCAGGGGTGTGGAACCATTGACCCAGGGGCTCTTCCATATGTTTGATCCCAAATTTCCTGGCAGTGTGGAGGATGCTTTGGGATAAGAATGAGTGTTTTTATGCTCATGGAAGTGGGGGCTGTTCGTACTTTATAAATCAAAAATTATTTGAGGCCTTTCCCTGTGTCCAGACCTACCTGTGCTTTGCAAGGGAATTTTTGGAGCTTTAATAAGGGCAAGTCAACTTCCCATTCAGGGGGAAAAAGGTTTATTGCCTGAAAAACGTGGTTCCAGACTCATTAATAACACTTTTCATCTCATTTGTGGCCTTGGAGCACTTTCCAAGTCAATATTGGATGTAATAATTGTCAGATTATGTGCAGTGACTTGTCTGGGGTGACCCCTCTGGGTTAATTGTTGGGTTCAATGCTCTTGGAGGCCTTTTCCAGCTGAAATATCCTATGAAATCATGGAAAAGAACCACAAACCCTGGCTTTTGTCCTTCAGGCAGGTTGGTGGTGGCAGCTCAGCCCCAGCCAGGCCTGGACTGGAGCCAGGGGGGGAATTTAGGATGCAAAAGCAGAAGGAAAATCTACTTCCAGAGACAAAAATGACAAACTCAATACTGAGCCTCTGTTTTCTAAGGCCTCAAAGCAGAGGCTGAACTTTGGGGGGATTCCAGGGGCTCAGGGTGATTAAAAACAGCATTTTGGGCACAGTGGCAGGGAAGGATATTTGGGAGAGGAGGTGTTTTCCTCCCTCTTCCTCCACATTTGCCACCTCCTTTATCAAACCACCCCTGAGCAGAACACATTCCCTCAGCCAGGGAGGGTTAAAGGGGCTGAAGCTGAGGAGAAATGTCCTTTTTTCCCTCATTGTCTCCTCCAGTGTGACCCTTTCTGCTGCTAAAACCCTGAAATTGGGCCATGTACCACTGCAGAGTCCTGACTGCACTGAAGATTCCAAGACTTTTAATTTCTTTATGCTTTTTATGCTTATCCTGCTGCTAAGAAAGGGCAGTGAGAGACCCACAGAGAACTAAGAATCCTCTGATGACTTGTGGGGATTGTTTTGTTGAACCCACGTCGTGCCCACACCAAAGTCACTGTCACAGGTCTCTGTGTAACAAAGTGAGGGAATAAAACTTATTCCCCGATGGACACAAGTAATTTCTGGTGGGAGGAGATGTTACAGAGAGAGACCAAGGACTTCTAGGAAATAAAGAACAAGTTTGGGGTGTGTTTGAGTGGTCACAGGCAGCCTGGGACAAATCCATGCCCTCCTTGAATCCGGGCCTTTCTGTCCTTGCTTGATCCTTATTATTTCTTGTAGCCTCCCTTAGATACAGAAAATTAAAGTTCCCAGACTGACAAATGCACCTGTGATTCTGTGCTGTCCTGAAAATCCCAGAATCCCAGGATTCGGGTGGGAGGGACCTTAAAGATGATCCAGTTCCACCCCTGCCATGGGCAGGGACATCTCCCACTATCCCAGTGTCCGGTCTGCCCTTGGACACTTCCAGGGATCCAGGGGCAGTCGCAGCTTCTCTGGGAATTCCAGCCCCTCCTCACCCTCACAGGGAAGAATTCCTTCCCAATTTCCCTGGATGATAAATTCCCTTGGAATGGGAAAACCCCAGGACGTGGCTCATTGGGATTTATTTGCTGTGTTGTGGCTGCTCTGCTGACACAGCAGGAGCAACATTCCACATTGATCATCCAGGAGTTCCTGAGAAAACTCCTTGCTCACACTCAGGGAACACAAAGTGCCTTTAAATGTTGCTTTTCCAGCACTCAGGCTTCTGTCAGTTGGGATATGGATGAGATTTGGGCAAAAAAGTCCCTGCAAAATGAGCAGCAAGTTGGGCAGAGCTACCACCAAAATGTTTCTCTGGATTCCAGGGATTCTCCCACACCTGGAAAACAAACTTACAGCAGTGTCCAACTTGGTTTTCTCTGGGTTTTACTCTATTAATCAAAAATCCCACACAAACTCAGAGCTCTGTGGGCTGTATCCCATTGTTAAAATGATTTAGGAGCTGGGATGGTGCTGGAAGTCAGAGATGGACTTTTGATGGAACAAGACAAAAAGACTCAAAGGCAACAGATCCCCCTGGGAACTTTGCTTTGGAGCTCTGTAAAAATATTTGGTGACAGCACTTTGGGCTCAGTGACCCTTGTGGGTCTCTTCCAACTCTGGATATTCCATGATTCTGCATTCCCTGGTTGTAAAAGGAGAGACTTTGACTTGCACCTTCCTGCAAAGGCTCATACATTGATTTTTTCCTGTTTAATTCTTTGCCTTCTAAAGTAATAAATTGGTTTCTGTACCTCTGGTGTTGCAGTAGAAGCTGAAAACATGAGGCTTTGTCACTACCAAGGAGATGCTCCTTGGAGGCCCTTTGGGAATTGTCTTATAATTCAGGGAAGTGGATTTATGGCATCTGGATCACAGAGAGAGGAGCCAGGATTTTGCAGAACACAATTCCCCTGCCAACAGAGGTTTTGTCTGGTTGTTTTTCATGCAGCAGCTCAGGTTTGGAAATTGTTTTTTTGTGCTTGGCTCTTTCTCCAGATAAAATGTGCAATACTAATAATGAAGGTTTTCCCTTTGTCACTGGATTTCCAGGATTGGAAGCAAAATAGGCTTTTATTCTTCAGGGATA
Source organism: Calyptomena viridis (assembly GCA_013390005.1). Taxonomy (NCBI): domain Eukaryota; kingdom Metazoa; phylum Chordata; class Aves; order Passeriformes; family Eurylaimidae; genus Calyptomena; species Calyptomena viridis. Next base: position 151,805 of record WEIV01004911.1, read on the forward strand.
TCACTATTTCTGAAGATCAGGTGGAGAGGAAAGGGGTGGCAATACCCCTTGCAACAAAAGTCTTAATGAGTTCAATTTATTAATTTAATCAAATTAGTGCCGAAAGAAACAACAGGAGAAGTTGAGTGGTTAGAAAGGGCTTTTATTCTGAAGGAAAATAAAATAGCAATTTCTGATACTTGGGAGTTGTCTGGGGAAAAATAAACCAGCTCAAAATTGGGGGTGAACTCCACAAGTGACTCTGGAATCACCAGTGTCCAAAAAACATGTGGATGTGGCACTTGGGGACAAGGTTTAGTGCAGGGTTGAAGGTTGGATTTGATGATCTTAGAGGTCTTTTCCTACCTTAATTCCTTCCTTAATTCCTACCTTAACAATTCCCTAATTCTATGAAGTGAGTGAGTACTTGGAGAAATGACACAGGTGGGATTTATCCATCACTGGGAAGATACAACAAAATCCATTCCCAGGACGCAGCAAATTGATTTCATATTTGGCAAATAACTTCATGTTGTGCCCAGAGGAGGAACCAGGGGATCCAGGTCACTGTCACTGCCCTGCAAAGTGACCTCCTGCCCCACTTTCCCCATTTTCCATGGAAGCAGCAGCTCTTCCCTCCCTTTGTAGGACCGTCCTGCTCCGACACACGACCCCCAAGCCCCGTGTTACTGCCATTCCCAGGATTCCTGCCTGTGTCCTGGCATTCCAGCTGTGTTTGGGACAGTTTAACAGCTGCCACATCTCCTCCTGGGTGGATCAGAGATCCCTCATTCCCATCAATCCCGAGCTCCGGCCGCTGCCAAGTTTCTCTCCGTGTGTTGCCACCGTGACCCACTTTCCTTTCTTAGATCAAAGCTCATTTCCCTTCTCCTCCCACTCCCACATTCTCCTTCCTAAACACTCCAGGAACCCTCGTGTGTGTGTTTGTTGCCCCGAGGGACTGAGCTGCTTTAAAAATATTTCCCTCGGGATTTGGGAAGGAGGAAAGGCCGGAATGAGGGAAGGGAAAACACCAAGCAAAAGTTAAAAGCTCTTTCCACAGGTTCTGGAATGTTCATGCACATAAAGAGGCTGCTGGTGGTTTCTTTTTCTGAAGTTCTCCTTAGTTTCACTTGGGCAGCAGCCATGAAGGGGCTGGGTGAAGGAGACACAGGGAATTTGGAAATCCAGGAGCTCTGGAGGGATGAAGTGGCTGGAATTTTGGTGCCTGTCACCCTTTTGGGCACATTGGTGGGTCAGGTGTCCTGGTGAGGGGGTGACAGTGCTGTCCCACTCCTCCTCCTCCTCCCCTCAGCCACCTCCATGCCCTGACACAACATCACACATGAGCTCCAGGCCCAGGAGCAGCATCACTGTGGGGCTTTTCCAGGGATAATTAGCTCCTTAACACAGGGAATTAGGCTGGTTGTCACTGGGCTGGCTCAGCTGTGCTGGGCTTGCCTGTGGATCAGGCTCAGCTCAGGGCTGAGGGAGTATTTGGGATGTGAGGATCCATCACAGCGGGAAATCCGGATCCATGGAGGGACTTGGGGGTTTGGACAGAGCGGGATGTTGAGCTGGGTCATGGAATCATGGAATGGTTTGGGTAGGAAGGGAACTTAAAGATCACCCAGTGCCGNTGTCCCTCTCCAAAGTCCCTTGTCCTTCCCTCTCCTGGAAGGAGCTCTCCGGTCTCCCTGGATCCTTCTCCTCTCTGGGTGAACACCCCCAGCTCTCCCAGCCTGGCTCCAGAGCAGAGGGGCTCCAGCCCTTGGAGCACCTTGGAATTCCTTCCCTCCACCACACTGACCACACCAGAGAGCTTGGAATCATTGGAAAAGTAGAAATGGGGGCAGGATCCATGTGAATTCCTTTTGCTGTGTCTTTAGTGCCCCATTCCTTTGGCAGCACCGCCTCCTTCCCTAATAAAATCCCTGAAGTTCTCTGCCCAAATCCACCAAGTTTCACCTCAATTGGACTGAAGTGTGAAACCCTTGGTGGCAGCTCAGGGTGAGCCCTGCCGGGTTTGGCACCACAGGACATCATTCCAAAGGAAGGGAACATCGGGATGGGCTCCCTGGCACTTCTCCGAGTGCCACATGCCAAGAGCAGCTGGTGTGGCATCGACCTCGAGGCAGGAGGAGGGGACAGACCCCACGTGCCAGGTCATCAGGGTCAAAACCAGGGAAGAAACCATGGAAAGGGTGCAAAAAAACCTGGACACTTTCTTCCGAGAGGGAATAACTGCCTGACAATTCCTTTGCTCCTTCAGTGGGGCCCTGATTTATTCCAGGAAGAAGGAAGGTGAGGGTGGCACTGGACAAGCCAATGGGGTCACAGAAGTCATGGAATGGTTTGATTTGGAAGAAATGGTCAAAAAAACCCATCAAAATGGTCAAAAAACCCATCAAAATGGTCGAAAATCAAAATGGTTTGACCTTAAAGATCATCCAGTTCCACTCCCTGCCAAGGGCAGGGAAAAATTCCACTGCCCCAGGTTCTCCAAGCCCCATCCAGCCTGGCAATTCCAATGGATTTACTAAGATGGGAATTCCATGTGGTGCTCCAGACCTTGGCACCATCCCTGAATTGGTATTTTCCTGTGTGACTGAGATTTATCCGTAGGTGTGAACTTGAAAGGGAGAAGCAGATCCAGATCATGGTCTTCCCTTGGGAAACAGAGGGGTGATGGAGGGATAAGAACAACTCTGAACCACTGGGAAGACTTTGTTCCTCCGTGATTTGGGATGTTCATGTTCCCTTTTTCCCCTCAGAGGAGCTTTTAGGTCAGTTCAAGGTGGGGGATGTCCCTCCTTGTGTGGGTCCCAATCCCTCCTGCCCTGACCAGATTTATTCCAAGTGCCTAAAATAATGGATTTCATTCCAAATCCACTTCCATGAGGGTGTTCTTTCTAATTTCCTCTAATTTCCACACCAGTGAATCCATTTGTATCCTCCTGTTGCCTTGTTGAGGTAGAAAACCAGCACTTGACTGGCTCCAAAATGTAAGAAACAGCAAAATATTCCCATTCCTGGTGGAATTCTGTCCAGCAGCTTTAAAAGGTGAGCACATCCAGCCCTTTTATTCCCTGGATAGGCTGAAATATGTCAGAATTCCTCACGTGGTCATTAAGGCACCAGGAATGATGTTGAGCAACAGGATGGAATTGGAATAAATCTGGGGTGGAATAAATAAAGTGGGGGGTGTTAGGAAAGAAAACCCCTCATTTCTCCAAAATATCATGGAAAAAATCTTATTTCATGCAGTGCCATCATTCAAAACTCATTTTGGCACTTTGGAAATGAATCATTGGCTCCAATTTTCTCATCTAAGAATTCCCAAATATCAACATCCTTCTAAGGAATTGCAAGAAAGACAAGAAAGCAAAATTAACTTTCAGCCCTCTCCTTTCAGGCCTCTGTACCTGCCTTAGATGAGATTTGGGATTTGCTTTCCCTGGTCAGAGCCTGGGATTTTTTCCTATTATTAAAAATAACCCAACAGCCTCTCACAGGAGCTCAGGATGTTTCATAAACCCTGATTTTATCTCACAGTAGATAATGTTGCTTCTTCATTAGGAACTCCAGGACTATTTTGGGCTGAAGCCCAAAGGATGAACATTCCCCATGGAGAAAAAAAAAGCAAACCTGTGTGGTCTGAAACAGAAAATTTGTTGGTTAATCCTTTTATTGGCTTTTCTGCATTGGTGGCAATGAGATTTTTTTCAGATAGAGAAGAAAAAAAAAAGACAAAATTGGGTTTTTTCCCTTTAAAGCACAGAATCCATGAACCAATGTCCAGAATTGAGGGAAAACAGATTCCATGACTTTCAGAGAAAAAAAAATACACCTTGTCACAAGGCTGAGAGGAAATAATTCTACAAAAACAAGGAGAAAACACTCAGCTTTTCCCCCCCAGCTGGAGCTCCTGGGTTTTGTGGGTTCAGTTGAAGCTGAATCAGGAAAATGGGAATCATTTCAGTTCCTGTGGTGCCTCTTCTCACCTAAAACCAAGCTGAAGCTCTTAGTTCCAGCCTTAGGCAGAGATTAAACAGCACAGGATGGAGCCCAGGGAGACATTTAATCCCCCCCACATTCCCTTTATCCCAATGTTTGGAGCTCACCTTTAAACCAGCACTTTGTCCTTTCCTTAAGACACTTTGGGTTCTTTTTTCCCCCTTTTTTTCACTAAACTAAATCATGTTGGACATTTCAAGCTGAACACTCTGTTAGTCTCTAAAATATCCAATGTTTTATCCCCAGGAGCCCCATAGGAGCTGCTTTTTTTAATGGATTAACTATGACAGGGACTGCACTCCCCCAGTTTTTAAAACATACAATAAGTGTATTACATACTTTTAAAGCTATAAATAAGATTTATACACAACCCATGGGGATTTTCCATTAAAACTTCATAAATCACGTTGTGCATTATCCTTTTTAATCCTCAGCCTTGCTAGTCACCAGAAAATAGATTTAACCCTGTATAAAATTGATGATGAGCACGTCCAAGGAATGGTAACAAGAGCTTTTATGTGCCCTCTATTTTCTTAGTCTGATACTTTCTTTTTTCCTGGCAATTATTTGTAATAGTGGCAGTTATCTCCTGGCCTTTATTCACTGAAAATTCAGGTGCTCTGCCCAGAATAGATCCAGAAGAAGCTTTTCCTGTGTTATCCTCTCTTTAGCTGAAGGGATTCCTATTGTTTGGTGTTTGGAGAAGGCAATTTTCAGATTCCACATCTCATCCCACTGATGAAGCTCCTCCTTTCTGGGAATGACATCAGCAGAGGAACGTTGATTTAATTCTTTTGTGACAGAATTAAAGCCCCATCTGACCTGATCAACCTTCCACTGCAGAATGTGAGTACCCTGGGAAGGGAATCATGTCTTTATTTCTATTTTAAAATAAAAATATTGTGGTTTTATTTTAAAGAGTCCTTACAGCTTGGCTCTGCTTGTGCTGTCTTTTATGCTCTTTCCAGTCATCCATCCATCCATCCATCCAACCATCCAACCATCCATCCATCCATCCATCCATCCTTCCATCCATCCATCATCCATCCATCATCCATTATCCATCCATCCATCCATCCACCCATCCATCCATCATCCAT
>WEIV01004911.1:175338-199081 GCA_013390005.1 Calyptomena viridis
GGGATGGGATGGGATGGGATGGGGGTCTGAAGTCAAGAAACAGGGAATGCCACAAACTTTTGGATGATCTCCAAAAGGCACCAGGACACTCCTTCCTTCAGGGAATTGTGTTTTAATGGAGCCTTTGATTTGGCAGCACCATCACCAATACAAATGTCTGCACTAATTAGCTGGAGATTAATGAACTCAATGATCTTAAGGGTCTTTTCCAACCTGAGTGATTCCCTGATTCTGACATGGCCTTGGATTTTTCATTTGCATCCTTCATGTGGATTTTTCATGTAGATTCTACATGGACTTGGATTTTTCATATGGATTCTGATATGAAACTAGGTGTTTCATGTGGATTCTGACATGGACCTGGATTTTTCCTTTGCATTTTTCATGTGTATTCTGACATGGACTTGGATATTTCATGTGGATTTTTCATATGGATTCTGATATGAAACTGGATTTTTCACGTGGATTTTTCATGTTGGTTTCCATCATTTTGCAGTGAAGAAATGCCCAGAATCCCTGGATCCATTCATTTAATACATCCTTTGGGCAAAGACAGAAGGTTTCACAGGAATCCTGGTGGGATTTAGGGATGAGACAGATCCAGAAGGAATTAAACTGCACCCGAGGGGGTTGGGCAGCTCAACCCCTTGGGTTTCCCACCCTCCAAAATCAGGCTGTGGTTTATTTTATGCATTTGTGATGTGTTATTTTGATTATTTGCTGCTTTTTCCCCTGCAACGCTTCTTGCTCCTCTGCAGGTTTTGTTGGGAATTCTCCATTCCCGACAGCCATCCACCCCCTGGGAATTCTGGTGCAGGATTCTTTCCCTTCCTTTGTGTTTGCTGCTCTGTGTCCTGGCACGGGGTGAACTCTTGGGTTCTTTTACCCTTTTCTCCCCTTTCTTTGGCTTTCAACTCCTCCCTGAGCAGTTTTCTACCTGGAGGAAGGGAAAGGCTCTCAAAATCCAGAGGCAGAACCATCCCGGTGTAACTGCAGGGACCAGGAAAAGGATCATTCTGTGTTTCTTTTCTTCCTAATTTCCTGACAACTGTGGCAGCCAGGCCTGGCAGCTGAATCACCGCCCTGAGGCTCCACATTTAAATGGGATTTTTATTATTTTCCATTCATCTGGCCACGACAGGGGAAGAGACTTCCAAAATCCCGTGATTTTCAGTGGGAAACGAGCATTTCACTGGTGCTTTGTGCCTTTGAAATCCTTCTCTGTTCAGGTTCCCTCGGTGGTGGGAGCAGCCCTGGTGTGGTTTAGTCCTTGTTACCTTAATTTGAAGGAAAAAAAAAACCCTTCCAGAGGCAACTGGATGTGGTTTATCCCCATCCACATGGGGAGGACAGTTCTGATCATTGCTGCCTCTTTAATCTGCCTCACAAAAGCCTCACAAGGCCCAAGAGTGGGAGCCTGAAAGTTCGGGCCAGCCACGAAATTCATATTTTAAAGAGTCTGAGTTGTTAACCCTGGAAATAACTGGGCAGATTCTCTTGGTGGTGTGTGATGAGGCTGCACAGGGGGAGCAGAGCAGCCTCGTCCTGTTAATTATCCCAAACTGCTGCTGGAGTGTTGGAGCTCTGGGGATTGTGGGAGAGGAGCTGGAGCTTCTGTGAGCTGTGCTTTTGGATGGATCAGGTTTTTCAGAGCTAATTAGGCCGTGTCCAAGACAGCCCTTTATTGCTCTGTGCTGGGGAGAGTTGAGGTCAAGCAGATCCAAAAGAAGTTGGAGCACGACGTGAGAGTTCTGTGCTGGTTGTTCCAAACACTTGGCAAAGGGGGATTATTACCAGATCTTGGGGTTTGGAGGTTTTTTTACATTTTTCTGTGCCCCCTGAAAATCTCTGTTCTTTTTTGATGCCCTAAAAAGCAGCTAAATTTTGTTAAAACCCCTCCCGTGCTGTAGTAGCACAAATCCAATGGTGCTCATGATTCCCTGTGTGTAACATCATCCCAATTTCCTCCTTCTCCCTGCAGCCTTTCTCCAGGGATACCTGCTCTGATACTCTGTGTGATACTCAAAACCTGCAGCCACTGTGGCCAAATCATTTCTTTCAAGGACAAGTGGAGCTGAACTTGCCGTTTACTTAAGATTTTCGCTGGAATTTCACTGACATCCTTTTGGGCTTCAATAGGATTTTATCTCTGTGCGACTCCAGGTTTTAATTGAATTCATGTCAAAGCAATAATAGAGGCTGGTTCAACCTGTCCCAGCATTGCCAGGGAGGTTTAGTTTATTTATTTTTGTTTTCACAGCCACCAGAGACTTAAATGGAGCTTATCTGATGTTACCTCACTGGGGAAGGTGATGGGGAACTTTGAAAGAGAAACTAAAGTCAGGTAACCACAAGGAAACTCCAGCTGCAGTTCCCTACCAGTGCCAGGATAAACAGAAAGGTGGGAATTTGGTGAGCAGAGGTCAAATGAAACACGTACAGAGGTTGGTCCTGGCCTTGCCCCCAGCAGCAGGTCAGAGGAGGCTTCTGGGTGGGCTTCACCCAGGGGTGGGAGCTGCCTCTAAAGTGCACAGAATCCCAGGATATGCTGAGTTGGAAGGGATCCCCAAGGATCATGGAGTCCAACCCTCAGCCCTGCACAGCCCCATCCCAAAGAATCATTCCCTGTGTCCCAGAGGATCATCCTGGATCTCCTGGAGCTCTGGCAGCCTTGGGGCTGTGCCCACTGCCCTGGGGAGCCTGGGCAGTGCCCACCCACCCTGTGGGCAAAGAACCACCTTGTGCTGAGCTCCAACCTCCCCCTGCCCTGACACAACTCCAGCCATTCCCTGCATCCTGAGCTCCAACCTCCCCCTGCCCTGACACAACTCCAGCCATTCCCTGCATCCTGAGCTCCAACCTCCCCCTGCCCTGACACAACTCCAGGACATTCCCTCAGGTCCCCACAGAGAAGAGACCACTTAATTAATCATAGAATCACTGTGGTCAGAAAAGACCTCTGAGATCCTTGGAAGTGTCCAAGGCCAGGTTAGAGCAACCTGGGATAGTGGAAGGTGTCCCTCCCCATGGCAGGGGGTGGATTGGGATGGGATTTAAGGTCCCTTCCAACCCAAACCATCCACAATTCCATTCTGTAAAATGATGGTGGGTCCTCTGTCCAGCTTTCTTCAATTATTATTTGCTTTAGCTGATTTATTGCTCTGGGTTTTTTTGGTGTATAAAACTGTCAGTGTGTGTTGGTACATTTTGCATGACTGGCCTCAGGCCAACAAAAGAACAGGAAGAATCTTCTGGTGTCTCCAAGTTTCATATCTTTAAATTTGCAAGGAGAAACAGACCCTCCAAGGACCCAACACAAGGTCCTTGAGTGCTGGAGATTGCCTTGGGCTGTTTACTGGAGCAAATGTATCTGTACAAGCACATCCTGGCAGTTGGCTTCCCACCAACACAACAAAAGGGGAAGGAAGCATTTACAATTCCTCAAATATTCCCTGCTGCAGCTCCTGTTTGTGTTTGGAAAGACAAAAGATGTGTGACAGGTCATGGAGCTGCTGCAGCTGAATAAAAGGTGGTTTTTCAGGCCATCAAGGTGAGGTTTCAAATCTCCCCCATCAAAATTGTTCAAAGGCAGCTGGTGGACAGGGACAGTCTGGTCAGAACTGGACGTGGGAAGCTCTGATTCTTTGGGAATGTTTGCAGGATCAGGGCCAGTGTTTTGCTGTTTGTTGGGTTTGGTTGGAAAGGGTGGGTGGGTTGGAAGAGGTGGTTGGGTTGGAAAATGTGGTTGGGTTGGAAAGGTTGGTTGGGTTGGAAAAGGTGGTTGGGTTGGAAAGGATGGTTGGGATGGAAGAGGTGGTTGGGTTGGAAAAGGTGGTTGGGTTGGAAAATGTGGTTGGGTTGGAAAGGATGGTTGGGATGGAAAGGATGGTTGGGATGGAAGAGGTGGTTGGGTTGGAAAGGGTGGTTGGGTTGGAAAAGGTGGTTGGGATGGAAAGGATGGTTGGGATGGAAAGGATAGTTGGGTTGGGAAATGAGGTTGGGTTGGAAAGGGTGGTTTGTTTGGAAAGGATGGTTGGGTTGGAAAGGATGGTTGGGTTGGAAAGGATGGTTTGTTTGGAAAGGATGGTTGGGTTGGAAAGGATAGTTGGGTTGGGAAATGTGGTTGGGTTGGAAAGGGTGGTTTGTTTGGAAAGGATGGTTGGGTTGGAAAGGATGGTTGGGTTGGAAAGGATGGTTCTGTTGGAAAGGGTGATTGGAATGGAAGAGGTGGTTGGGATGGAAGAGGTGGTTGGGTTGGAAGGGGAGGTTGGATTGGAAAAGGAGGTTGGATTGGAAAGGGTTGAGGAGGATGGTTGGGTTGACAAGGATGCAGAATGATTTTCCTAAGGAGTGAAGAGTCCCCTGCTCCTGAGCCAGGAAACATTCAGGTTAAGTTCATCTTCACAGCAGCTTGGTTTGGAAAAGTCACCTTCAAAGTCCCAGTGACTTCAGGGAAGTGAAGGTGGGGACCTCAGAGGGACAATTCTGTCACCTCAGTGGGTGGTGACACCTTTGTGGTGATGTGGGTGGCTCTGCCCTCCTTCCTGAACTTTGTATCCCAGCTGGATCATCTCAACCCCTTCAAACTCTGCCAGATTTGTGTGTTGGCCAAGAAGCTGATATTCCATATTCCATAAAACCAAATTCCAATGCTGAGATTCCAAATTCCATAAAAGTGTGAAACTTGGTGGGAGGCCAAGACAGACCCCGGAACGTCAGTGGCTGTGTTTGTCTGGCAGGAGGCTCTTGACGGGCTTTTATTAATAATAACACCTTGCACAACTGATATCTTTCATCCAAGGATATGGAAATATTAATTGATTGAGGAAATTCCCTGCACTCAACGCGGCGGCCGTTCCGTGTTTGGTTTTGGATAATCCAAGGACTTCTGAATGTCACATCCAAGGACTTCTGAATGTCACATCCTGTCAGCACAAAACCTGGAGGGGACCTTCTGGCCATCAAAAAGCAGGACCTGAGTGGTTTGAAGAGAGGAAACACCAGCCTGGAAGTGCCCAAATGAAAGGGGTGGGGGAATGGAGCACCCGGAGTCACTAATCCAGGAGGTGAAGGAATAGGATGTGAGGAATAGCAACAAGGATGGGAAGGTTTTATGGTGATGAAGTTGAAGGAACAGACAAACCCTTTGGAGTGTGTTGAGCCTGACAAAAGTGACACAAAAGTGACACAAACAGGTGAACTGATTAAAAAAACCACAAAGATTTCATGGAAAGTCAGTGGCACTTTGGGAACATTGGGATGTTCCCTGCATGTTTTAAGCCCAAGACCAACCTTTTAGGTCCAGTCTCCCAGCTGGTTTGAGCTGCTCTACATGAAGCAAAGCCAATTTATGCTGCAGATCCCTTGATTGGAATCTATGGTGGTAATTACTCACCCTCACCATTTGGATTTGGGGGCTAATTAACTATTCCAGGTTCCTATAAAGAATATTGTCAACTATTTAACGGCTCGTTGAGTCCAGCAGGATCTTGAATTTCTCTCTCATGATTTCAACAGAACAGTTACTGTGATTTGTGGCCTGGAGGAAAAATTAGGGAGGTGTGAGCAGAGCTGGAGTTGGTGTTGTTTCTACCCTTTAACAAACAGCCTTTAATTGGTTTTCCATGGATTCTCCTTGATAATACAAGGCAGGGATGTGAGAGTAGAGTTATTTTAAAACAGGGAAAACACGGAAAAAGAGATGCCTTTGTGTTAGGGGTGTTCCATGGGTGCTTTCTAACTTCAGACAGTGAGGATGAGTATTTAAAATGAATTCCTTCATGTCTTAGACCATTGGGCTTCCATCTCCCTTCAAAAAGGGAATCAAGGTCTCCAGCCTGATTTGAACACCCTGGAAGTGTTCAAAAAACGTGGATGTGGCACTTGGGGACATGGGTTAGTCTTGGGCTTAGCAGTGATGGGGGAATGGTTGGACTCAGTGACCTTAAAGGGCTTTTCCAACCTAAATGATCTCATGATAAAGTGATTTTGTATTAACAAAAGACCCTCAGGTTTCTGACTAACTCAGTGCATTGACCATTGAATATTTCTGAAATTGTCTGTTATTCCAGTGAAAAGTGTGTCCTGTCTGGAACACAAAGTCCTGACTTTGGTTGCAATGGCCTGGGATACTCCTGGAATGATTAGTTGTTCTAATAGGTCTCTGTAACTCCCTACTCTGTATTTATTTCCACAAAAAATTGCATTTTGGGCGGTCTAAAAATGACATTTTTCAAGGTAAAAGGTTTCTGTGCTGTGAAATCCTCTCTGAATCTGCGCAGAGTGAGGATCTGAGAGTGCTAAAAAGGGGCAGGGGCAGGATTTTGGGATGATGATGTTCTTATTCCTCATGTTTTCATGGAAGTTTTGACCTGTGGGTCTCAAGGTGGTCATAGTTGAGGCTCACCAGGATGAGAGAAAGGAGAAACAAGTGATTCTTGGAGATTCATCCAGTTTACAGAAGGTTTGAGGCTTTCTGCCAGTTGTGGCCTTAAACTGAGAGTAGGTTTGAGTTAAATATTGGGACGAAATTCTTCCCTTTGAGGATGGTGAGGGCCTGGGATAGAATTCCCAAGGAAGTCCTTGGAGCTCCTTCCAGAGCCTANTCCTTGGAGCCTAAAGGGGCTCTAAGAGAGCTCGGGAGGGACTTGGGACCAGGGATGGAGGGACAGGACACAGGGAATGGCTTCCCACTGCCAGAGGGTGAGATGGGATATTGGGAAGGAATTCTTGGCTGGGAGTGTGATGAGGAGCTGGGCTGGAATTCCCAGAGAAGCTGTGGCTGCCCCATCCCTGGGAGTGTCCAAGGCCAGGTTGGAGCCACCTGGGACAGTGGGAGGTGTCCCTGCCCTTGGCACTGGAGTTGGACTTTAAGGTCCCTTCCAACCCAACCCATTCCATGATTCCATGAGGAGAACAGGGAGGGAATTGGGAGCCTTCACATCACAGTGTCATTGGGGACAGAAAAGCTGGAATCAGGTGTGTGAGAAGGAGCAGCCAAAAGGAATTTCTCATTTCCTACCACACACTTGCTGCGACATTTCCCAGTGTCTCATTCCCATATATTGTGCATGAAGGAGCTGCTCCCAACTTCCTTTGGATCTGCAGGATCTCAGCTCAGTGAGGGGTGTCCATTAACTAATTCAGTGTCACCAGTGTCTGTGCTGTGTGTTAACAGCATTCAAATGAGCCTCCATTCAAATGGAGGGATCAGAGAAAAAAAAAACAATTTCCCAAAGTAGTTTTTTGGCTCCAGATCTGCCACATCTTTAACAACCTTCTCCTGGAATGGTGGAGCCAATTTGCCAATTCCTACAAGAAGGAGGAACACGTGAAGACTCAGAGGTTGTTTCCTTGTTGCTCCACCTTCAACTGTCACTGGTGAGATAATAAATCCCAGAGGGAAAAAAGTCATGGAAATATTTCTATTGGCTTTGCTGGAGGAGGAGAATTTTGTTGACTGAAGTTTATTTGACTGAAAAGGCAGGAAGAGGTTTTTCCATCACATTTTCCAGCCTGATGTTGGAGTCACACTCATGCAGTGATGAAATTGTAGAGCCAAGACTTTGGATTGGGATTTACTTTGGATTTATGTTCCCTCTTATACCCACAAAAACATCATCCTGCTTCCTTATTCCCCTAAACACTTAAAACAAAAAAAAAAAAGCATAAATCCAGAGATTTAACGATAAAGGGTTAATGTTTACCTTCCACCTCCCCAAAAAATACCCAAATCCTCATGGAAAATGTGCCTGATCCACCCTGTGCTGCAGATCCAGGCTGCAGATTTATTGCCTTAAAGTGATGCCTGTTCCATGTAAGAACCTCCTGGGGGCCAGAAGAGCCTCCTCCTCCCCCTGTTTTCAATCTTTGCCAGGAATAAACAAGTTTCAGTTTTATTTTTATTTATTTTTCCTGCTTTTTCCTTTTTTTTGTCACTGCAGAGGCATCAGTTCTGTAGGGGCTGCCCTGACACAGACCTTGCCCTGACGTTGAGTTGGTTGATGCTTGAGGATGTGAAAAAATAAGATTGATCAGTTTTTCAGGAATATTTAAAAGCCTTTTCATCCCCAAACACAGATCCTTGTGGTGGGGACTCTTTTGGATGAGGTTGGAAAGGACAATTGAGCCTTAATGGCCTTTCCTGTTTTCCTTTCATCCACTGCCAATTCATTCAGAGAATCATTCCATAAATATTCAAGATATTCAATATCATTCAAATTTCATGGAATCTGTGGTTCTGGAATCACAGAATCCCAAAGTGGTTTGGGTTGGAAGGGACATTAAGGATCATCCAGTGCCACCCCCTGCCATGGGACACCTCCCACTGTCCCAGGTTACTCCTGGCCTTGGACACTCCCAGGGATGGGGCAGCCACAGCTTCCCTGGGAATTCCATCCTGACCCCTCCCCACCCTCCCAGCCAACAATTCCTTCCCAAAATCCCATCTAAATGTCTGTTAGAAGCCATTCCCTGTGTCCTGTCCCTCCAGCCCTTGTCCCAAATCCCTCTCCAGCTCCTGGAGCCCCTTTAGGCTCTGGAAGGAGCTCCAACATCTTCTCTGTGCCAAGGCCTGACCACTTTCCCATGGAAGAATCCCTTCCCAATATCCCATCTAACCCTTCCCTCTGGTAATTTGAAGCAATTCCCTATTGTTCACTTTGATTTTCTCTCTTGTCCACTTGCTTTTCTCCCTTGTTCTTGTTTTGAGTCCCGCTCTCCAACTGGTTCAGTGACAAAAAAATCACCAATTTTCCTTGGCTGCCAGCTTTTCTATAAATTACTTTTCAGTTTGGCCTTCATGGCTGTGTCTCAGTGGATATTGGATTTTAAAGATGCCCCAAATATTAAGCAGCACCACCAGGAGATGAGGAGATCACCCCTGTGATACCCTGGGGTCTGTTCCCTCCCCTCTCCCCAGTTGTGCAGTTTGACTCTAAAAAAGCCGAAATGATGAGTTTTTAAAGCACAGGTTTGTTTTTTCTCTGGTTGAATTCCATGGCCAAGGCAGAGCTGAGAGAAGAAAATCCAATCCATCTCCTGTGAAATGAACTCAGTCATCCTTCAGTTTATTGACTGAGAGGGAATACAAACCAAATCCACAAATGTCAAAAGCAGTCTACAAGGGATCATTCCATTCCTTTTTCCATTTGTTTCCTTGATTAAAATGATTTTTAACTGGTTCCTCTCTTAATTTAATATGACAAAATATAATTCACTTGAACATCCTCCACAACCTCCCCCCCCCAAAGTTTGTGCTTGGACAAATTTCCTGGAAAGAGGGAGGGAATGCTGGGGAGGGAATTTGCTGAATCATGTTGGTGCAGTGCAAGAATTCCTGTGCTGGAACTGCAGGAATCTGAGGAGGGAAATTGTTGCTCCATGAAATCCACTGGTGGATTCCCACTGGTTTAAATGGGCTGACAAAGTGCCCCAGGGGTGATTCCAATTCCTTCTGAAGTGGGAAGAGTTGGTCTTTTGGGAATGCTTTTATTCCTATGAGCTTATAATGGAAGTCTTGGACTGGGGATTTCTGTGGTAATATGGGATTTATGGAGTATTTGGGCTGGAAAGGACCTTGAAATCATCCCATTCCAGTATCCCAGGCTGCTCCAACCTCACCTTGGACACTTCCAGGGATCCAGGGGCAGCCACAGCTTCTCTGGGAAACCCATCCCAGCCCCTCCCCACCCTCACAGGAGAGAATTCCTTCCCAATATCCCATCTAAACCAGCACATGGAATCGTGGAATTCCTCTGTCCCAGGTGGCTCCAAGCCCTTTCCAACCTCATATAGGATGTAAAAGGATTTGCAGCCTTCCACAAGGATTAGGGATGGATCCTCCTAGTGGCCTGCAAAGTGTTATTCCCCTCTCCCAAAAACCCCTGGAATGGCTCATCCAGCTCCTCCTGGGGCAGGAACACGATTCCAACCCCGATGGTCCAACCCAGTTTTGTGCCTTATCCACATCAAGGGAATTATCCTCATTCCCCCAAAACTTCTCAGGGAGGGAACAGCTGAATTCATTCTGTGTTTCTGGGTGGCTGTGGCTGTTTTTTGCTCTGTGGTTCATCCCAGAAATGAGGAGTGGGACGAGCTCACAATGGAAGTGAGGATGGAGAAGGACTATCTTCCTGGAGCAGGCCAAGATTATTTAGGGAAAAGCTTTTTCCTCTCCCAGGGCCATTGTTGTCTTATCAAATCCAATATCCTGAGATGAAAAGAAGGTCTTAAAAACTTGAAATAGAGGAGTAATGAATGAAGAGGCACCAGACACTGTCAGGTTGATTTAAAGAGCTGAGTTTAGAGAGAGGGTTTAACTGAGACACCGTTAGGAATTTTCCTGAATTAATTTCAGAGCCAGGTCTGAAATGGGGGCAGATTTTTAAATGTCCATCTGCAGAGATTCATGGAGCATTTGCAGTGGGATTTGGAGCCTGATAAGGAGCTTCAGGAATTCTGTTCTCCCTCTCCCAAGGCCACCACTCAAGTGGTGTCCGTGTCCCTTTGTCCCCTTTACCCAGTGCTGGCAACACCCCCTGGGATGCCACAGAATCCATGGCAATTCCATGCAATCCCAAAGCCAACATGGGAGGGCAATTGAAAGCTTAATTAAAAGCTGCCATAGGAAAGGAAATTAAATTAATGTCCTAATTAATGCTTCAGGTTTAATCCAAATAAGGAACTTAATGATTCCCCTTCTCCTTTTGCACAGCTACTCTCACCTCTGGGCACTGATGAATTTGGGCTCATTTGGCCCCAATCCTGGAAAACATCCTCATTAAAAATTGTGTTGAAGCCCACATTTAATTCTCTTCCTGCCATGCTTAATTACTGGATAGGGATGGATTTGGGTCTGGGGTTAAAAAACCTGGAGCTGTTGGGAAAATATTGCATCATGGTCACAAATGCTGATTTGACTCTTAAAAAACTTCATTTATTGACCTGTATCAGAATAAAGTCTGTTAAATTAATAATAAATTAGTAACTAGTTAGTCAGAGCTACAGTTTATGGCAGTAATTTTGGTATTTTTGTAGCACCACCTCATCCTGATCAGGAAGAATGGAAAGTCTACTGGAACAGCAAGTTCTCCATGAAGGAAAATGAGAAGAGGAGAAATATTGGAAGGGCTGAGACAGCACATTCACACTTCCAAAGTTCATTTCCTTCAACAACTCCTGGTTTATCCATGGCATCCATTTGACACCAAAGTGAGAAACTAAAAATGCTGAGATATTTAAATTGCTCTGCTGGCTGGAAAATGGGCTTCATGGAATGGCTTTTGGAGCCACCCTGTAAGTTGGGAAGCAGTTTGGTGTCTGTAGAGACTCTGTGCTCCGTGCTCTGGGAATATGGGAGAGATCCTGTGCCTGTCTGGAGGGAAAGGACTGGATAATGCACATGGAGTGGTGGATAAATGGCTCAAAGGACTGGGAGGATAAAACAAGTGGAGGATGAAATATTCCCTGTTCCCACAGGTTGCCTTGTGACCTTCTATCTTGTGAATTTATGGCTTCAGCTCCAAAAGTGCTGGAACATCACCCTGTCAGTCCTGGGAGTCAGGCCTGGGATTTGTGTCCTGCAGAGCACCAAGTGCAACTGTTTCCTGCCTTCCCAGCCTTAAAGCTGCTCTTTTTGTTGTCCTCTTTCTTTCCTAGATTTGGGAATCCAGGTTGGATTGACTGCAGGCTCTTCCAGAGCTCGTGTGCATCACTCCAACCACACCAAGTAAATCCCAGGATTGTTTAGGCTGGAAAAGCCCTTTAAAGACCATGGAGGTCAAACATTCCCCCAGAGCCACCACTGACCATGTCCCCAAGTGCCACATCCACAGGGAGGTTAAATTCCCCCAGGGATGGGCATTCCACCCTTATCCCAGGGCTGGGCAGCCTTTCCATGAAGGAATTTCCCCAATATCCAACCTAAACTCCCCTGGCACAGCTTGAAGCTCTTTCCTCTTGTCTTGCCCTTTGTTCCCTGATTTCTACCCAGAACCTGCTTTCCTGTAATCCCAGGATGGTTTGGGATGAGAGGGACCTTGAATCCCATCCAATCCCATTCCCTGCCCTGGGCAGGGACACTTCCCACTTTCCCAGAGCTCCTGAGGCCACTGGAAGAAGAAATAAAATGTCTCAAACAAAACCCAACTTTACAGCTCTTTCTTAGATTGGCTTTTGGGTGGAGCCCTCAGAGCTTTATTCAGAATTCCCTGAGATTTTTCCCCACTGGAAGACAAACACAAGCCAAATCCTTCTGGGATTCATTTCCTTAGTCTTGTTCAGACCCCAGCCGGAATTCTTGGAGAGAGTAAAAGTGGGATAACCACGTTCCTTAGTGACAGGGGGAGATTTCCCTCTGCAGAAAGTTCTGTATCCTCCCCAACACTGACACACAGAAAAACATTTCCCGTGGGAATTTTCCTGTAGGTTGTGCATCACATGGAATGACTGATAGTCCAGAGGGATGTGCACTCATAGGATGGTTTGGGTTGGAAGAGATTTTCCAGGGATGGAGCAACCACAGCTCCTCTGGGAATTCCAGCCCAGTCCTCCCCACCCTCCCAGCCAACAATTCCTTCCCAATACTCCATCTAAATCCCCACTGTTGCAGTGGGAAGCCATTCCCTGTGTCCTGTCCCTCCAGCCCTTGCCCCAAGTCCCTCTCCAGCTCCTGGAGCCCCTTTAGGCTCTGGAAGGGGCTCCAAGGTCTCCCTGGACAACCTGTGCCAGGGCCTCCCCCCCTCCCAGGGCACAATCCCTTCCCAATATCCCATCTAACCCTCCCTCTGGCAGTGGGAAACCATTCCCTGTTATCTGTAGCAAATCCAGCTCCCAAAAAAATGATCCCATCGGGAGTGTGTGTGTGCTCAGCACCAGGGCAGGGGGAAAAGCCTTCCCATTCCAGATCCAGCTCACAATCCCTGGATGTCTGCAGGGATCGGAGCATTTCTCATCCACATCCTCTGGCTTGAAATGTTCCATGGGCTTTTTATCAGCAGCTCCATCGTGGACTCTGGGAGATGAGTCACTTCCCTTTGGAGCAGAGCTGGGAATCAAGAGACATCCATGGATTAGATAATGCACTAAAATATGGATCCCTACAAAGGCCTGGGAATTGGGATGGAGACAAATGGCTTGGTGGAATCACAGCGGAAACAGCCCTGGCAGACAACAATCCTTCTGGAAGTTTCTGGGAGATCCAATCCAGTGGTGATGGTTGAGAGGGTGGGAAATGGAGCTCCCAGATCCTCATGGATCAGGAATTAATCTCTGGAAGATTCTCGAGGACAGAATCTGCTCCAGGATTGTTTGCTGGGAAAAGCAGCTGAAGATGCTGCTCCTGAGGCCTGGTCAGGGAAAGGGAAAGGAGTGATGGATTGTTCCCTTTTCCTCGGCATTGAGGAGACTCATCCCAAGTTTTGTGTCCAGTCCTGTGCTCCCAGTGTGAGAGAGACATGGACAAACCACATCCCCATCCCTGGGAGTGTCCAAGGGCAGGTTGGAGCAGCCTGGGATGGTGGGAGGTGTCCCTGCCCATCCCTGGGGGTGGAATTGGTTTATCCTTAAAGTTTCTTCCCACCCAAACCATTCCATGATTCCACATGCTGGTTTAGATGGGATATTGGGAAGAAATTCTCCCCTGTGAGGGTGGGGAGGATCTGGGCTGGAATTCCCAGAGAAGCTGTGGCTGCTCCATCCCTGGAAGTGTCCAAGGGCAGGTTGGAACAACCTGGGATAGTGGGAGGTGTCCCTGCCCATGGCAGGGGTGGGATGGATTCTCCTTAATATCCCTTCCCACCCAAACCATTCCATGATTCTGTGTTCTCCGATCCCGTCTTTCCCTCAGCCATCCAGGAATGTTCTCAGACGTTCTTCCCCCTCTCCAAACATCCCACGAGCCGCCCCCAAATCTTCATTGCAGGTGTCCGTTTTATCTCTGATCCATATTTATCTATTATCCATATTTATTTATTTAGGAGCTTCTGAAAATAATGAGTCACTGAGCTCCCGAAATCCACATTAATGGCTTGGAATGGGATCTGCCAGCTGTGCTGCTCTGGCCCCGTTCCCGTGGCAGAAGGAATTTTATTGTTCCTCCAAACAGAGGATGGCCCCGGGCAGTGCTGGGAATTGCATCCCAGCCGGCTGAGGGGAGGGAAAGTCAGGAATAATCGTCAACAAAACAAATTGTCCCCCTCGGCTCTGGATTCCCAGCACCAGGTGCCGACTCCCAGTGCTTTCCAGGCTCCCACTCCGGACTGGGAAGGGAAATGAGGATCATAAAATACAGCTGGGCTTGGTTTGGGATAAAGGGACTTTTGAATGCATTGTGACCCTATGGAAAGGGGCAAGGCTGGAATACAGGGATTTCTGGCTCTTGAAACAGGAATACAGGGATTCCTGGCTGTGGAATCAGGAATACGGGGATTCCTGGCTGTGGAATCAGGAATACAAGGATTTATGGCTGTGGAATCAGGAATACAGGGATTCCTGGCTTTCAAATCAGGAATACAAGGATTCCTGTCTGTTAAATCAGGAATACAAGATTTCCTGGCTGTTGAATCAGGAATACAGGGATTCCTGGCTGTGGAATTGGGAATACAGGCGTTCCTGGCTATTTAATCAGGAAAACAGGGATTTGTGGCTGTTAAATCAAGAATACAGGATTTTCTGGATGGCGAATTGGGAATACAGGGATTCTTGGATGTTTAATCAAGATTACAGGGATTTATGGATGTGGAATTGGGAATACAGGATTTCCTGGCTGTTGAATTGGGAGTACATGGATTCCTAACTGTTAAATCAGGAATACAAAGGGATTCGTGGCTGTTTAACCAGGAATACAGGGATATATGGCTTTTAAATCAGGAATATAGGATTTCCTGGCAATTGAATTGGGAGTACAGGGATTCCTAGCTGTTAAATCAGGAATACAAAGGGATTCGTGGCTGTTTAACCAGGAATACAGGGATTCTTGGCTGTTGAACTGGCCCAGAAAAACTTCATAATTAACTATATTACACAACCCCTTCCTGAGAAAAAAATCTATGGATTAAATAGTCATTTAAAAAAACTACTCAAAGTTTACACCAGTGTAATGTGAGATAAGAAGTCAGCCCCAAAAATAATGGAAGAGAGAGAGAAAATCCCATGATTTCTCTATGTTTTTGGCTTAAAATGGGACAGGAATGTGGCTGTATTTTTATTTTTTTAATCCTGGGTAGTATTTTTATTTTTTAATTTCTGATGGTATTTTTATTTTTTAATTTCTGGTGGTATTTTTTGGTTTTTGATGCCTGGTGTTATTTTATTTTTTAATTTCTTGTGTGTTTGTTTTTAATTCCTGATAGTATTTTTATTCTTTAATTCTTGATCGTATTTTTATTTTTAATTTTTGATCGTATTTTTATTCTTTAATTCCTGATGGCATTTTTATTCTTTAATTCCTGATAGTATTTTGATTTTTTAATTCCTGTTGCTGCCTCGTGCACTTTGTTCCATGGAAACAGGAGCTGTGGTGAGATCCTTCCCCCACCCTGAGCCTTCTCCTTGGAGCAAAAATTCCAAGGGAATGTGACTTTTCCCTTAAAATATTTGGGTTGGAGAGAACATGGATGATTCCTCACAGGCACCTGGTGCAGGGGCCACGTCTTTCCCAGGAATGTTAAACTCCTCCATTCATCATCAAGGATCAGGGCAATAAATCCAGATAAATCCAGAGCAACAGCACTGAATTCTCTGGAGCTGCTGTGGGAGGAGGATTTGATCCAGGAGTTATTTTTGCTTAGGCAAAAACAGGCTCTGGATTCTTCTGTCACAGAAATTTCATTTTCTTTGGAAAAAAAATGAGGATGCAAATGATCTTTTCAGCTTCTTTGGGGTAAACTGGGAGTAACTCCCTGACTTTCAGATCCTTAAGGGTTTAGGAATTCACCTTATTCTGGTGCTTTGGCCCCAAATTATTCTTTCCCCCAATGAAAAGCAAATCCAGAATGAAACAGGGATTTTTGTAGAAACCTGAGGAATTCAGGAACCCAAATCCCAAGGCACCCGATGGAATTTAGGCACCTAAACTTGATTTCCTTTCATGCAAATCCCAACCTATGATTTAAAAAAAGGTGCTGGAAGTTTCTCCGACTTCCTGAAAATCCTTTTGGGAGTTTTACAGGATTGTGTTGAGCTGTCACAGACCTTCCCATGGAACAGCATTCCAGGAGGGATGGCAGGAGGAAATGGCAATAAAGGAGAAGCAGGATTTGCTCTTCTGCCTCCAAACGTTTCTCCCCAAATCCCTCATCCTAATTCCAGGATTGGGAAGTGTCCCAGTTATCCAGGGAAAGGAGGAGGCTCTCCTGGGACTGGTGGAGTCCTTGAAGGGCTTCACTGAGATGGACAAGTGCTCCAGGATCTGGATTTAGGGACAACCAGGAGACCTCTGGCTGCAGAGGGGGAATATCAGGCCACTGATCAGCCCAAATGTCTCCTTGTGCCACTAAATCATGGATATTATGGAATGGTTTGGTTGGAGGGACATTAAAGCTCATCCCATTCCACCCCTGCCATGGGCAGGGACACCTCCCACTATCCCANCAAATCCCTGGAATGGCTTGGGCTGGAGGGACCTTGGAGCTCATCCAGTGCCACCCCCTGCCCAGGGACACCTCCCACTATCCCAGGCTGCTCCAGCCTGGCCTGGGACATCCCAGGGGATCCAGGAGCACCCACAGCTTCTCTGGGAATTCCAGCCCTTCCCACCCTCACAGGGAGGAATTCCTTCCCAATATCCCATGTAAGTCTCCCTTCTTTTAGTTTAAAACTGTTCCCCCTTGTCCTCTCACCACCTCTGTCCTGTCACCTCCATGGGCAGGGACAACTTCCATTGGAATTCCACCTTCCAGCCTGACCAGACCCCTCTCCCACCTCTGGGAGCAGTTGCTGGGAAACTGTCAAACGATCCAGTGTTTGGAAAGAGGAGAAATTTGGGTTTTTCACGTGTTCAGCCAATGGCAACTCCCCCTGGGAAAGAGCAGCTCCAGCCTGGAACACACAACGTGTGACACTGAGGTGTCAGAGCTCACAAATTCACCCTCTGATGTGTCAAAAACACCCAAACAAAGGGATGAAAGAGGTGTGAGTGTGAACTCTGATCCTGCAGAGCCTCAGCTGCTGCTTCCAGTCCCTTTCCTGGTCCCTGGAAGTGGTTCTGGCTCAGCACCAGGCAGGATGGATCCACCACAGCTCCTAGGGATGTGGGAAGTCACACCATGAACGGGCTGAAATGCTGGGGAGGGATTTTTCCAACACTGGGAACTGCCTTTTCCCTGCTCCTGCACCTCGCTGGTGCCTGTCAGGGGGGATTAGAGGTGGGAAGATGACATGGAATTAAGCAAAAGATTCCCTGAGATGAGGATAAAGCCCAACTGGGGCTGCCTAGTGTCAGATTTCTGCTTCAGAGACCTGCCTTGTTAGCAAAGAAAATTAAAAAAAAAACCAGGAAAACGGTCTGGGTTCTGCTCCAGGGCTCTGAAGTAGTTTTGTTCCTCAGAGAAAATGAGAATATTTCAAGTAAATTACTTTTGAGAGCAAACTGCAGGTTTTTAGCACCTAATTTGAGATGCTTTAAGACGAGCTGGTGGGGAGATGGTGGAGGTTTCATGTTCCCTCCTCACCAGCCCCTTCCCGGGGCTCGGAATCCAGGATAATTCCATGGAAATTTGGCTCTGATGTGTTTTGTGTTGGAGATCAGAGACAGCTGAGCTACAGAGGGTTGGTGTGGCACTGGAATGTGGAGGGTGGTGGAATAATCCAGGTGCACACACTTCTGGAAGGTTCATTCCAAGCAATTCTTCTCAAGAAGTCTTTCCGACCATAATCTTGGAGCAATTTGGGAAGTAGGAGCAGCCAGGGAAGCTGTGGCTGCCCTTGGATCCCTGGAAGTGTCCAAGGCCAGGTTGGAGCAACCTGGGATAGTGGCAGGTGTCCCATGGCAGGAGGTGGCACTGGATGGAATTCTAGGAATGTGGCAGCCACGACTTCTCCGGGAATTCCATCCCATCCCCTCCCCACCCTCCCAGGGAAGAATCCTTCCCAATATCCCATCTAACCTCTGTCAGTGTGAAGCCATTCCCACTTGTCCTCTCCCAGCTCTGGATGCACATCCCAAAGTCCTCTCTTGGAGCTGAAGGTTTCCCAGGAACTCCCGGGAATGGGCCTGTGCCGGGCCGAGGGTTGGACTCCACGATCCCTTCCAGCTCGGCATATTCTGGGATTCTCCTCCTGAGGAGGAGCAGCAGGAGGTGCTGCCGGGTGGCACCAAGTGAATCCCAGTCTCTCCCAAGCTGGAAAGCTCCCAGGAGGATCAGGGACACTGTCAGTTTTGTCACAGCTCAGCGCTGTCACCTCCACACGTCTGGCATGGAAGGGAAGAGCTCCCGTCCTGGAATGCTCAGGAAAAGCTCAGACATGAGGAGACACGCTCCCAGACAGTGCCAAAATTCCAAGAGGGAGCTGAGAACAGCTCCTGGCCTTGGCTGGCACCTCCTCACCCGGAGCTGTCACCATCCCATGGGAATGGCACCTCCGACACCCGGAATGACTCACACCCTTCCAACGGGACACGCAGCTCCTGCCTAAAAATAAAACCCAGGAATGAGCCAGACCTTTCCCTAAAAACTCTATGCAGGAGTGTGGGTGTGACCCTTCCGTGGAATAAAAAGCCTCTGGAATTCCATCCAGGCTGATCTCTGTCACAGGGAGCTTTGCTGTGGGTGGGAACATCCTGTGGGAGCAGAGGGGTATTTTGGGTTATTTTGGGTTGGTTTGAAGGGATTTGGGTTACTTTAGGAAACTTCCTTCAGGCTGATGTGTCCCCAGAGAGGATTTTTGTCTTTCTGGAGTGAAGTTGGGAAAAAACTGTCGTGTCTGGCAACAAATTTGAAGTTTCCTGGAAGAGTTTGGCTTGGGAAGTTCTTCTTGAGGTGGTGGGGAAGGAAAAGAGTGATTCCTAAGGGATGTTCTGTAGGATCAGGAAGGAAATAGTCATTCCTAAGGGATTTTGGTAGGATAAGGAAGGAAATAGTCATTCCTAAGGGATCCCTGGTAGGGTGAGGAAGGAAATAGTCCTTCCTAAGGGCTGATTAATATGAGGAAGGAAAACAGTCCTTCCTAAGGGAAGTCTGGCAGGATAAGGAAGGAAATAGTCATTCCTAAGGGATGTTTGGTAGGATAAGGAAGGAAAAGACACTGTGAGGTGGCATCAGTGTGTTGGGAATGAGCAGAGCTCTCCTTGGATGGACAGGGGGACTCACAGTGAGAGTGAAGGTGCCGGAGGGTTAAAATCAGGTGAGATTTAATCAGATGCAAAACTCACCTTATTCAGGTCTGGTGGGAAGGGCAGCAGTTGGGCTGGACATCCCTCCTTAATTAATGAGGAATTAAGAGTGAACTGAGCTCTCCAAGCTCTGCTGGATCCTGGGAGTTACTGCAGGGAAATAAATCTCCTGGAATGACTGTGGTGTTCCTGCTTTCCCTGGAGATTCTCATTCCACATCAGCTGCTGGCAGCTCCAAACACCACAAAAAAACAACTTTTAGGGGAGAGAGGGAGAACCTGAGATGACAGCAAACAAAGAATTGGGTTTATTGCCAGGTGGATCTCAAAGGAGTGAGGGCTGGAATAGATTCCCATGGGATTGGGACCAGACAGGGAGATAAGGGATGCTCTGGAGAGCTGTTCTCTTGTTGACAGAGCACAGAAAAACAGCTCTGAGAGACCTGCTCCATCATTCCTGGGAATCAGTGCTGGTTTGGTGCTGTCAGAAGCACATCAGAGGAGCATTCCCTCTGGATTAGACACTTATTATCCATCTGAAACAGCAGTAAATGGATGATGTGAATCCACACAAGGCACACGGAGGCTGAGGACATTTGTCAGCCTTGGATGAGCCTCTTCCTGGACAAAACTCAGTCATTCTGGTGGCTTTAAAGGAGTTTATTGGTTCTGAGTGAAAAGAAACAAAACAGATTAAAGGAGATTTATGGGGCATTTCAGCCCCAGCTGCAGAAATTGAGGGGGGGATGGAGCAACTGAGGCAAAATTGGGGCTTGGAGCTGTTTTTTGTGTGTGTGCAGATGCACAGAGAGCTCTGAAATCCCTCCATGCCCTTCCCAGCCTCTCCCAGTTTTCCAAGACTCCAGCAGGGCTAATCTGACACTTCGGCCTAATTAGCCAAGATAATTTATTAATTTCTTTATTCTTTATTCATGTGCTGGGGAACAAGTCCCACATCAGCCCCTGGCAAAAAGGGCTGCCCAGGGTGAGCCCAGAGCCAGTGACAGATGGACACAACACAGGGATGAGCCCTGGATCCAAATTTCCCTTTGTTTTATGTTTGGGGACTTCCTCAGCTCCTCTGCTGCCCTCCAGCATAAACCTGTGCTGGGGTCTAGTAAAACTCAGGTCTCTGGGGTCTCCAGATCAGGTTTTGTGCCTTTGAACTTGACCTCTGCCTTCAGTCCAAGCTGAGCTTAAACTCTGGGTAAACTTTGTAATTCATTAGTTTGACTTGCAGGAGCTGGTGACTTTTAGACAAAGAAATGGGACTGGATAAGTGGCTTTTTCTCTTTGGATTTTCCCTCCTCTGAACAATCCTTTGGGGTCTTCACCCCAGACAAGTTGGGTTTGGAAAGCAGGATCTGCCAGAGCAAAAGATTCCAAGTTAAAGTGAGATAAAGATGGAATAATTCATCCTGCTTTGGGGCCCACAGCACCAGGAGGACGTGGAGCTGCTGGAAGCTCCTTTTCAGTGGAATTCCCTTAAAATTGCCCATTTCTAGGCTCAGGAGTGGGTTGGGGGAAGCTGTGACAAGGTTTTGGTGTCACCAACACTCCGGGGATGTTTCCATGTGGAGCAGATGGTTTGTGTCTCCTCTGAGCCCTGGAATCAGCACGAGGTGGTGACTCACTGCTGGGAAAGGCTTTGGAATTTTGGGGTTTCTTTGGATAAATTCAGGCCTTTTGAAGGCTTGAAATGGTGCCAGACAGAGCAGCAGGTGGGTCTGCCCTGGATTTGTGTTTAGAAGGGGGTCAGGTGAAATCCAGGTGCTTTCAATCTTTGGATCATGGAATAGTTTGGCTTGGAAAGGGAATTAAAGATCATCCCATTCCCCCCTTGCCATGGGCAGGGACACCTCCCACTATCCCAGGTTGCTCCAACTTGGCCTTGGACACTCCCAGGGATGGGGCAGCCACAGCTTCTCTGGGAATTCCATTCCAGACCCTCATCACCCTCATACAGAGGAATTCCTTCTCAATATTCCATATAAACCAGTACATTTAATCCTGGATTAGTTTTGGTTGGAAAGGGAATTAAAGATCATCCCATTCCCCCCTTGCCATGGGCAGGGACACCTCCCACTATCCCAGGTTGCTCCAACTTGGCCTTGGACACTCCCAGGGATGGGGCAGCCACAGCTTCTCTGGGAATTCCAGCCCAGCCCCTCCCCACCCTCCCAGGGAACAATCCCTTCCCAAATCCCATCTATCCCTTCCCTCTGGCATCGAGAAGCCAATTCCACCCACTTGGAATGAAAGTTTGCTGTTGCTCTGCAGTTTTGCAGCCTCTCAGCACGGAAACCTTGGGTTTGGAAATAAAAATTAATGTGCTACATCAGCTGCTAAAGTGGCAGAATAATGTGGAGATGCACAAATATCCGACTCATTATGAGCTCCGTTAGTTCCCCATAAAAACCCGGAATTGTGGAGCCCCAAAGACATCTGCCTTGTGTCTAAATCCCTGCTTTTATGTCCCACAGACAAGATGTGCATATCCCAGACCTCCAGCCTGGCTCTGCTGTGGGCTCTGACCCTCTAATAAATACAAGACAAGGCTTAAATCTTTAGTCTGAGCTTTGACAAGGTGAGACTGCAACGGGCACAGGGAAAGAAAAGCAATAATACGATAAATAACATCTCAGTGAACATCTCAGGCTTTTAATCCACATCAGATCCTCGGGGAAGAGTTTAATATGAAGGAATGAAGCATTCAGAGGGAAAATCAACTGCCCAAAATCTTCAGTGCTCCTGAACTCCTTCCCTGCTCCAAACGACCGACAGACTCTTCCTTTCCTTGAGGATTAAGTCATCTGGATAAATAGAAATATAAATGTAAATTATTAATGTGCTCTGGCTGCTTTGGGTGCCTCATGTGTGAGTTTTCTGAGGTGAGAATATCTCCTGCCATGGTTTGGAGCAGGGCAAAGTGGTGCAGAAGGAGGTCATGGCTCGGGAAGGGCGACGTGACAAATGGCTGTGACATTCTCAGACACTTCAGTAACACGAGTCCCCCCCTTGGAGGGATTTGTATGTTTTTCAAGTGAGCAAAAATTCACTTTTCAACCCTTTCTGTGCTTCTCTCAGTGATTTCAGGGCCTGCTCCAGGCTCCAAGTCATTCCCTGGGTGGAAACATGTTTTTCCTCCTTCACATTGAGCTTCTGAGTCCAAGACTCCAAGGTGAGGTTGGCCCTGAGAGGTGCAAGAAGCAACAGCCTGGGAATATTTGGCTGGAAAACCCATCCATGGGGGTTTCCTGATGTGTCCAAGGCCAGGTTGGATGAGGCTTGGGACAACCTGGACTAGTGCAAGGTGTCCATGGAATGAGAAGAGCTTTAATGTCCCTCCCAACCCAAACTATCTTATGGGTTTATAATTATAAAATCCACTGTAAAAAAAAAAAAAGATAAAATGTTATGGATTTATAAGAATAAAATTCATCCCTGTAAAAAATAAGGAGAATTTTGAGTGACAGCAGGGATGGGTTTAGGTGGATCCCTTC
This sequence comes from Calyptomena viridis, assembly GCA_013390005.1. NCBI lineage: Eukaryota > Metazoa > Chordata > Aves > Passeriformes > Eurylaimidae > Calyptomena > Calyptomena viridis. The sequence goes on from WEIV01004911.1 coordinate 198,171, forward strand.
TCCCCTCTCCCCCTCACCTCGAAATGATCCTTCCACATGTTTTCCTGCAGGGATTTTTATCTGACATCAGACCTGTGTCCTTCACACAGCTCCACTTTCATCCACACCAGCTACATCTCATCCTCCTCAAATCCATCCCAAAAGCCTGGAGAATTCTCCCAGCCCATCATCTGTCAAAGTTCTTCCCCCCCAAACCCTGCACACCCAGAGGGAACGATCACATTAATCAACTTCTCCTTCCAACAAAACATTTTTGGGGAATGAGGCACCAAACCCTCCTCTGACACAAATCCTCTGTTTTCCTTTCTCTTTTCCTGCCTCTTCCACTTCCCATGGGAGGGAAAACAAAGGTGTTTGCAGTGCCAAAGTGACATTCCAGCATCTCCTGCCTCCCAAAACATTAAATTTTCAGGATTTCTCGGAGTCAGCCCAGAGCAAAGTAGCTCAGATGGAAACCTGGCTGGGGATGATTCCAGGCCCTTTCCAAGAACCCAAACACAGGGACACAACCCGTTTATTCCAGGCTTTCTGTGCCAGGGATATCACAGGGAGAAGGTTGGAAGGGAGGAGAGGCAGATGGAGGTGGAGTGGTGAGGAAATTCAGCCCTGGCTGGAGACACTGAATGTGTGATAAAACAGCCCCTTTTCCCCTGAAAATTTGGGTTGTAAAAGTCCAGCTCCAGAATGTCTGTCTTGGGGTTCTCTTCCCTCTCTATTGCTTCCAGTTTGCCTGTTTGATTTCCCAGTTTTGTGCCAACTGATGTGGAAAATCACTTTTTCTGGGCATCTTTTGGAAGCAGAAGGCACAGCCAGGCACCCCCAGTGTGTGAGGGCAAGAGGGGGAGGGAATTCACAGCCAGACCATCCAATAATATGTAATAAATATAAATAAGAAATATTATTATTTATAT